>CM035419.1:117997147-118184647 GCA_020310875.1 Ceratopteris richardii | reverse complement strand
TCACTTATACCGACGCTCATACCGATGCTTATACCGACGCTCATACCGACACTCATACCGACGCTTATTCTGGCGTTTTGGTTCCGATGCCTACACCGACCCTTACACCGACGTCGGGGCAAAATCGCGCCCGTTCATTTCCTCGGTAGAAGCCTCGGTATACGGCCGATTTGTTGTAGTGTATCTCGCTATGCATCCTCATATTTAATATGCTCTACCACACAATGTATATCATAAGTTATATCCTTCTCTATCACACCAAGTGTATCATCATGCTCCACATGAGCTAAGTGAAGAACATCAACACCAAGGTCAAACTGATGATCAATCTCTAACTGAGTGTCATCATGATGCTCTACATAAGAAACTATATCATGCTTTGAAGAATCGAAATGATCATCCAAAGTGTGATTCAGATGAGCATCCATACGATTAAAAAAAACATGCTCTACAAAAGCATCATGAGCATCCAAAGCAATATCTACACATGCATCCATTTGAGCATCTGAATCTTGCCATACATGTGCATCATGAATGTCAATAGACCTATCTATAGGTAGACAAAATGGGGCATTATGAGTCTCACACCTCACATAAGGCTCAACTTTCACTGAGATGAGACTGTATCTCACATGAAGTACGTGCACTGGATACCTATGCCCAATCCTAACACCTCTAATGAGCATAAGATGTGCCAATTGCAACTGAAAATGATGCTCATCAACGAATGCATACCATCTATTCTCATGTAATTGCCTAAGTGAAATCAACCTCATAGGGAATGAATGCACAAAATGTACATGTTTGAGTATAAGCATAAGGCATATATCTCCTACACATTCAATGTCATATGTCATACCATCACATATGTGCAGACGTCCACAACTCTCACATGAGAGTCAACAAAACCACTCAAAATGTGGAGTAATTACATGAAAACTAGTTAATGCATCAAGTAACCAAGCCATATGTGTGCTATCCAATGAACAAGAAGAATCCTTAGATGAACCATAAGAGAAAGTGATATCATCATCACCAACATAATCAACTACTATAGACTCTCCTCAAACCACTATCTGACTTGCATCATGTGCATATCTCTGATGTTGTCATTGCTATCCAATGAGCAAGAGGAATCCTAAGATGAACCATAGGAGAAAATGATATCACCATCACCAGCATAATCAACTACCGTACACTCTCTTGAAACCACTCGTTGATCTGCATCACATGCATATCTCGGACATCATCATTGCATCCGCCTGAAGCAACATCATGTAGTATAGCCCTCACCTCCATAATGCTAACATCAAAGTCATCGATTGATTTATGTCTCATGTGAGCATTAGGGGAAAAAATGAACCTTGCATGGGCCTTGTAAGGATCTGTGGGAAAAGATGACTTTTTGGGACCTGGGTATGAAAATGTGAGGTTTAGGAGGGAAATAACTCTTTTTTGAGTGTTTTTGAAAAAACTCATTTTTTTCAGCTCAAAACATGCATGGATTTGGAATTTGGGGTCAAAAAGAGTACTTTTGACCCTAAAAAGTAATGGGGGGTCCATTTTCAGGTGTTATGATGAGTTTTTTAACTTTTTAGAAATTTTGAATTTTTGGGCCCAACTAAGTTACGAGATTCATTCTCTCTCTAGAGGTAGCTCATTAAATAAGGGAGAAATATGTCCCCTCTCCACCCTTCAACTTAGTATTTTAAAGGGCATAGACTGTGGTCACCACCCTCTTCTGATTGGTCCATCACTAATCACTCCTAATCTAAAAGGCCCATTCAGGGTTCATTTTTTCCCCTAATGGTCAATGGACTCGCATACATATCATGTAGTCTCTACCATTATGCACTACTTGTCTCCACATACATCACAAACTCATATGTAGAATCCACAAGCTCTAATCAGATAGTGGAGCTGGCCAATGTATCCATATCCATCCATACCAACCTGACAGGAATAACCTGTGAACAAGTCCAAGTGAATGAAGATAAGAAATGATCCAAAGTTATCACACAAGCATAGAAGATCTACTAGAGTACTCCTCTAGCATAAAAGCGAACAAAATATCAACATCTCCTCTGTAAAACGGACTCTAGAACCAAAACAACCATGTGGAAATATACCATCCACTAATGCCAAAGCATAGTGGAAATCATATGTAATGATCAATGATAATATGGCTCAATGCAAAGCCAACATAGATGATAAAATGATATACAGTCAAGGCTCCAACTGGATCATGTACTTGCACAAAAACAAGAATACAAGTACTAACCAACTTCCAAAAAATCAAATCCTTTATATTGTGTGCAACCGACAAGCTAAGCCATATCCAAGTGGCATAAATGAGATATAGAACACAATTCCACTATATATCCATCAACGATACTATGATCAAAATCCTGATGACATAAGCCCAAAAGGTAAATCACAATGCCATCTCACATGCCAAATACTTGACAAGATCATGCTCTACTCTCATACAGAGGAGATACCATAGTGATTATACATTGTCAAATGGAAACCAAGTCCAAAAGAAAATATCTCAAACATTTCTTCCAACCATTTTTGCACCAATAAAGCTTTAAACCAAAAGCTCAAAAGAGATTTGAAGATAATTCCAATCTTCAACTATCTTTTGAGTTGCATAAGAAAATATGATAATCAGTATATTGCATTTTTTATGCTCCAAACTTCATGCTTTGCATTTTGACTTTTCATGAAACTTGAAGTTCTCTATTTTGGCTATAAAGAAATACTTAGAACACCTCAATCAGAGGTGAATAGCTCAAGAGATACACAAAACAAGCATCTATTGTCAACTTCACCTTCACCTACAACATTGTTTCTATGTAATATGCATTTTGATGACCTAGCACTCAGAGTCTAGTCCTTCATCTTCACCATTTTTAGATGCTTTTTCAAACTATGCATAACAAGTTAAATCACTTCCATCCAACCTCTAGAACTCAAGTTATAGCAAAAAAAACTCACCTACTATCCAAGCGATTGTAGATTCAACTTCTACATCACTCTAAGTTTTTTGAGTTTTTGGTGGACTAAAGCTGCAAAGTAGATTATGCATTCTTCTATGAAGTTGTAGCCCTCTGTGTTAGCTATGGAAAAAACTTAAAAAATCACATGAATTTGAGATTATTAGCTTGACTTATGGCCAACATATGGAGCAGTTTTCAAGAAAGTCCGGACCTGTACATTCACCTCTTCTGCCCTAAACTTCCATTGAAGCTCCTTGCACACCAACCTTCATCTTTCTTTGATAATAATGAAGGGCTTTGGTGTGTTGAATAAGAGGAGCAAGGAGGAGATAAAGGGAGAGATAGGAGAGAAGAGTGTGCACACATGTGTGGGAGCCTTGAAACCCACATAATGATCTCGATTAGGAAATGCTTTATAAATGATATATGTATATGAATATAGGGGTAAGGTCACATGAACCTTACATCCCCAACATTTAATAGAATTCCTTCTTGCCCATTGTCTAACTTAGGAACATAGTAGTCATTCCCTTCATGAATTTGTCACTCTTCAAAGTGAAAAGTGAAAAAGTTCTTTTTTTAGAGAACTCATGCATTTCCATGTGGCACTTTCCTCTATTCAATCTTTCCATTTAATTAATCTCTCTTCATATAATTGATTTCTAGTTCGTTTATCTTGAGTACATAATACCTTGCCTAGTTCATGGGGAACAAAGTTAGCTGAAAGAGGTTGGACAATTATATCAAATAAAACCAAGTTTTCAGAATCATCCAAGTTTTTCTTAAGTTGACTCACATAGAAAATTGGATAAATTGAGGAGTCTATTGGAATCTCAACTTCGTAAGCCATTGATCTAGCCTTTATTATTATCTTCAAATGAACACAAAATCTAGGAGACAACTTTGGAAAAAGTCCATATTTAAGAGTTTCGGAACCTATCATAATTCAAAGATATAGTTGTTCTCCAAACTCAAAAGAAACTTCTTGATGTGTACAATCAGCATAAGATCATCCTCGATTCTGAGATTTCTTTAAGTTTTCCCATAGAAACTTCAACTCAATGTTCATGTCTTCTAAGAAATCATGAGCAACTTTAACTCTTTTACGTTGAAGGAAAACTATAGAAGGGGCTTCAGGTTGAAGCCCACACACAAGTACAAAAGGATTGAATCCTATAGAAATATCGGTAGCACTATACGCGAACTCTACAAGTGGTAATTATTCATCCAAATCTATTTGAATTGGAGATACGTAAGGTCTCATAATACCTTTAAAAATGTGATTGATTAGTTCAATTTGATCGTTTGTCTAAGGATTCTCGGGTATAATCATTAAGAGATTTGTATTCAATTGACCACAGATCATCCTTGAGGAATGATTTGTGAACTTTCTATCTTGACCATAAATAAAGATCGTAGATTTAGTAGATAGTTTGCAAGAAATAATTATCCAATTTTGATGTCTTTATGGTTGTATGAGTTGGAATGAACTTGACCATCTTGTTCAACTAGTCTATTATGACCCAAATTGAATCATATCGTTTTTTTATTTTTGGGTAAACCCATTATAAAATCCATTGAAACACTTGGTCATTTTTCTTGAGGCTTTTCCATTGGATGCAGTAAACCTTCAATTCTAAACCTAGCATTTCTAACACATTAGCACATATGCCTACACATTTCTAACACATTAGCCTAGCATTTCTAACACATTAGCACATATGCCTACACATGCTTGTGTACACTTGGTCAATAAAAGTGATGTTTGACTAACAAATAAGTTATATTAAAGCTAGGATACCTTGAACTTGGAGCATTGTCTCATTCAAATAACACTTTGTGTTTAAGTTATAAATTAAGTAGTACACAAACTTGGATTTTATAAAACAAGTAATCATCTTGGATTCTATAGTTCTTGAGGTGTTTATCAAAGTCTTTGTATATTTGATTTTATCTTTCAAGCATGGTTTGCCAAGATTTCCTATAGATTGGGTCATTGTCACATTTTCCTATGAAGGAATCAATCAACCCAATGTTGAAAACTTGTACAAAAGTCAGCATCTTAATCATATGCATTCTTCTCAAACCATCAACTACCGTGTTGAGGTTTCCTTTTATATATTAAGGTTTAGAATCAAGTTCTTGAAGGATTTTGGACCACCTACATTTCTTGCCTCATAAATCTAGTTGGTTTGCAAATCACCTTATACTCTCTTGATCAAAGACCATTTTGACCTTTGCACCATAGAAATAATGATGCCATTTCATTAACACATTAATGATAGAAAATATTTTGCATTCATAAGCAACCTAACTTTTTTGAACTAGTTTGAGATTCTTATCATCAAATGCTATCGGTCAACCATCTTGTATTAACACATTACTTGCGTGCACACCGGCATGGGTTTTTAACAAAAATGATTTCTTTTGATATACAGTTTGTAGAACCGAGGCCAAAGAAATAACTTCCTTAAGTTGTTCAATGCTTCCACCTTGCTTAAGATCTCATCTAAGCATACTAGATCTACTTGATAAGAGCATATTGTTGAATTTAAGGTTGATTTTCATGCATCTTTTGAAATGTCATATTAGGGGCATTTTCATCATTATTTGGGCATTCAATTTATGCAAGTTGATAGGGCAACAAATTTATGTCAAAAAAAATATATTGACACATTATTGCAGCCTTTTAGCCTTTAAGATTGCAAACCTATTGCGAATCCTATGGAAATGGGTTTACAGTTGAGTTTTCATAATGTTGGAGATGCATTTGATGTTGTTCTCTATCACCAAGCTATTGAATGCTTGATTTACTTATGCATAACTCAACCTGATATCCAGTCTCTCAAATGAGCAAGACTATGCATTGCCCATGCATCAAGCATTGGTAGGTAGTTAAGTGCATCTTTTGCTACTTGACTGGTACCCAAGTAATTGGATTATTTCATCCGAAGGAGGGATCATTAATAGCATATTTACATGCTTTTTTTTATTCTGATTTGGCTAGTTGTTGTAACACTCGTATGTCCAATAGTGGTTTTTGCTTCATGCTTGGTAGCTCATGCATATCTTTATTGAGCAAGAAGCAACCTATTGTGGCCACTTCTAGTTGTGAGGCTAAGTATAGGGAATCTTTCATAGGGATTGTTGAGTGTGTGTGGCTCAGGTGCCTTTTGGTTGATTTGGGTGTTTGTCAGTTTTCTACCACCACCATCCTCATTGAAAATCAGAGTGCATTGGAAGTTGCAAGGAACCTTGTGTTCCATGCTCAAACAAAGCACATTGAGGTGCACTATCATTATGTCCGAGAGAAGTTCTTTGCTAGAGAGACCAATTTGGCATATGTGCCCACATAGGATAACATTGCAGACCTTTCCATAAAGGGTGCTCTACCTAGGGAGAAATTTGAAGCTTTCCACAAAGCTTTGGGCTTACTTCCTTTTGTAGATTGATATCTTTCCACATAGCTTCACACTTCCTTATATATGAGTGCCAACTCCCTTTCTTAGTGTATCACTCCCAGGGGGTTTGTTGATATATTTTGGTAGTGATGTGTGCGAACATACTTACAATTGTCAGGGCACTTTTTCCTCCCTTTAGGAGGCTTTTTCCCCTATCTTGTGTATATGCATATAACCCTAGTGAGAACTTATCTTTGTACATTCAATTTGTAACAAATTCAGTGTTGTATTGTGTTCAAAGCTTCTTCTTCTTCGTTGTGTTGCTCTGTGCCCCCAACCTCAAACTCCAACAAGTTACTTGGTCATTCTCTCATGTGAGCTAGTGACTTTATAACATTTGTATTAGAGGCTACCTATGGTGATTATGGACCTCATCAAGAAGAGGATCATGAAAGCTCATAGAATTTCATGCACCAAATTCATTTTCATCAAGCTATTTTTGCAAGAAGATTAACATATATAAAAAAAAGAACAAGAAGTTCAAACCTACCCTAGTATCTTTGGCATGGTTTAATAGAAAAAAAACAAATTTATAAGTAAAGGGGCATAATGGACAAGGAACCCACCTAATCCCACAAAACTATGGAAGTGATACAAAAGATGGTGCTCAAGTGATACACTGAAGATTTCTTGAAGTTGGTCAATAACTTAGGCTTAAGAGTTGACATGATGGTCGAGGCTACTCATAAATACATGCTCCTTAGCAAGAGTTGTAAAGAAGTTTAATAACCATTTTGTCTCCCTCATGGTGGGGCCATTTTCTATGGATCTTATTGTTCACAAACACAAACATTTTTTAATGTGTGAAGGTAGGGGGCTTCTTACAATTATACATTTGTCTGCCAGACACACCAAGGGATTTTCCATTAGACCAATCTTTTGCAGGGTTATCAAAGTTGGCTATGCATCATTCTTTCCATACCCTTAAAATAGCTTCTCCTCTAATCACATTCCATAATGAAGCGGAGCATCTTGGTTTTAAAGGAAAGACACGCTTATAATTAGATTTGTTGTAGGAAAAATCTTACAAATCAAGGTTTAAATAAGAATTACCATAAGATTTTCGACCTGAAGGAGTTGGAGTTGACAGAATAGGCGATAATGACCTTGTGTTGCAATGGGCCACGACTTAGCGCTATGTAAAACTATAATAGCTGAGGACCGGCTTTTGCTACAAGGAGCTCATAGGGGTAGCACATGAGCGTAACTCATAGGACTTCGGAGAAAATTCTCACTTTTTGGGTCATCTCAAAATTTTGAAGCCATGAAGAATGGTGCTCGTTGGCACCAGTTTGTTCGGATCACTCCAAATGAGGTAAATAATTCTTTTCTAATATTATGTCTAAAAGTGCAATGTATTTTTTATAAATTTTTAATATTTTACAAATGCAATTTTTTTTAATAGCTTCTTTTTTTCTTGCTTTTTATCCAAACTATCAAAGCTTTAAGCATACATACTATATTTTTATGCTTAAATTTGATGGCTTAAATTTTTATGTATGTTTAAGGTTGATGACTTAAAGTAACCTTTTGACCAACCAAAATTTGAATACAAGATCTTCATGTACACCCAAATAGGGTGACTCAAAATCTATCGTTGGATATAGGTGACTCAAAATCTATTGTTGGTCACTTGAAATCTGGCCACCATACCTTCATGTGCACTTAAATCTAATGATCTAAAGTTCATTTCTCCAATCACTCAAAATCTGACCACTAGACTCACAAGTATACCTAAATCCTGGTGATTTGAAGTCCATCTCCCACCATTTAAAATCCAACCACCAAACATCCATGTGCTAAAGCCATACATGTTCAGCTCAGGGCTTGAACCCTAGACCTCTGCCTCAAGAGTCCAAAGCTCAACCAACTATCCTACAAGATGCTATCAGCTTTAATGTTATAATTTTGTCTAACCCTTACTTTGTGGGATATGAAAAACCCTCGAATATTATACCCATTCACTTGTAGAGTTGCACTTTTAAAGTTAAAGCTCGAAAGAAGAAGCTTCTCTGAACCTCCATTAAAAAAAAAAACATCCATGTGCTCTTGGTAAGTTGGTATACCTTTCGGATGACCCAAGAAATAGTCTCCGACCACCAGGAAAGATATCCATGTGCTACCCCTATGAGAATGAAATGTGCTACCCGCTATGAGAATGAAGAGCAGTCCATTTGCGCCACCAGAAATATCTTATCAGTTCGAAGGTTTTAGCAGGGTTCGCTGGACTTAGACCGACATAAGAGAGAGAGATGGCTGTCGGGTCTGTTTCTTCTTCTACCATCGGGGCGGTTTGTTGTTCCGGAGATACTCAGATTGCAAGGGCTGCGGCAGCGAATGGTGATCCCAGCATCGCTACTGCCAGCAAGGCTTTCTTTCTTCCTTCCCGGTCGATTTTGGGAGCATATCGTCTTTCCTACTCTTCTTCATGCAGTGCTGGAAGTAAATTTGGAAGTGTCCTTTCTGTATCTAGCAAAAGAACGCGTCAGTTAGGAACGCATGTTCGTGCCCTAGACCCCGATTTCTATAAAATACCCTACGTGGAAGGCATTCCTGTAGGTAAGCGGCTGAAATTATGGAATATTCCCCCTAACTGCGATCATGGGGAGTTCCGAGAATGGCTTGATAGCATCCCTGACGTCAACGTGGAATCCCTGGAGTTCACTGACGACCCTGAGCTGAACGCACAAGGGGTTGGTGGTTTTGTTGAGTATGGGACTAAGCAGGAAGCATGCATGGCGATCGTACGTCTCGATGGAAGGAAGTTCAAGGGGAGATGCATTCGGATGGACTTTGTGGAGAAACGACCTCATGAGAGGGAGATTGGGGGCAGACGTAATCGCCCAAGCAGAAACTATGCTAGAGATAGGAGCTACACCGGGGGCAGTTATTCTAGTGGTGGCTATGCTGGTAGTACATATGCAGCAAGTAGTGGTCGTTCTGTGGTCGGTTCTAGTGCTCCCACTGCTGCAATGTCGGGTGATAGTGGAATAGGCATGCATGATGCTCCTAACACCGCCACTGCATTTCCAGGTTCAAGCACGTTTGATGCACCAGCAAATTCTGTAGCACCAAACTGGTCAGCGCCACCACCTCCTCCTAGGGCATATGGTCCGTCATCACACCGTATATTTGTTGGAAACATGTCTTGGAATATTGATGATAATGGTTTGTTTAACTTGTTTCGGAACCATGGGAATGTCCTGGAAGCTCGTGTAATGCGTGATAGAGAAACTGGAAGTTCAAGAGGGTTTGGCTTTGTCGCGATGTCAACGGAAGAAGAGATGAAAGCAGCAATAGCAGCTTTGGATGGGACAGTTGCGGATGGGAGGCCATTGAAGGTCAGTGTGGCGTCTAGGTGATACAAATAGAATGTAAGAATGAGACACATTGGCATACATTAGTGCTAGTTAAGATTATTGGTTTATCTCTATGCAAGGGATTTGCAATGCTATTGGTCTGGCTTTGCCAACAATGGCCGTTAGGCTAGATGCGTTCAATGAGTAACCACAGGGGATGTTAACCTGCAGTTTTGTGAGATGTGAGGGATCAAGTGTGACATAGTTTGTTTTTTTTTTCAAATATATGACGAGGAATGTTTTCCTTCGATTCGGTCTTCAAAATTATCCCTAGTAATTTATTCAATACGTATCATTTACAGTTATCGGTATATATGTAGATCTAGGTGCTTGCTTTCATGTGTCAGTTTTTGCAAGCACACATGCTGTACTGATATCTTACCAAGGTACGCCAAGTTGAAGATGAACTAATCTGAACAAGATTATTATTAATTTTTTTGCCTTCATGTTTCTAGTAAGTCTTTCTATCGTATGTGATAGTAAAGGGGCTATTCCACATGTCAAAGTTTTTCTTGGTCTCATTGGTGTGATTAAACAACTCTCTTTTTTCATTAGTAGCAATATTGCCTGAGTAGTATATAGATGTTAACTTAGATCATTCACATAGACTGGTACAATGGCACATGCAATTGAGACTGCAAATTTACTTTAGGTTATACTGTCTCATTAATGTCTTTTTCAATGGGTTCTTTATGGCTTTCCCTTATATTTCATTTCCATCGAGCATCGATATATATCACAGCCAGAACCATTGGACATGCTTATGTGTGATGTTTTTGTTTGTAACTTGTGTGGGCATCTGCAAATATCACTGGGTTTACACATATGCAGGACATTCTATATGTTCGCAGAGGAGAATGCTATTTACACATGATCATATCTCAATGCATTGACATTTACACATTTAGCATGCTTGCATGTGACATTTTTGTTTGTAACATGTGTGATCATGTCCGAATATTGCTGACTTTTACACAGTGCAGGACATCGGTTATGTTGGTAGAGAACAATGCTAATTAGTAAATTCTATGAATAATGGAGTTGTGGATGGTCACTGTAAATCATTGATTGCACACTTCTTGCAAGCTGAAGTCAGAAATTTTATGGATTTTATCTTCTAGTACATGATAGGGCATTTTCAAGTGTTATATCTATGTCACTCTCAGGTTTTAAGAGTCCTGATTTCCATCTTCTTGTCTATCAGAGTGGATATCTTTGTATATTCTGGAAAGTGTAGGATAGGCAAGTTCAGTATGTAGGTGTTAGATCAAAGTTACAGTGGAGTCAAGCGTCAACATCATTAAGAATGACATTGGTATGGCTTTATGTTGAAGTTTTGAAAATCAATATGGAAGTGGATGTGAAAGCATACAGTGGACTTGTAAAGGCCGATTTCATGTAGGTTCATATCATTGAACCTTGATGTGTATGTATGTGCATTGGTTGGTCAATAAAAGAGTAGTGAATTTATGGATTGGTGCTTGATAGTACCACAATGTCCAGGGAATCTAATTCAGTGGGTGAGGCAAGCCAACTTAGGCTCTGTTCACAATAGGTGGTGGCTGTGTGTCTCTCACCTCTTGAAACCAAGCATCTTTTGATGTGTGGTAAAATGTGTTCAGATATGAGGGGTGGCATCACAACATTTTTCGTGTGCGTCATGCCTTCGGCAAGAGGAAATTGTGCCAGCATCCTCCCCTTGTCCTTACAACATAAACAGCTTTGTTTTATTATAACACATCATGAGTATCCTGTGACTCACTGGAAAAAAGATTATTTTATTACCAAATGGTCGGTTCCTTTTGTTCACAAAGGGCGGTGGAAGAAACTCTCTGATTCTTCCAGCTTGTATATGAAACACATTAGCAGTGGAACACTCATATTTTTGAGATTTACATCTGAAATTTATGTTTTACATGTCCATGTTCCCTGGCCTCAATCTGAACTGACCCATAGTTGCTGAGCTTAAATTGACATGGTTTCTAGCTGATAAACATAGGTTTTGTGATAGGTTTGATGGTCTGTGATTTTGTGTCCTTCGAATAAAGTTTGACACATTCTGAGCCATTCCTACAATGGTTTCTTGGCTGCACCTTACTTGGACATTTACATGAGAGTGTGTGTGGGGGTGTCTGAAGTGATTGTAGGTGGGATTGACTTAAATAATTATCTCCTTTGAATAAAGTTTGACACATTCTGAGCCATTCCTACAATGGTTTCTTGGCTGCACCTTACTTGGACATTTACATGTGTGTGTGTGTGTGTGTGTGGGGTGTCTGAAGTGATTGTAGGTGCTTGGGGGGGAGGGGTGGGATTGACTTAAATAATTATCTCCTATATTAAAATGATTCCAGGTTTTCATGTTTGTGAAATATGCAACCAATCTGAAGAGATCCTTCAACCTCTTGCTTCATTTATATTGGATAGTTCCGAGGTCACATTCCACTGTCAGTCCAATGACCTCCGAAGTCCATTTATTCTGTCCTACTTGGCACAAAATAGAACTTCAATACATCAAACATGATGTGAGATGAGTTGCACTGAATTCACTCATTGAGAGAATACTTTAGATCATCTGTAAGGGTAGAGACAGAAGAACCATTATGTAGGTGAGATCCATGAAACTTGACAGTCTAATATCTAGATCGACATTGTTGTTGAAGTTTTGTTAGTGTCGGAAGCTTAAATTTGATATTTGAACTTGAGTTGTGAAAATATGAGTTGAGGTGATTTAAGGTTGTTAAAGGAGATAGAATCGTCCTTGAATCCGAAATCGGGATAGAGAAAAGATTTGATGAATGGAAACCTGATTGATCTAACTGTTTGTTGAATGTAGTGGTGAACCATGTGCGTGTGTCATGCATCTCAGGTGACCATATCAGAATAAGGGTTTTCAAATTATAGTGTCTTCTGGTAAATCAGGGTTTCATCATGGAAGTGTCGGTTTTTTGACTGCTGCAGCAGCTAAAGGTGACCACACCAGAAAAGTTCGATCACCTTGGGCTTCATGTTCAGCCATGAAGATACATTTTGCCGAATATGGATTTTGTCTAATCTGGTGGCTATTCTTCAGCTTTCAAATTTTTTACTTTTTTTTATATGGAAGAAATCTGATCAACAAAAAAGCCTAGAATTATTGAAGACAGTGTTTGGCCAAATTTTGGGCTATAATTTTGCTTCACCAGAAAAAGTGCACCAAAATTTGTGTTTTGCTTACTTCAAGAGGTTTTTTTAGCGTTTTGCCATTTTTAATCAAAGTATAAATTAGCCTCAATCTGCAGCATTCACATAATCTCAGTCCAAAGAGGAGCAATTTGAAGACAAGCCTTGGGAACCTATTTTCAACCTCTTCTTTCAAGGCCAACCAACTGAGATAGAAATTGAAGATAGGAGAAGTTGTTTACCTCATGCTTCTGGCCTTTTAGCCACCTTTTGTGGGTTATTTTAACATCCTGTTCAGACCGGACTTGAAAGAACTATTTATGTATGAATACATGCATGCATGTATCTATGTATTTATATATGCATGCATGCATGTACACGTGCATGCATGCATACATGCATATATGTATGTATGCAAGTGTGCATGCATGCATATATGTATGTATGCATGTAGTATGTACATACGTATGTATATACGTATGTATATATGTATGTATATATGTATGTATGTATGCATGTAGTATGTACATATGTATCTATGTATGTATGTATGGATAAATGGATACACAATTGTGTTTATGCATGCATGTATATATGTATATGTATGTGTGTGTGCACACACAAGTGCATGCATGGTATAAGTATGTATACATGTCCAACTATGTATGTATGCATGCATGGGTGTTTGTATTGTTACATAAAAACAAGCTCTAAAGTATTATTTTTTAGGCTTATGGAGTTTATTATTTATGATAAATAACATGTGGAGGCGCTCACATCTCTAAATTTAGAGTAAAAGTAGATAAAAGTAAGAAGGAAAGGAGAGGTGTCTATTTTTAGACAAGGAAGGCGCTTCTGTTGACAGCCTCTCAATAAAAAGAGTGGTTCTCTTAGTGTAGGTGGTCAAATTGAGTGATTCTTGTTGTGTTGCGAAGTTTACAACTTGTACTATATAAGTAGATCAGTTTTTGTACAATTTTCAATGAGGAAACCCTGCGCAAGTAGGCGTTTTTGCAGATCTTCATTCTTGTGTCTATCCGGTGTTTCATCAGAGACATACCTCTCTTCAAACTTTCATATCTAAGTTGTTTTGAGGTCTTTTTGAGTGATTTCATTGGAGGAGTTTCCTTAGCTTTCATACTTTCTATCCATATCAAAATCTTTCATAGATATTGAAGTTTTCTTGCTTCTGTACATCAGTTTTCTATTCAGACAGTTAGTCATACCTTGCTGTTGCAGGCCTTCTCATGCCTTAACTTCAAGCTCTTCGTGCGGGAGGTATACTCCATCCTTTTTCATGTTTTTTGTTTCTAAAGCATGGTACTCAGAGTCTATTTTCAGAATATATGATTAGTTTTGTCAAACTCTGCTCAGAGAGTTTCTGGTGGTTATTTTGCTACAGTGATCTATTTCTGTTTTCTTGAAAGTTTGGTGGAAAGTTTGTTTTTGAAGTTTGGAAATATTTGGTTGGTATTTTGAAGATCTTGGGAGGTCTCATCATGTTTCGTTGTGTACTTTCATGTTTACAAGTTTGTAAACACAACATTGTGGTATAATAACTTTTGTTTTTTTGTCAAATCTTTCATACAACTTATTGAATTATCTTTTTTGTTTACAACAATTCAACATGGCAGATTTGAGTGCATCGATTGAGAAGTTATCAGATGGGAGAAGTTATCCCATGTGGAAATTTAGAATGGAGTCTTATCTCATGTCTAAAGGTCTTTGGGGATCGATAATAGGTACAGAAGTGAAACTGGTATTACGAGAAGCTCCTACACAAGCGGATCGAGCAAGAGAGCAAGAATGGATCGAAAGAGAGAAGAGTTTTGTTTATTATCTCACAAACAGTTTCAAATACTATGCTTGGACATATAAGAGGTTTGAATACTAGTAGAGGCTTGGGAGTCTCTAGAAAGATTATTTGCAACTACCAACAAAGCAAGGCAAACACAACTTATTGGTGAGCTGACAAGAGTAAAAAAGAAGCCATGACAATCAGTTAATGATTATGTTCTTGAGGTAAAATCTCTTATTGAAGCATTAACCTTTATTAATGCATGTCCTAGTGAGGATATAAAGTTTAATAGCATGTTAAATGGCTTGAGAGAAGATGAAAGATGGAAGTCTTTCATTACATCTATCATGACTCGAGAGAATCTACCATCCTTTGAAGATTTACAAACGCTCATGATGACTGAAGAAATCAACATAGAAGGTGGCAACTCTTATCATTCACAAAGAGGTAGTCAAGGACAAGCTCTTTATACTTCATCAAATAGATCAAGAGGTAGAGGAAATTGGTGAGGAGGAGGAAGATTCAATACCAATGCAAAAGGAAGAGGAAGCTTCAATGCTACTAGAGGAGGAAGAACAACACAACAAAGTCAGCAGACTCAACTAAATCAACAAGGTAACTTTACTTGCCATTATTGTGGTAAAGTTGATCATTATGCCAGGGATTGCTTCTCCAATCTGAATAGAAGAGGTGATTTTAAAGGACAAGAAAGAGGAAGAGGTCAAGATCACATGCATCAAAACAACAACATAGTGCAAGAGGAGGCTCACACACAGAAGGAAAACCTTCTTATGGCTATGCATGCAGAGACACATAAGAGGAAGGTTAACAACAAAACTTGGTATGTAGATAGTGGTTGCTCAAACCACATGAGTCACAACATGAATATGTTTGTGAACTTACACAAACTTGATTCAAGAGTCACAGTTTCTACAGAAGATAGTACTGAGCATGAAGTAGTTTACATTGGTGATTGTCCACTTAATGAACATGTAACTCTTAGAGATGTTTTGTTTGTTTCTACTATTACAAGAAATTTGATTTCAGTTGGACAGAATGGAGGACAATAGAGTAAAGGTCGATTTTGACACTAATCAGTGGCAGGCTTATCAGAAGAAGGATGAGAATTTTGTTTTAAAAGGACAAAAGGTAAACAGATTATATACTTTATGAAGTTGAAGTTCCAGATTATGCAGGTTAAACAATGGTTAATGGGACTTAAGTAAGTCAATTGGATTTATGGCATAAAAGATTAGGACACATCAGTGTTGGCAGGTTAAAAGATATTACCAAGAAATCATTGGTTGAAGGTTTATCACAACTACCTAAGCAAGATTTGGATTTTGTTTGTGAGGCATGTCAGTTTGGAAAACAGGTAAAAGCAGAGGTATTTTGGACTCGATTCATACTAATGTATGGGGTCCATCTCAAGAAGAGTCCATGGCAGGTAGCAAGTACCTTGTAACATTTATTGATGACTTCTCAAAGTTTACATTCATTTATTTTATGAAATACAAATCTGAAGTGTTTGACATGTTCAAGAAGTTTAAATCATTGGTTGAAAAGCAAACAAATGGAAGCATAAGAAGGTTGAGATCAGATGGAGGAGGTGAATATTTTTCTAATCAGTTTCTTGCATTTTTGGAGGAAGAAGGAATTAAAAAGGAGACTACAAACAGATACACACCTCAACAAAATGGTGTGGCCGAAAGAAGAAACAGGTCTATCTTGGAGATGGGTAGGAGCATGTTAAATGAAAAGTACTTACCACTTATTTTTTGGGCTGAAGCATGCAATATGGCAGTTTATGTGATGAACAGGTTACCACCTTCTCAAAGTCATGCACAAAAAGCACCTTATGAATTGTTTTATGGATCAAAACCAGATATTGCTAATTGTAGAATTTTTGGAAGCATATGTTTTGTTTATGTTCCACAACATTTAAGGTCAAATTTGGATCCAAGGTCACAAAAAATGGTTTTCATTGGTATGGCAGAAGGGCAACCAGAATATAGATATGTGAACCCAGATACGGGAGAGGTAATTGTTTCAAGAGATGTTATTTTTCATGAAGATAAATCTTGGTATAAACATGAAGTGCAGGTAGATGAAGAAGAAACTACAAGAAGTCACGAAGAAGAGCCAAGTTCTCCAAGTTCATTAGAGAGTCAAATTACATATGAAGAGGTAACTCCCCCCAATCAGAAGTTGAAGAAAATTCTCGATTTAATTTCAAAGGAAATTGAGTCACAGGAAGAACAAAGTGAAGGTTCTACATCAAGAAGAACTCAATCTCGAAGGCAAGAAATGCATGGTAGGACAAGAAGCCAATCAAGGTATCCAGTAAGAGAAAGAAGGCAACCACAAAGATTTTCTCATGAAGCTTATATGGCAAAACTTCTTGAGGAGCAGGAACCAACAACTTTTAAAGAAGCATCAAAGGTAAAGAAATGGGTTAAAGCAATGGATGAAGAAATGGAAGCATTGTATGAGAACAATACATGGGGTTTAGTTCAAAGGCAACCTAACATGAAGGTAATTAGTAACAAATGGGTGTGCAAGATAAAGAGAAACAGTGGTGGTTCAGTAAATAGATATAAAGCAAGGCTTGTTTATAAAGGTTATGCACAGAGTTATGGCATTGATTATGAGGAGACATTTTCTCTTGTTGCCAAGATATCAACAATAAGGACATTAATAAGTGTTGCTGCAAGCAAGGTATGGAATCTTTATGAATTAGATATAAAAAATGCATTTCTCAATGGTGATTTAAAAGAAGATGTGTACATGGAGCAACTAGCAGGTTATGAAGATCTCAACAAGTCTACACATGCATATAAACTCTTAAAAGCATTCTACGGTCTTAAACAAGCTCCAAGGGCTTGGAATTTTAGATTGGTGAAGTTTCTTGAAAAGCAGGGATACATATGTTCAAATGCAGATACTTCTTTGTATGTTAAGGTTGAAGGATCATTGATTGTTTATATCTCAATTTATGTGGATGACTTGATAATAACAGGAAACAATAAAGGTAAGATAGTCAGAATCAAAGTAGAGCTTGGATTTGAATTTAAAATTTCAGATTTAGGAGAATTGACATACATTCTTGGAATCGAAGTTATGAAGAAGGAAGATGGTACATATCTTCTACAAAGGAAGTTCAGATTTGTTAAAGAAATATGGCATGGAGCATTGCAAGAGTATCAATAATCCGATGGAACCCGATGTGAAGTAGAGTGCTGAAGATGGTGAATCTTTAGAAGATCCACTTATCTACAGGTCTTGATTGGTTCTCTTATATATGTAAGTTTAACGAGGCCGGATATTACATTTAGTGTAAGTACATTGTCTCATTTCATGAACAAACCCACCGATGTACATATGCAAGCAGCTAAAAGGGTCTTGAGATATTTGAAGGGTACATTAAATGAAGGTTTGGGATATAAATATCATGAAGGTTTGGATTTGAAAGCATACAGTGATGCAGATTGGGCTGGAAATAAGGATGACAGAAGGAGTATAGGTGGATAGGTGGATATCTGATATTTGCAGGTAATAATTTAGTTTCATGGAGTTCTAAAAAACAGCCTACAATAGCACTTTCAAGCACAGAAGCTGAATATAGAAGCCTTACAAATGCAACATGTGAGATTATGTGGTATTTGAAGCTTTATGAAGATATGAATCTATCTACAACACATCCACTACTCTTTCGAGATAATGTAAGTTCATTACAGCTCGCATCTAATCCAGTGTACCATGCAAGAACAAAACACATTGAAGTGCACTATCACTATATCCGAGAGAAGGTGGTGAATGAAGATATTGATATTCAACATGTTGGAACTAAAGATCAATTAGCAGACGTACTCACAAAATCAGTGGATGCTCAGAAGCTCAAGCGAATCAAAGTTCTACTTGGAGTCAAAGCTTTGGATTTAGAGCTTGAGGGGGGTAATGTTACATAAGAACAAGCTCGAAAGTATTATTTTTTAGGCTTATGGAGTTTATCATTTATGATAAATAACATGTGGAGACGCTCACATCTCCAAATTTAGAGTAAAAGTAGATAAAGTTAAGAAGGAAAGGAGAGGTGTCTATTTTTAGACAAGGAAGGCGCTTCTGTTGACAACCTCTCAATAAAAAGAGTGGTTCTCTTAGTGTAGGTGGCCAAATTGAGTGATTCTTGTTGCATTGCGAAGCTTACAACTTTTACTATATAAATAGATCAATTTTTCTACAAATTTCAATGAGGAAACCCCGTGCAAGTAGGCATTTTTGCAGATCTTCATTCTGTGTCTATCCAATGTCTCATCAGAGACATACCTCTCTTCAAACTTTCATAACTCAATCGTTATGAGGTCTTTTTGAGTGATTTCACTTGAAGGAGTTTCCTTAGCTCTCATAATTTCTATGCATATCAAAATATTTCATAGATATTGAAGTTTTCTTACTTTTGTACATCAGTTTTCTATTCAGACAGTTAGTCATACCTTACTGTTGTAGACCTTCTCATGCCTTGACTTCAAGCTGTTCGTTCGGGAACTATAATCCATCTTTTTTCACGTTTTTTGTTTCTAAAGCATGCTACTCAAAGTCTAATTTTAGAAGATATGATTAGTTGTGTCAAATTTTTCTCACAGAGTTTCTGGTGGTTATTTTGCTACAGTGACCTATTTCTGTTTTCTTGAAAGTTTGGTGGAAAGTTTGTTTTTGAAGTTTGGAAATATTTGGTTGGTGTTTTGAAGATCTTGGGAGGTCTCATCATGTTTCATTGTGTACTTTGATGTTTACAAGTTTATAAACACAACATGTATGAATGTTCGTATGTACGTGTGCATGTATGTATGTATGTATGATGTATGTACGTGTGTGTGCATGTATTTATGTATGTATGTATGTATGTATAATACATGCATGCACACATACATACATACATACATACATACATACATACATACATACATACATACATACATACATACATACATACATACATACATACATACATACATACATAGACATACATATTGATCATGAGAAGCGTGTAGCCCCTTGTAAATATGATAGATCCCAATCAAAATAAAAAGCTTACTTATATAAATATGAACTCACTTATCATTTATATTAATAAAACCTTTTTTGTTTATGCTATTTGCTAACACTTCTTCTTTCCCATTTTTTACAATTCTAAATGCTCAAAGTTTTCATAGATATCTCACAAGTTTTCATCCTTTGCTGGCAGATCTCTATACTTGCATATCCCTAGCATACATAGAAACCCTATGTTTAGTTGTAAATGTAATGAAATACTTGGTATTTTGATTTTATGATGGTGATTACTTATGGAACCTGAATAAAAATGTTCTAGTTTATATAGGGTTTGGTATGATATGCATAGAATAACTATGAACTAAGCAATGATCAACAAAAATAAAGTAGCTAGCCAGCTCATTGTTGCCCGCTTTTTGTGCATAAGAAAAGCATTTTATGAGCTTGTCGATTTACATTATAAACACAGTTATAGAATAGAATAACGTCGGTCCCATACACACTGAGCATCTGTCCGAATACACATTTAAGGTGACGTATGAGTTCATATGTGTATGGTGTTCACATGGATTTTGGGTATTTAAAACCACATTCATATGTAGGTAGCTACACTTCTATATGTTTAATGCTTTTGCATCTAATGTTTATGTGTTTTTAATATATAGTTATTTATATTTATCTACTCGTATAATGCAGGAGCTTTCAGTTACATCTTTTACCGAAAAAATTTAGAATTTATATATTTCCCAATTGTGTTAATGTGTGGTAGTAATCTTCACTCTGATCACTAAGCTCAAGTGAGGTTTAATAGAGAGCGTGTGAAATTTATCGCTCGGCATTTTTCAGGAGAGCATTGAAAAGTCACTGTTCTTGCTGTTCCCATCAAAGACGAGTCCCTTTATCACATTTAGTAAAAATATCCTTTAGTGTTAGAAGTGCCCATACGTATACACCTATTAAGTGATGCATTCTGTCTTTGATGAACTCGCCTTCCCATTCAAGAATACTATCGGAGAACAATTAGATCTAATGTTATCACAACCATGCAATTAAGTACTACTATTCCTGCCGCAAGTCGTGGTAACAGTTTACTTGGTTCTATGCCTTTCATCTCCACTTGATTGGTAAAAAATTGTCTGTTATGAGTACATCACAAGTCATGAAAATTTACTTCTTAATAAAATCTAGCATGGCTCCAATACTTGTTGTCAGGTTATAGGAGATCTGGGGCTTGTATCTATGATTGCATATCTTCCCGCAATTTTTATTTGTTGGAAACCAGCTAGTACCAAGTAGGGTGTCAATATGCTTCTGCTTTTTCTTGACATTTTCTGAAAGACATGGCAATATGCTTCTGCTTTTTATTGACATTTTTGAAAGGCATGACGCTACATTTATCCCATTGCTGGGTCGTAGAATACCTTAATGCTTCTGCTATGCTGAGTCGATAAGTGATATATCTTACTGAAACTTTACCAATGCACATTATAGAAATAGTTCCAGTAATGTTATAAGCGCTGCGAAATTTGTGGGTTAACATGGACAACTGAATAGTACTTTACACCCTTAGCAATCAAGAATATACAAGCCACTGATAGTAGTTTTATACTTAGATGTAGTAGCAAATTTTTTCAGTAACAAGCCATGGATGCACAATGCAAGAACATGTATAGTGACTTGTTTTAAAGCATTTATGCTTGTTATCATTAACTTGATGGATGCAACATTACTCAATCGATGTGCCTAAAGGTGCAATTACTCAAGTATGAGAAATATCACATTTTTGTAGGTTTGCTTTAACTTATGACCATGGAATATTTCAATAAAATAAGTGTGGTAGAGGCTTCACAATCATTTGTAGTTGTCTATGAATATGGGAGATCAGACATCAAATAATCTATGGTTCCCATATTCCGGTATCCACTTCCAAGATGCAACCCTTGTAGAAAAGGGACAATTTGGAATGATCCATAATGTCAAGATAAACTATCCAAGGTGTTGCAATGAGATGTGTAGCCAAATTATTCAAACTACATGGTGATGACATGCAAATAGTAAAGAACTCAGTTATGCATGAAATGAAAATATTATCCATTATCCATATTGGGATCATCACCCCACTAGCTTTTGCAAGACATCACATAAAAAACACATGTCTCATTTTTAAACTTTTGAATGGTGGCACCCTTGACATGTGGCTCAAAAAGGCGAAAAAATAATTAAATGTGCCATACAATGAAATGATCAAAGATAGAGGATGACATGCTTCAATCAAGCGAAATATTTGGAAGCTAATTATTTTGAAACTTCAAACAATATCATTTTTGCATGTGTGTAAAATATCACATAATGAACTTTATCAAGGGAATATATTATTGCATTTTGAAGCATATCACATTTATATGAGATTGTGTGACTTTGGCAAAACAACACTATTACCAACATAGAAATGCTTTCCAAAGTTACCATATCTTTGTTGGTGCAAACAAGCCTTCACACTTGGCATTGATTTGTACCTTGAAGACTCAACATAAAGATTGGACATTGATAGCTTAGTATTGAATATCAACCTTGAAGGTTTTACAAGAGTTTGGATTAATTCATGAAGACTTCATTTGAAGGAAGAGCATAGGAACACATGCCTATGCTTAGTTATCTTTTACCTCATGTAAAAGTCAATATGACTTTATGTAATCACACCTATCTTAGAAAGTCGTGGAAACCTTGATTGATTGAGTGGGTGAATGATTGAGAGAATATCTCTTTCACTTTTAGGTACATGATTCAAGGAGATTGACATGGATTTGAAATTCAAAATTTTACTCAAATCCTATAAAAGCTATGAAGAAAATCTCGCGGGTTAGTCTCACTCATTAAGCTCATCTCCCGAGGCATTTCACTACTGTATTTGTGTGTGTGATAGTGCTACATCTTAGCCTACACCACAATACCTCATTTAGCTATGCTTGGCATGCTAATGAGCTTGTACATCTACATTAATCAATAGATATATTCACACTTCTCAACTCTGGTTTCTCTGAGTCATCTACCTCAAGTCTGTCAACTTTCAAGAGGCATATCTCAAGATCTACTGAACCAAATTGGATGATTCAAAGTGCATTGGATTCAGCTCAAAGTCTACTACACTCCTACAAATTTTCAAGACCATTGGATCTACCATCACAGAGAAATCTCAGTCGGGATACTCACTGGTCTGTAACTGTAAGTCTTCTAAAAAATCGGGGGTACACCTTATTTTGCTAAATTGATTTCTCAGAGTGTGGTTTATCATTTCCTCTCATTCCACTTGCAAATGAAAGCTTGTTAAGCTAATTGAATATGTCCAAAAGCAATTAGATCAATTTTAAGTGTGCTGGTCACACTGAGCATAACACTGAGCAGGTATCAAGACCAAAATAGAAAGTTTTCAAGTCTTGTGATTTTCAAAGTAGTCTGTTTTGATCAAGTCATTACTCAAACCTTTTCCAAAGTACATATAGCATATTTTTGTGTCATTTGGAAGCTCAAGGAGTCTACTAAGCATATCTGAAGAGAAAGGAGGGCAGGTGTGAAGCAGGTCTAGCAGCACCAACTTGATCTTCTGATTGCATCCAGCCATCACATCCAACAGTGGTATCAGAGCAAATAAGGTAATCATGGGTGATGGTTTCCCTTCCTTTATTGACAAATTGGACAGAAATAATTACCAGGCTTGGTCATTGAGAATGAAGACCTATCTACAAGGGAGAAGCTTGTATGGATACATATCAGGAGATGAGGAGTTGCCCTCATTCAAGACCAGAGGCCTACCTACAAAGGATGAACATGAGAGGCTCAACCAATGGTGTGCTAAAGATGCTTTGGCAAGGTCATATCTTCTAAACTCTATTTCTGATTTTCTTCTACCTCATGTAAGGAATTGCAAGACTTCCCAAGAGACTTGGGAAACCTTGTCAACATATTTTTCATCAAGCACAAGGGCTAGAAAGAATCAGCTATGGATTGAGTTTACAACTCTTAGGAAGCAATCAAAACAATGTGTCTCAGATTTTGTCACCAAAGTCAAAGACATTGCAGATCAACTTGCAAGTGTTGGAGAAGAAATTGAGGAAGAGCAAATAGTCAGAAAAGTGATCAATGGACTAAAGGCAGATGACAAGTGGGAGAGCTTTACCACTGCAATGGACTTGTACATGGACATCCAAGCACCTGATCTAACAACTCTGATTGGACAACTCTTTACACATGAAGCAAAGATCACAAAGAATGGAGAGCAATCAAAAGGTAACAATTCCTCTGCCCTATATACTGATAAGAAGACTAAAGACAAGGGTAAAAGCAAGAAGGTTGATGAAGAAGGCTCTACCTCCCAAGCAAATTATGCAGGGAGAGGTAGACCATCTAGAGGTAGGGGCAGAGGAGGTAAGTCAGGTAGGGGGAGACCCTATAACCAATCTCCATGCAATATTTGTGGCTTGCCTAACCATACTACAGATGAATGCTACAAAAACTACAAGAACCAAAGAGGAAGAGGTCACCAAAGAGGAGGATACTCTCAAGGCAGAGGCAGATTCAATCAATCTCAAGGCTACCATGGCTACAACAATAGTTACAACAACAACTACAATCACAATGGCAATTATCAAGGTGGATATAGAAATAGGAAGGATTACAACAATTATGCAGAGGATCAAGATGATTCCTTGTTGATCATGAACATGACATCTAAATCAGGTATCAATGATGATCACTTATTCTATATTGATTCAGGTTGCTCTAACCATGTAGCTGGAAATGTTGCCTTACTCTCTGATTTGGAAGAACCTAAAGGCAAGCACCAAGTGCAGACAGGTGATGACACTAAACATTCAGTTGTTAAAGTAGGTAATGTCAAAACAAGTGATGGTAATCAGAATTTACTAAGCAGAGTGTTGTATGTTCCAACAATCACCAAGAATATGATGAGTGTAGGTCAGATTGTTGAAAAAGGTCTACAGGTCAGGTTCACTCAACATGGTGCATATGTGGAGGATCCAAGACATGGATTCAGAAGGATAGCCAAGGGAGAAAAATCAGGTAGATTGTTTACCTTTGAACTTGAAGACACTAAGAGTATTGCTTTGTACAACTATAAAGACCAAACCCTATCAGAATTGGAGATTTGGCACAAGAGATTAGGTCACATTGGAGAGAGGACTCTAAAACAAATGAGTAGAGATCAATGTGTGCTTGGGATACCCAATGTATCCAAGCAACACATGATATACAAGTGTGGGGCTTGTCAATTTGGTAAGTCACACAGATTGCCATATACAAAGAAAGGTTTTATGCATGAAGATTATTTGGAATTGGTGCATACAGATGTTTGGGGACCTAGCAAGGAGCCATCCATATCTGGATCAAGGTACTATGTGTCCTTTATTGATGACTATACCAGATGGACTGTCTTATACTTCATGAAACATAAGGATGAAGTATTTAATTGTTTCAAAAGGTATCTTGCATTAGTTGAAAATCAAACAGGTAGACATTTGAAGAGGCTAAGGTCAGATGGTGGTGGAGAATACTTCTCCAATGACTTTGAAGATTTCTTGCAGGAAAGAGGCATCAAGAGGGAGATTACTACAAGGTACTCACCTGAACAAAATGGGGTAGCTGAGAGAAGGAATAGACTCATTGTAGAGACAGCTAGGTCTATGCTTAATGAAAAAAAATTGCCAAATTATCTTTGGGCAGAAAGTGTATCTACTGCCACATATTTAATCAACAGGTTGCCATCAAAGACACTTGATGGAATGACACCCTATGAGGCTTGGCATGGTAAGAGACCATCTCTGGATCATTGCAAAATCTTTGGGTGTGTTGCATATGTGCATATTCCCTCACAGGTAAGGGGAAAGCTAGATCCTAAGGCTGAAAAGTGTATCTTCATTGGTTATGATTTGAATCAGAAGGGATACAGGTTTTATAACCCCTCAAACAAAGGCTTCAAGGTAAGCAGAGATGTCATCTTTGATGAAAATGATTCATGGTATGAAAATGAGTGCAGGAAAGTTAGCCTACCTTATGATATGGAAGAAGACTTTCCAAAGCTTATCAGGCAAGAACCAACTCAGAAAGAGGACACAAGCTCAGATGATGAAGACACCATCAACATTGAAGAGTTCAAGGCTTGGAAATCCAAAGGAAAGATGAAGATGAAGCAACTAGAAGACAATCCAGAATCCTCAACTCAAGCTATGAGGAGATCTCAAAGAGAAAAGAAGAAACCTATTAGGTATGGTTATGATACTTCACTTGTAACCAAGCACTCTGTATATCTTGCAAAGGATATCTTGAATGAAGAACCAGGTACATTTGAAGAAGCAATTACTAAACCACAATGGAAGGAAGCAATGGATGAAGAAATGGAGGCTCTCAAGGAGAGTGATACTTGGGACTTGGTACCCAAGAAGGACTCCATGAAGGTGATAGGATCCAGATGGATCTACAAACTCAAAAGAAACTCAGATGGTACAATAAACAGGTATAAAGCTAGGTTGGTAGCCAAGGGTTTTGCACAAACCCAAGGCATTGATTATGAGGAGACATTTTCTCCTGTGGCCAAGATGCCAACTATCAGAGTTATGGTGAGTGTAGCTGCATCCAAGAATTGGAACATGTACCAATTGGATGTGAAGAATGCATTCTTGAATGGATGGATATCTGAAGAAGTCTACATGTCACAACCACCTGGCTATGAGGATCCTAATAAGGTAAATCATGTTTGTAAATTGAAGAAGGCTCTGTATGGATTGAAGCAGGCACCTAGAGCATGGAATTACAGGTTGACAACCTATCTCCTAGATCAAGGATTTGTGATGAGTAAAGCAGATACTTCATTGTTTATAAAAAGGAACAATTCAGAGGTAATATACTTGTGTGTCTATGTTGATGACATCATTATTACAGGAAATGATGTTCAGGGAATAAGACACATCAAAGGACAAATGATGAAGGAATTCAAGATCAATGATCTTGGATTATTGAAGTACTTCCTAGGACTTGAATTGGTCTACACAAATTCAGGTATATTTATTACTCAGAAGAAGTACATTCAGGACATGGTCAAGAAGTTTAATTTGCAGGTAGCTAAAGTCTCAAACATTCCTATGGAGGTCAACCACAAACTCAGTGCACATGAAGGAGAAGAACTCAAGGATATTACAGGTTACCAAAGTTTGGTAGGTAGTCTTAATTATGCTACCTTAACCAGGATTGATATATCATATGGTGTTAGTGTACTTCGCCAATTTATGCATAAACCAAGAGTACCACATTTGGAGGCAGCCAAGAAGATAGTAAAGTACCTAAAGGGAACACAAAATCATGGCTTGTACTTTCCATATTCATCAGACATTGATATTAAGGTATACTCAGATGCAGATTGGGCAGGTTGCAAGGATGACAGGAGGAGTACATCTGGTTACATATGCTTTGCAGGTGATAAACCAATTTCTTGGTCATCCAAGAAACAACCCACAGTAGCTCTATCATCTACTGAGGCAGAGTACAGAGGGCTAGCCAATGCCACTCAAGAAGCTATATGGTTGAAGCTATTATATTCAGAATTGGGCCTATACACAAGGCCACCAATCATATTTGGTGATAACACAAGTTCTCT
Organism: Ceratopteris richardii; assembly: GCA_020310875.1. Taxonomy (NCBI): domain Eukaryota; kingdom Viridiplantae; phylum Streptophyta; class Polypodiopsida; order Polypodiales; family Pteridaceae; genus Ceratopteris; species Ceratopteris richardii. The sequence goes on along the minus strand of CM035419.1, from coordinate 118,157,150 downwards.
TCACCTAGCAGCTAATCCAATTTATCATGCTAGGACAAAACACATAGAGGTTCACTACCACTATGTGAGGGAAAAATTACTTAGCAAAGAAATTCAATTATCATATGTGTCTACTAATATACAATGTGCAGATTTGCTTACTAAAGCTCTGGATGGAAACAAGCTATGCAGATTTAAATCCATGATTGGATTACAGGATATCATTGAAGACTAAAGATGAAGACTCAAGCAAGTGTTTGGCTTGAGGGGGAGCTGTTGGTGCAAACAAGCCTTCACACTTGGCATTGATTTGTACCTTGAAGACTCAACATAAAGATTGGACATTGATAGCTTAGTATTGGATATCAACCTTGAAGGTTTTACAAGAGTTTGGATTAATTCATGAAGACTTCATTTGAAGGAAGAGCATAGGAACACATGCCTATGCTTAGTTATCTTTTACCTCATGTAAAAGTCAATATGACTTTATGTAATCACACCTATCTTAGAAAGTCGTGGAAACCTTGATTGATTGAGTGGGTGAATGATTGAGAGAATATCTCTTTCACTTTTAGGTACATGATTCAAGGAGATTGACATGGATTTGAAATTCAAAATTTTACTCAAATCCTATAAAAGCTATGAAGAAAATCTCGCGGGTTAGTCTCACTCATTGAGCTCATCTCCCGAGGCATTTCACTACTGTATTTGTGTGTGTGATAGTGCTACATCTTAGCCTACACCACAATACCTCATTTAGCTATGCTTGGCATGCTAATGAGCTTGTACATCTACATTAATCAATAGATATATTCACACTTCTCAACTCTGGTTTCTCTGAGTCATCTACCTCAAGTCTGTCAACTTTCAAGAGGCATATCTCAAGATCTACTGAACCAAATTGGATGATTCAAAGTGCATTGGATTCAGCTTAAAGTCTACTACACTCCTACAAATTTTCAAGACCATTGGATCTACCATCACAGAGAAATCTCAGTCGGGATACTCACTGGTCTGTAACTGTAAGTCTCCTAAAAAATCGGGCGTACACCTTATTTTGCTAAATTGATTTCTCAGAGTGTGGTTTATCATTTCCTCTCATTCCACTTGCAAATGAAAGCTTGTTAAGCTAATTGAATATGTCCAAAAGCAATTAGATCAATTTTAAGTGTGCTGGTCACACTGAGCATAACACTGAGCAGGTATCAAGACCAAAATAGAAAGTTTTCAAGTCTTGTGATTTTCAAAGTAGTCTGTTTTGATCAAGTCATTACTCAAACCTTTTCCAAAGTACATATAGCATATTTTTGTGTCATTTGGAAGCTCAAGGAGTCTACTAAGCATATCTGAAGAGAAAGGAGGGCAGGTGTGAAGCAGGTCTAGCAGCACCAACTTGATCTTCTGATTGCATCCAGCCATCACATCCAACAATCTTGAGATATCCAAAAGGCATAAGTGGACTCCAAAGTATTTGTGGATCATGTCAGAGTGCATATCCACATGTCCTCCACCATATATTAAAACTCAAGCGACATATATAATTGCCATGCCTATTTTGCAGGTATTAAAGTTTGCTGATTTAGATAATTTCATCATCAATAAAAATGGGGCTCATAAGTTCAAGTATGCATAAGAACCCATTATAGATAAAAGCATATAAAAAACAATAGATATACATGGGCTACTTAGAGTATTTTCAAACCTCGCTCGATATGGTTTGAGAATATCTGAGAGTGATGGGCGAAGACCATTTTGAAGTGGACTTATGTAACAGAACATACTTATTAATCAAACATCATTTTTTAATCATTGTCTCAAATTCAATTGTTGTGTTAATGTTGTATAATCGATACTTTAAGTTGAAGTGTTCTGATGATACATGAAGTGATTGTGTTTTAAGTGATGATATGGATTTCAAAAGTTAAGATGTGTAGTGATATGATATGGATTTAAATTAAAATGTTATGATGTGTATTATGTTGATTACAATGTGGATGATGATGATTATGCAATATATGACTATTTATCTGTATATCTATCTATATGACTATCTACCTACATATCTATCTCTATAATATCCATCTATCTATCTATATATCTATCAATTTGTCTATCTATATAGTTATCTATATATCTATCATTCTATCTATTTATTTATATATAATATCCATCTATCTATCAATATATCTATCTATATATCTATCTATCTATCTATCTATCTATCTATCTATCTATCTATCTATCTATCTATCTATCTATCTATCTATCTATCTATCTATCTATCTATCTATCTATCTATCTATCTATCTATCTATCTATCTATCTATCTATCTATCTATCTATCTATCTATCTATCTATCTATCTATCTATCTATCTATGTATCTATGTATCTATGTATCTATGTATCTATGTATCTATGTATCTATCTATCTACCTACCTACCTATCTACTTACCTACCTACCTACCTACCTACCTATCTATCTATCTATCTATCTATCTATCTATCTATCTATCTATCTATCTATCTATCTATCTATCTATCTATCTATCTATCTATCTATCTATCTATCTATCTATCTATCTATCTATCTATCTATCTATCTATCTATCTATCTATCTATCTATCTATCTATCTATCTATCTATCTATCTATCTATCTATCTATCTATCTATCTATCTATCTATCTATCTATCTATCTATCTATCTTCAAGGCCAAAACACTACAATAATGTGTCAATGTATTTCATTTGACACAAAGCCATTCCACCATCAACTTGCATAAACTGAATGCCCAAATAGTGATGCAAATGCCCCAAATAAGACATCTCAAATGAGGCATGCAAATCAGCCTTAAAATCAATAATATGCTTCTCAAAGTGCAATCAGATAGGCATGTATCTTCTCCCACCAAGCATGTGGTGCTTGCTTTAAACCATATAATGCCTTCTTTAACCTGCACACCTGGTTTTCATGCCGTTTCTGCACAAAGTCACGGGGCTGAAAAACATACACTTCTTCATGCAAGTCACCATTCAAAAATATTGTTTTAATGTCCAACTGATGTACATTCCAACCATGATGAGCTGCAAGTGCACAGATGCTAAGAATAGTAGTCGCTCGGCAAGTAGGTGCAAAGGTCTCATCAAAATCAATGCCTCTTCCCTGTGCATAACCCTTTGCAACAAGTCTAGCCTTATACCTGTCAACTGTTCCATCAAGCTTACGCTTTAGCTTGTATATCCACTTAGTCCCAATGGTCTTCTTGTCAGGAGGCAATTCACATAAAGACCAAGTACCATTCTTCATTATAACATCATATTCAGATTGAATAACAACCATCCAATTTTCTGAATTTTGTGCTTCATCAAATGAAACAGGCTCATTCTCATCATAGAGACTAGATGCAGCCATAGGATAGCAATCTGATGCAAAAGAGGCACTATGAGAGCCTGAACGAGTACGATATGACAAAGATGCATCTAATTTGCTGTCATGCAATGTCTACACCAGCCATTTTGGCATAGTTTTTGCCTACTCAATATCAGCTCTCTCATCAACTAGTGCATCATGTAAATTTGCATCATCACATGAAACCTGCAAAGGTTGAGAAGTTGCCTCATTGGGACCAGCACTAGATTGTCCACCTGTAAAAGGAGGAAGCAAAGTATTATACATGTCTTTGGAGCTAACAGATGTCTCCTTAGTACATGAAAGCAATGGCTAAATAGAATCTTCCACAAAAACAACATCACGGCTAACCAGAATGCGTTTAGTATGTGGATGATACAGACGATAGCCTTTACTTTCAGAATTGTATCCAACAAAAATATGTTTTATTGCTTTATCATCTTATTTTCTAAGATGTTGTTCAGGCACTAATGCATATGCAAAACAACGAAAAACACGCAGATGAGGAACAGATGGCTTGCGATCATGCCAAGCCTCATATGGAGTGATAGACTACAACATGTTAGTGGGACACCTGTTCAATACATATGCTGCACACATGACAACCACAAGCCAGAAACTATGTGGTAAAGCTTGACTCTTGACCATACACCTCGCCATCTCCATGAGTGACCTGTTCTTTCATTCAGTAACTCCAATTTGTTGAGGTGTATACGACACTGTACACTGGTGTTTTATCCCACATTCAGCCAGAAATGCATTAAAATCAGAAGACATATATTCTCCCCCTCGATCGGAACGGAGGGTGCCCATTTTACATGCTGACAGAGTTTCAACCAAAACCAAAAACTGTTTGAAGCACATGAACACTTCGGACTTTTCCTTCAATGGATATACCCATGCATGCTTGGAAAAATCATCAATGAAAGTCACAAAGTAAAGATAATTTCCAAAAGAAGGTGTCTACATAGGACCACATACATCACTATGTACAAGCTGCAATTTTTGAGTAGCCTGAACTAAGCCATCTTTTGGAAATGAGGAACGCTGCATTTTGCCCAAAATACAGCCTTCACAAACATGTTTTCCAAGTGCCTCAAGTTTGGGCGAAGAGGACACCATTTCAGATTTCTGTAGGCGTAGCAAACCAACATAATTCAGATGATCAAAGTGTGAATGCCAAAGCTTTGCATCTGATATAGCCTGAGAATCATGTACTGCACATGCCGAATCATTCAGAGATCTTTCATATTCTATGAGCTTATACAACCCACGACATAAAATGCAAGAAGAAATAATCACATCGCCATTTGACAGATCATGAACTATACACCTGTCATCAACAAATTTCACAACCAAGCCAATCTTGGCTAATGCAGAAACTCATAACAGGTTCTTTTTGATCCCTGGCATAAATAAAGCATCTGATAAAGTGAAAGAACTACCATCAGCAGTAGTCAAAACGATCTTACCAACTCCCATAACAAGATAAGAGGAGTTGTTGGTGCATGTAAGAGTATTCCCTGTAGGGGCAGGCTTGAGTGAAAGAAGAAACTACACTGCAAGGTAATATGTTTGGTCACCCCACTGTCAAAGTACCAAACGTCTGAGTCTACTGTAGACATGCACTCACTGCTCATGAAAAGATGGGTCAAAACTGCAAACAGTAGTTAACATCCATTCTTCTTCGTGCACAAGATTAGCAGACTTGGTTTTTGGTGTAGAGGCCTCTACAACAACCATTCTAGCCTCTTTCTTCTTTGCCTCTTTAGCAGCCAGTTTTGGACAGTTCTTTATGATATGATCATTTCCTTTACAGTACTTGCAAAAACAATTTCTGCTTTTTTGATTTCTTATCATCTTTGTGTTCCCTCTTCGATTGTGCAGAATTAGCATATTTTTGCTTACTAGTTGAAGAGTTCCATTTTCCTTTGCCCTTCTGATTAGCCACGAAAGCTTGATCTGCAACACGCATAATGGACCTGTTCTGCCTAGAATGATCCTCCTGCAACATAACAGAGACTAACTCCTCAAATGACAAGGCATTTGGATTGCCTTTCATCATCAATCAAAGAGTGGAAGCAAATCTTTGATATGAATTAGGAAGGCCATTCAGAACGGTCTGCACAAGTGAGCTATATGGTATAACCTCATCAACAGAAATCAACTATTTCTTCAAGTCTTTGATCTTTGTTAGAAAACTATCCATAGAATCACCTTCATTGATGTGCTCACTCTCCAACTGTTTTCGGAGGTAAGCAACACGAGCCTCATTCCTAGCTTGCTACAATGTGGTGAGTGTATCCCAAGCATCCTTAGCTGTTCTGCAAGAGCGAATGTGAGGAATAATGGCACGTTTGACAGACAAAGCTATCAATGCATGTGCCTAGGCATCTCTACCATCCCAACGAATCTCATGTGCATTAGGTGCAACAAAAACCACAGCACGAATAGGAATAGGTAGAATATCATCATCTTCGACACCTTCTGCATCAGCTTCAGTACCTGCTGTTGTAACAGTTGCAGGTGTGATAGGACGTTTTTCAACACCCTGCATAAATTTCCACAGTCCTTTTGCAACCAATACATGTCGCATCATATAAGCCCATAACAGGTAGTTGGTACCATCCAACTTATCCTCAACAACCAACATACGGAATACATCACTGCTTTCATCCATGGCCGGTGACTAAAATACCTTGATGCAGAAAATTGACTATATCTCAAAAAGTTGAATGGAACTACCCAGACGAAATTTGCTAGACCTGTAGCAGACTTCGAGACGCTTATATTGGCGAACAAAAACTAGTATATACCTTTGCCATAAAAAGATGAAATAGCCTGCATAAGTACTGCGATAATGTGTTCGGAGGCCCAAACGAGCTCAAATCACGATTTCGACACACAAGGCGAAGCTGTTTTGATCTTGAAAACACGTTGAGTATGCTCACCAAAATTCATGCGATTTTGAGACTGCAACTGGAGGAGTGTCGACGACGCCCTAGATGAAGCGACGACCTGGTCTGATACCAATTGTTGGAGTTGGACGTCTGCGGAAGCACGCGAACAACACAAGGAAGGAGAAGAAGGTTGGAGCATAACACACAATACTGAATGTATTACTAAAGAATGTACAAAGATAAGTAGCCCATTAGAGCAATAGGTGTATATACAAGCCGGGGGAAAAAAACCTCCTAAAGAGGGAAAAAAGTGCCCCGGCGGTCCTAGTGTGTTCACACATATCACTACCTAAATATATCAACAATATTTTGTAACTCCATTGTTTACCTTCGTACTCTTTAAACCATACAGGAGGTGGATTCTTTTGAATTGTTTCAATGTGCCATGGACCGCCAGAAATTCTTTTTGGATTTACATAAGCTACCCTATGATGAAATGCATGTCGACCATTTGTGCTTGGAAGCAATAATTGACATGATATTTTGGAATTTTCCATACACTTTTTTTTACTTGATGCTTGACTATTGCGTTAAAATGTTGGAACCAATACGAATAATGTTCCATTATGTCCATATTTTCTCTAATAACAATACAATTTATGTTTTTTCTCCAAAATCATCAAAGTCTTTCACTTTCTGTATTGTTTGTGATGTAATCCAATAAACCTTTCCTATAACAAACTTATCGGTATAAAAAATTCATAGAAGTTCTAGAAAAGGTTTAGTGATATCCGTAATGTTTTCAAAGTTATGTCAAAAGCTTTGTGGCTGTATTAGAGAGAGATACTTTGAAAGAGCAGCTCAATAGGAGGGATACTTCTCTAGCAATGCCTCCCATCTTAGAACCACAATCATTTCTACAAGTGATGACTTGACTTTTAATAATTGAGCACAATATAGGTTGTTGCAAATTGTGTAGCAGAAAATACATGAAGTTCTTTGTTGGGAGATTTTGAAAGAAAGAGCAAATATGGAAATTGATGCTCTCTGATAAATTTGACAATTTGATTTACATCTTTTAAATGTGTTTGATGAAAGATAGTTTACCTTTGTCTTTCAAAAGTAGATTTAGTATGTGAACCTCACATGGAACCCAAGTAATACATTCATACTTGTCTTGTAGCGCAACTCTAACACTTTGAAATTAGATGCATTATTAGTCACTATAGCAATGATATTCTTTGGACCACCCACATGAGCTATAGCACGCTCATATATCTTTACAAGGAAATCTAAACTTTTCTCCATAAGAGAAGTATCGATTGAATCCAAAAACATGCTTCACTTTGGACATATAACCATGACAATTAATCAATCATTCTTTTGAGAGCTTGTCCGTCCATTTAGTGCTATTGTGCATCAATACATGGGTATATAATTGAGCACTGCTTGTGTTAGATAGATTTTACCATTCTTCATTTTATCTACATATTCTATGCATATTTTATTGTAGTTTAGCATGGTAATCAATCCCTTTCGTGCAATCGACAACTAAGCATCCTTGAAAACTGGGTTACAAATAACATTAAAAGGAATTCCACATGGTAAAAATGCTCAATTCCATTCAAAATGAATCTCAAGACAATCTTGATTCTCAACATGTATTGTGTTTTGTGGTTTTATACGAGAACTACTAGACAATAAATGATTGGATCCACCTTCTCTACTAGATTCACTTGGTCCAATGTTTCTTCACATATCTGGAGTAATCGGAGTAAACTCATCTTGATTATTCTCAAAATGAGTGTGATACTTGGGTAGGTGTACCACAAACTCCTATTTCCATTGATATATCTATTGATTTTTTTCTCCCATTTGACTACTCCTTCGGAAGTATTGTGCATTGTTTATGCTTTTAAATATCTTTGATGCAATACATTGAGTTTTATAGTTGTTTGCATAAGTTACAAAATGTACACATATATAACTATATTGATTAAAGAATCCTACAACATTGTTACATATCCCATGATGATGGCAAGGTGCATAACAACAAGACTGCTTTCATTTCATTATCCATGTCCATTTTCTAAACCTACAAATGAAAGAATATGGCATCAAAATCATTGAGATGAGAAGCAACACTATGTGTGTCCTTCATGCAAAGGTCGTATAACTTTCTCTTCAGATACACCTTATTTGATGCCGTTCTTTTTCATATGTATTGCATAATTTGTTCCAAGACTCCTATGCACTTTCACAATCCAATATTGTAAAGTAAACATTATCTGCCAAGCACTATAGAACTAGTCATTCATCCAACTCATCCCAATCATCTTCATCCATGTCAGCACACTTCTTTGATATTCCATTTACTAGCTTACATTGCCTCTTCTAAATTAGCACATCTTTAATGTGATTATTCCATAGAGTAGAGTTTGTGTTATCAAATTTTTGGATCTTAAAATAGTATTTGCCTTGCAAGTTATAGCTCCTCCTTGGAACACTAGGACTTGACCTTGATCCACCAACCTACCTGAGACCTCTGATGCCATGATGATAGAGGACTTAATAGAATAGAATGAATCTAGAAGAGTCCAAACACCACTAGCTAAAAAAGGGGATGACCAAGTGTGATATTTTGGGAAAAAATTCAGTAGACTCTTCTCAAAAAATGAATTAATGAACAATAATGACCAACCAAAAGGATTATGTGAGACTAAATGTGCTCACACCAATAAGCGTATCAAGGAGTAAATCAACCACTATGTGGTTGACAAAACCAAAAAGTCTCAAAAATTTTTGCTAGAGTCTCTTCCGTAAAATGATCATATGAATAGTGTCAAAATCTCATAAAACTACAAGTACTGACATGTAAACCTGCATAGTGAATCACTAACTCCACTGCATATAATCAGTTGCCCGAAAGAAGCCAACTAAGCTTCTCGAGCACTTATGAACAACTAGCATACATCTTCTATGGCGAGGCTGGGTAAGTCTTCCACCTACATCATTGAAGAGACCCCAACATTTGGGTGTCCCCCATTTAAGAAAACGTCACCATGACCCTCTTTATCAACATCAAAGGCTTTATGCAATGACCACATGGACGTACATAAGCAATATCCACAAAAGCATACATAGTGTGTATGTGCTCATTATATGCAGTAAAATGGCACTGGAAGGTTGAATTTGGAGCCCAAACACTAGCCAAAAACACATGCAAGTGTTTGTCAACTATGCCCTTTAGGCTCAAAAAACGTGCATAAACTTACGATGGCTGCTCCCACCATGATTGAGACCTTTCAAGAAACCTGTAAATTTACTAGTGAGACTTAAAACAAAGCTTGAAAGCTAGATATTTGTTACTCGGAGAAATACAAAGAACACTCTTCTTGATGTTCTTGAACCTATTTAAAGAGAAATATGCATGAAAGTACTCCAAAATGGCTTCAAGAATCACCCCAAAAATGCTTCAAAATAGGCTTTGGAAGCAAAGAATGAATCTTTGAGGGTACAAAACATGTTCAAGGTAATGTGAACTTTAGTCTTTCTCCTTTCTCAAGCACCACAAGAGTGTAGCTTAGTGGCAAGAGATTGTTGGTTAAGGGAGCTCTGAGGGGAAAAATATTGGGATGGGTGACCTCTCAAGAAGTACCGGGAAACTCCATCTTCCTTGATCATTGAGGTCCTCCCTGGCAGGCTCACTTTAATCCATGTGCATTTTCCCATTTCATACTCTACTCGCTTTTGAGTCTCATACTCTTTCATTTTGTGAGTACATCCTTCATTCATTTTGCTTCTGCACATGTACTCTCTACATGGCACTAGAGTGCTAGGTGGAGGTCTTGGTGGTGGTTTTGGTGGTGGTGTTAGTAGAGCTTGGTGTTATGGCTCTCCAATAATTGGGAGAGTTCTTTTTTGCCATCATTTTGTGCTCTCTTTGGGTTATGCATTGCCCATTTTCCCACCCTTCTACCCTTTTCTACCGCTCTTTCCCACACTCCCATCATTGCTCTTGGAGTTTATGGATGTGATTCATGGCTTTACACACTTATTTATTTAGTCATAAGTTTGAAAGTGGTTATAACCACTATTTGCTACATGATTCAGTGTTGACATAACAGATGAGAGAGAGAGATAATGGATGCGAGAGAGAGAGAGAGATAAAGAAAGAGAGAGAGAGAGAGAGAGAGAGAGAGAGAGAGAGAGATAGATAAAGAAAAAAAGAGAGAGAGAGAGAGTAGTATTGATTGGGTTTTTTTTCTTTCCCCTTGATTCGAGTCACAATTTGCAACTGCTTCTCAAGTTGTCAAATGACATGGGACTTGCACAGTTGTGAGCTTGTGATTTGACATCATCTGTTATCTCAACAAAATTACAATTTGTAACCGCTTCTCAAGTTGTCAAATGACATGGAACTTTCACCATCGTGAGCTTGTGATTTTGACATCATCTATTATGCCAACAAAATTACAATTCTATTTAGTTTTAAATACTCTCCACACAATATCATATGAAATCTACAAGTCTCTCATAAGGACAACCTATCAAAAGTAATTTTGCTCTACATATTCATAAAGCAGACCATTCTTAATGGTCTTCTAGATTTTTATGAGAGTTTTGCTTCTACTCTTTGGTTGATGATTAAATGCAATCCAAATGCCTTAACATTTGAGGAGTTAGTCTCTGTGTTGCTAGAGGAAGATCAATCTAGGAAGAGCATGTCCATTATGCATGTTTCATATCAAGATTTCTTAGCTATTCTGAAGGGCAAAGGTAAATGGAGCTCATGTACTAGTAAGCAAAAATCTGCTAATGCTGCATAATTGAAGAAGGAAGACAAAGATGAGAAGAAAACAGAAAAGCAGAAACAATTTTGTAGATATTGTAAATGAAATGATCATGTCATAAAGAGTTGTCCAAAACTAATTACAAAAGAGGCAAAGAAAAAGGAGTTTGATATGGTTTGTTTAGTGGAATATCTCAATAGTGATGCACCAGAGTGGACTCTCCTTCTGAAGAGCTCCACGAAGATATCCTGGAAGTAGAACAACGAGTCCCAGACACCACACAAAGTTCTCCACATAGAGGGGCACGAACACAGATTTCTTAGGTTTTCCAAATGGGGTCAAACTTACAATCTATGACTGACCAAACCACTATATGTTTTATTAAAGAACATATTAAAAAGTGTGTGATGTCCATTTGGCCTTTCACATGGACACTAATGATAACAATCTCCCACTAAAGGCCAATATGGAAAAAGTTACTATGGGAGAAAAATAAAGAATGATAAATAATACCTGAGTGTGAGTATACAAATCGTACCTCCCACCTGATGGGCATGTTACACAATATATAAGAAACTGTGTAAGATCATGAATCAAGTGACCCCCATCAAGTGACGAGTGTCAAAAGCTATCTTGTGGTAAAGCTTTAGTCAAAGCATATGCAACATTAACTTGGGTATGAATCTTTGCAAGAATAATGTGTTGAATGGCTAAGCAATATCTAATGAAGTGATACCTCACCTCAATGTGCTTGGTCTTTGCATGATAGACCGGATTCTTAGCCAAAGCAATGGCAATCTAATTATCACTTAGCAAAAGAGTTACATGCTAAGGTAGACCCATATCACAAGCAAAATGAGAAATCCACAATGCTTCATTACATGCCTCACTTACTACAACATACTCCGCTTCTTTGGTTGGAACATATGTACATTCTTAAAGAAGAGATCTCCAAGAGATAACAACTCCAACAAAATGAAAAATGTACCCTCATGTGAACTTTCAATGTCTACACAACCAACATAGTGAGAATCTATGTAACCAATAATGGATACTTTCCCTCTACCCAAGCATAGACACTTGTCCTTAGTGCCACTCAAATATCTCAAAATCATCTTTACCCCTTCCCAATGCTTCTTGCAAGGATTAGACATATATTCGATCACAACTCCCACTCTAAATGCAATGTCTGGTCTCGTACCTACCATAGCATACATGGGACTACCAACAACAAATTGATAACAAATTTTGGTGATAAATCCCTTTTCCTCATCTGATTTGGGGCAATCATCCTTGCTCAATTTCATGTATGTAGGTAAAGCTGTACTCAAGGCCTTTCCACCTTGCATATTGAACCTCTGAAGTACTTTGGATATGTACTCACTTTGAGAAATTTATATGCCTCTTTTACTCCTATCATGAGTAATGCACATGCCAAGAAAAAAACTCTCTACAAATCCCTCTAGACTGACACAAAAGGCTGAATTCATGTGAGGTATATTCACCCCCATTATTTGAATGTAAAGCCTTAAGATTAGTTCCTTTTATAGTCTCAATTGAAGCAAGCCATTTTTTGAAAATAGGGAATACCTCATCCTTCATCATCTATAAAAGTTTCAAAGTAAAGAGAACCACCTAACGACCTTGTGGGAATAGGACCACACATGTCGATATGAACAAGATATAAAGACTAAATTGAAGATCAATGTGTGTTTTACACACATTCCTAGTTTGCTTTCCATATTGACAATGCTCACAAAATGAAAAATTTGAGAAAGATAACTCATGTAAGTAACCAGAACGAGAAAGATTTTCCATTCCACTACGAGTTGTTGAGTAACAACTAAGAAGTGTTTTTTTTGTGGTACAAATAAAGGATAAAGTGATCAACTTTGTTTCCTTTTCAATAACCAAATTGCCCTTTGATATGCAAAAGGATTGAGCATAGTGTTGGAGTTTCAGGTCTACGAGTTCATACGAAGAGCACAAGGAAGAAGAAGAAGCTTGAAGCACAACACACAATATTAAATGTATTACCATCAGAATGTACAAAGATAAGTAACCCATTAGGGTTATATGCATATATACAAGACAGGGAAAAAGACCTCCTAAAGAGGGAAAAAAATGCTCTGGTGGTCCTAGTGTGTTCACACACATCATGACCTAAATATATCAACAAATCCCCCTAGGAGTGATGCGGTGAACAAGGAGCTAGCAGTCATGGATAAGGAAGTGCCTACTATGTGGTATCAATCCACAAAAGGAAGTAAGCCCAAAGCTTTGCGGAAAGCTTCAAATTTCTCCCTAGACAGGGCCTTTGTGAAAAGGTATGCAATGCTCTCTTGTGTAGGCACATATGCCAAATTGATCTCTCCAGTAGAGAACATCAACCTCACATTATGATAGTGCACCTCAATGTTCTTAGTGCGAGCATAGAACATAGGGTTCCTTGCAACTTCCAATGTCATCTGACTATCAGTGAAGATGGTGGTGGCAGAAGGCTAACCAACACCCAATTCGGCCATAAGGCATCTCAACCACACACACTCGATAGTCATTGTGAAATCTACCCTATACTCAGCCTCACAACTATAAGTGGCCACAGTAGGCTACTTCTTGCTCAACTAGGATGTGCATGAGCTACCAAGCATGAAGCAAAAACTAGTGGTGGACGCACACATGTCATAGCAACCAGCCCAATCAGAGTAAAAGAAAAACATGTAAATATGGTGGTAGTGATCCCCCTTGGGCTAAAACAATCCAAGTAGCCGGGTACCACTTAACTAGCCAAAGATGCGCTTAACCACCTACCAAAGCTTGACACTTGGACAATGCATAAACCTGCTCATCTGTGAGATAGCAAACTAAATATATGGCCAAGTAATGCATAACTAAATCAAGCATCCAACATCCTATTGATAGAGAACAACATCATATGCATCTCCAGCATCGTGAAGACTCAACCATAAACCTATTTCCATAGGAGTGGTAATAGATTTACAGTCTTCAAGGCCAAAATTATGCAATAATGTGTCAATATATTTTGTTTGACACAAAGCTATTCCACCATCAACTTGCGTAAATTGTATGTCCAAATAATGATGCAAATTCCCCAAATTTGACATCTCAAATGAGGCATGCGAATCAACCTTAAAATCAACAATAAGCTTCTCATGAGGACCACTGAGCAACATGTCATCAACATAGACAACAATGATCAAAAGCACATTATTTGCACGCTTAACATATAAGGTGCTCTGAGCTGAACTATTCTCAAAACCATGTGCAATCAGGTAGGCATGTATCTTTTCACAGCAAGCACGTGGTGCTTGCTTCAAGCCATATAATGCCTTTTTCAACCTGCACACTTTGTTCTCATGCCCTTTCTACACAAAACCATGGGGCTGAAAAACATACACTTCTTCATGCAATTCACCATTCAGAAATGCAATTTTAGTGTACAAATGATGTACGTTCCAACCATGATGAGCTACAAGTGCACAGATGCTACGAACAATAGTCATTTGGCATGTACGAGCAAACGTCTCATCAAATCAATGCCTTTTTCTTGAGCATAACCCTTTGCAACAAGACTAGCCTTATACCTATCAATTGTCCCATCAATCTTATGCTTTAGCTTGTATACCCACTTAGTGCCAATGGCCTTCTTGCCAGGAGGCAAGCCACATAAAGGCCAGCTACCATTTTTCATAATAACATCATATTCTAATTATATAGCAGCCATCCAATTTTCTGAATTTTGTGCTCATAAAATGAAACTCGTTCATTCTCATTACAAAGACTAGAGGCAGCAATAACGTAGCAATTTGATGCAAAACAAGTACTGTGAGAGCATGAACGAGTACGATATGATAGAGGTGCATCTAATTTGCTATCTCGCAAAGTTTTCACCAACCATTTAGGCATAGTCTTTGCCTCCTCTATATCAGTTCTCTCAGAATGATCTACATCATCATGTGAAACCTATAAAGGCTGAGAAATTGCCTAATTTGGACCAACACTAGATTCTCCACTTGTAAAAAGAGGCAGCAAAGTGTCATACATGTCTTTGGAGCTAACTCATGTCTCCTTAGTACATGAAAATAATGGCTGAATATCATCTTCCACAAAAACAACATCATGGCTAACCAGAGTGTGTTTAATCTTTGGATGATACAGTCGATAACCTTTGCTTTCAGAACTATACCCGACAAAATACATTTCAGTGCTTTATCATCCAACTTCTTGTGTTGTTGTTTAGGCACTAATGCATATTCCAGACAACCAAAGACATGTAGGTGAGCCACAGATGACTTGCAACCATGCCACACCTCATGTAGAGTGATAGACATCAATGCTTTAGTGGGACATGTGTTAAGTACATATGTTGCACACATAACAACCTCAAGCTAGAAACTATGTGGTAAAGCTTGACTCTTGATTATACACCTCACCATCTCCATGAGTGACATGTTCTTCCTTTCAGCAACTCCATTCTATTGAGGTGTATACAACATTGTACACGGATGTTTTATCCCACATTCAGCTAGAAATGCATTAAAATCAAAAGACATATTTTCCCCCACTCGATTAAAATGGAGGGTGCTTGCTTTACATGTTAACATATTTTTAGCCAAAACCAAAAATTGTTTGAAGCACATAAACACTTCAGACTTTGCCTTCAATGGATAAACCCATGCATGCTTGGGAAAATCATCAATGAAAGTCACAAAGTAAAGGTACTTCCCAAAGGCGGGTATCTACATAGGACCACAAACATCATTGTTAACAAGCTGCAATTTTTTAGTAGCTCAAACTGAACCATCTTTTGGGAACAAGGAACGTTGCATTTTTCCCAAAATACAGGCTTCATAAGAATGTTTACCAAGTGCCTCAAGTTTGGGAAGATAGGACACAATTTCAAATTTCTGTAGCTATAGCAAACTAGCAAAATTCAGATGACCAAAGCATGCATGCCAAAGCTTTGCATCTGACATAGCCCGAGAATCATGTACTACACATGCTGAATCATTCGTAGATTTTTCATAGTCTATGAGCTTATATAGACCATAAAATGCGAGAAGTAATAATGATGTCGCCATTTGAAAGATCATGAATTGTACATCTGTCATCAATAAATTTCACAACCAAGAAAATCTTGGCTAATGTTGAAATCAATAACAAATTTTTCTTGATCCTTGGCACAAATAAAGCATCTGAGAATGTAAACGAACTACCATCAACAGTAGTCAGAATGAACTTACCAACTCCCATGATAGGATAAGAGGAGTTGTTGGCATTTGTGATAGTATTTATTGTAGGGGCAAGCTCAAGTGAAGTGAGAAACTGCGCTCCGAGGTAATATGTTTGGTTGCCCCACTATCAAAGTACCAAACATCTGAGTCTATTGCAAAAATGCACTATTCATTAGAAGATGATAACTTCAAACAATAGTAAACACCCATTCTTCATTCTCCACAAGATTAGAGACTCTATTTTGGGCAACTTATCCTCAACAACCAACATACGGAATACATCATTGCTTTCAACCATGGCCACTGATTAAAATACCCTAATGCAAAAAGATGAATGTATTACAAAAAGTGGAACATAAATACCATGTTGAGTTGTGCTAAACCTATAGCAGACTTCGAGATGCTTATACTAGCAAACCAAAACGTGTATATATCTTTGACTCAAAAGATGAAATTTCCTACACAGGCACTGCGATAGTACGTTTGGAGGCCGAAACAAGCTCGGAGTATGCTCACCAAATCTCATGCAATTTTGAGACCGTGAATAGAGGGGTGTCGATGGCGCCCTAGTTGAAGCAATGACCTGATGTAATACCAATTGTTGGAGTTTGAGGTCCATGAGTGCATGTGAATAGCACAAGGAAGAAGAAGAAGCTTAGAGAAGAACACACAATACTAAAGGTATTACCAAGAGAATGTACAAAGATAAGTAACCCATTAGGGTTATAGACGTATATACAAGCCAAGGGAAAAAAGTACCTGATGGTCCTAGTGTGTTCACAAACATTGCCACCTATATATATCAACAAATAGAAGACCACCTTGTAAACAAGTTCATCAAGCTGACCAATTGACATCAAACTGCATGATAATTGAGGTACATGGCATACATTATGCATAGTAAAATTTGAACCATTAATGCACACCACAACCATATCTCTAATCCTGACAACATCACAGTGGTAAAGAGTCACCAAGTCCCACAATACCAAGGGACTTTGCTACATAAGTAAAGAACCATTCTCTATCTGGTGTCACATGGAAAGAAGCACCAAAATCTAGCAGCCACATGTGGGAAAGAGAATCAGCCATAAGAGCCTCAGTAGGGACAGTACTGTCAACTCTAAACACATTAGCATCATAAAAAATAGCATTGATTTCTTCAATCTTCACAATTGAAGTAGATGGTGTAGTTAGTTTTTTAACTATTGATATCTTTGGGTAGTGATGTGTGTGAACACACTAGGACCGCTGGGGCAATTTTGTCCCTCTTTAGGACGTTTTTTTCCCCAAGCTTGTATATATGCCTATAGCTCTAATGGGTTACTTATCTTTGTACATTCTAGTGGTAATACATTCATTATTGTGTGTTGTGCTCCAAGCTTCTCCTTCTTCCTTGTGTTGTTTGTGTGCTTCCGCAAACCTCTAACTCCAACAATCGGTATTAGAGCAGAACGCCGCTTCATCTAGGGCATCATCGACACTCCTCCGGTCACCATCTTAGAATCACACGAAATTTGGTGTGCATACTTAGGCTGATTTGGAGATAAAAAAAGCTTCCTTGGTCGTGCCGAAATCATGATCTGAGCTCATTAATGCACTATCGTAGTGCTTGTGCAGGCTATTCTGTCTTTTTGTGCCAAAGATATATACAATTTTTGGTTCGCTAGTATAAGCATCTCAAAGTCTGCTATAGGTCTAGCAGAACTCGTTTTCGTAGTTCTGTTTAAATTTTTCAAATACAGTCATTTTTCTTTATCAAGCTATTTTAGTCAATGGCCATGGCTAAAAATAGTGATGTATTCCATATGTTGACTTTTGAGGATAATTTGGATGGTACCAATTATCCATTATGGGCTTATATGATGCATCATGTATTGGTCACAAAAGGGCTATGGAATATTGTGTAGGGTGTTGAAAGACGTCCTATTACACCTGCAAATATAGGTACTGAAGCTGATGATGATGGTGTTGAAGATGGTTGTAGTCTACAAATTCCTGTTCATGATGCGGTTCTTGTTGCACATATTGTAGAGCAAACTCATTGGGATAACAGAGATGCTCAGGCACATGCATTGATAGCCTTGTCTGTCAAATGTGCCGTTATTCCTCACATTCGCTCTTGCAGAACAGCTAAGGATGCTTGGGATACCCTTATTATATTGTACTAGGCTAGGAATGAGGCTCGTGTTGCTTACCTCCGAAAACACTTGGAGAGTGAGCACATGAATGAAGGTGATTCTATGGACATTTTTCTCACAAAGATCAATCATTTGAAGGAACAATTGATTTATGCTGATGAAGTCCTTCCTGACAGTTCACTTGTGCAAACTATTCTGAATGGTCTTCCTGACTCATATCAGAGTTTTGCTTCTACTCTTTCTTTGATGATGAAAGGCAATCCAAATGCCTTAACATTTGAAGAGTTAGTTTCTGTTCTGTTGCAGGAAGATCAATCTAGGCACAATAGGTCTTAGTCAGAAGGGCAAAGGAAAATAGAGCTCTTATACTAGTAAGCAGAAATTTGCTAATTCTGCACAATCAAAGACAAAAGACGAAGATGAGAAGAAATCTGAAAAGTAGAATTTTTTTTGCAAATACTATAAAGCAAATGATCATGTTATTAAGAGCTATCCAAAACTGGCTGCTAAAGAGACAAAGAAGAAAGAGGTCAGAATGGTTGTTGCAGAGGCCTCTACACCGAAAACAGAGTCTGCTAATCTTGTGCAAAATGAAGAATGGGCATTTACTACTGTTTGCAATTTTGACCCATCTTCTCGTGAGCAGTGTATGTTTGTAGTAGACTAGATGTTTGGTATGTTGATAGTGAGGCAACCAAACATGTTACCTTGCAGTGCAACCTTTTCACTTCACTCTAGCCTATCCCTACAGGGAATACTGTCACATGTGCCAACAACTCATCTTATCCTATCATGGGAGTTGGTAAGATCATTGTGCCTACTAATGGTAGTTCTTACACTTTCTCAGATTCTTTATTTGTGCTAGGGATCAAGAAGAATATGTTATCAGTTTTAGCTTTAGCCAAGATTAGCTTGGTTGTGAAACTTGTGGATGATAGGTGTACAATTCATGATCTGTCAAATGGCAACGTGGTTATTGCTTCTAACATTTTATGTGGTGGGCTGTATAAGCTCATAGACTATGAAAAATCTGTGACTGATTTAGCATGTGCAATACATGATTCTCAGGCTATGGCAGATGCAAAGCTTTGGCATGCACGCTTTGATCATCTGAATTTTGCTAGTTTGCTATGTGTGCAAAAATCTGAAATGGTGTCCTCTTTGCCCAAACTTGAGGCACCAGGTAAACATGTTTGTGAAGGTTCTATTTTGGGCAAAATGGAGGGTTCCTCCTTTCCAAAAGATGGTTCAGTTCGAGCTACTCAGAAATTGCAGCTTGTTCACAGTGATGTCTGTGGTCTTATGCAAACACCCTCTTTTGGGAACTGTCTCTACTTTGTGACTTTCATCGATGATTTATCCAGGCATGCATGGGTGTATCCATTGAAGGCAAAGTCCGAAGTGTTTATGTGCTTCAAACAGTTTTTGGTTTTGGCTAAAAATCTATCAGCATGTAAAATGGGCACCCTCTGTTGTGACCAAGGGGGGAATATATGTCTTCTGGCTTTAATGCATTTCTAGATAAACGTGGGATAAAACATAAGTGTACAGTGCTGTATACACCTCAACAGAATGGAGTTGCTGAACAAAAGAACAGGTCACTCATGGAGATGGCAAGGTGTATGGTCAAGAGTCAGGCTTTACCACATAGTTTCTGGCTTGCGGCTATCATGTGTGCAACATATGTACTTAACAGGTGTCCCACTAAAGCACTACATTCTATCACTCCATATGAGGCTTGGCATGGTCGCAAGACATCGATTGCTCATCTGCATGTTTTTGGTTGTCTGGCATATGCATTAGGGCCCGAACAACATCACAAGAAATTGGATGATAAAGCAGTAAAATGTATTTTTGTTGGGTATAGTTCTAAAAGCAAAGGCTATTGTCTATATCATCCAGAGACTAAACGCATTTTGGTTAGCCGTGATGTTGTTTTTGTCGAAGATGCTATTCAACCTTTACTTTCATGTAGGAAGGAGACATATGTTAGCTCCAAAGACATGTATGATACTTTACTGCCTCTTTTTACAGGTGGACAGTCTAGTGCTCGTCCTAATAAAGCAAATTCTCAGCCTTTGTAGGTTTCATGTGATGATGTAGATCATTCCATTTCTGATGCGGATATACATGATGCACTTGTTGATGAGACGACTGATATTGAGGAGGCAAAAACTATGCCAAAATGGTTGGTCCAGACTTTGCGTGATAGCAAATTAGATACGCCTCTATCATGTCGTACTCGTTCAGGCTCTCATAGTGCCTCTTTTGCATCAGATTGCTATGCTATGGCTATGTCTCATCTCTGTGATGAGAATGAGCCTGTTTCATTTGAGGAAGCACAGAATTCAAAAAAATGGCTGGTTGCTATGCAATCTAAATATGATGTTATAATGAAGAATGGTACCTGGTCTTTATGTGACTTGCCTCTTGGCAAGAAGGCCATTGGCACTAAGTGGGTATACAAGCTGAAGCGTAAGCCTATATGAATAGTTGAGAGGTCTAAGGTGAGGCTTGTTGCAAAGGGTTACATGCAGGAAAGAGGCATTGATTTTGATGAGATCTTTGCACCTACATGCCGAATGACTATTGTTCATAGCATCTGTGCACTTGCAGCTCATCATGGTTGGAATGCCCATGGCTTTGTGCAGAAAGGCCATGAAAACCAGGTGTGCAAGTTAAAGAAGGCATTATATGGCTTAAAGCAAGCACCACGTGCTTGGTATGAAAAGATACATGCCTATCTGATTGCACATGGTTTTGAGAATAGTCCAACTGAGAGCATCTTATATGTTAAGCATGCTAATGATGTGCTTCTGATCGTTGTTGTGTATGTTGATGACATGCTACTCACTGGTTCTCATGACAAGCATATTGCTGATTTTAAGGCTGATTTGCATGGCTCATTTGAGATGTCTGATTTGGGGCATTTGCATCATTATTTGGGCATTCAGTTTATGCAAGTTGATGGTGGAATGGCTTTGAGTCAAATGAAATATATTGACACATTATTGCAGCTTTTTTGCATGCCTCATTTGAGATGTCTGATTTGGGGCATTTGCATCATTATTTGGGCATTTAGTTTATGAAAGTTGATGGTGGAATGGCTTTGTGCCAAATGAAATATATTGACACATTATTGGAGCTTTGTTGGCCTTGAAAACTGTAAGCATATTGCCACTCCTATGGAGACAGGCTTATGATTGAGTCTTCATGATGCTCAAGATGCATTTGATGTTGTTCTCTATCAGCAGGCTGTTGGATGCGTGATTTACTTATGCATTACTCAACCAGATATTCAGTTTGTTGTCTCGCAGATGAGCAAGTTTATGCATTGCCTAGAAGTCAAGCATTGGTAGGTGGTTAAACACATTTTTTGCTACTTGAGTGGTACACGGCTACTTGGATTGTTTTATCCCAAGGGGGGATCACTACCGCCAGATTTGCATGCTTTTTGACTACCCACCAAGGATGAACAAGAGAGGCTCAACACATGGTGTGCAAAAGATGCATTGGCAAGGTCTTATCTTCTTAACTCTATATCTGATTTCCTTTTACCTCACATCAGGAATTGTAAGACTTCCCAAGAGACTTGGGAAACCTTGTCATCATACTTTTCTTCTAACACAAGGGCCAGAAAGAAT
The DNA here is from genome assembly GCA_020310875.1 of Ceratopteris richardii. Lineage (NCBI taxonomy): Eukaryota > Viridiplantae > Streptophyta > Polypodiopsida > Polypodiales > Pteridaceae > Ceratopteris > Ceratopteris richardii. Next base: position 118,135,027 of record CM035419.1, on the reverse strand, counting down.
CAATTGTGGATTGAATTCACAACCCTTAGGAAGCAACCAAAGCAATCAGTCTCAGAATTTGTGACCAAGATCAAGGATGTGGCAGACCAATTAGCAAGCATTGGTGAGGAGATATAAGAGGAACAAATAGTAAGGCAAGTAACCAATGGACTAAAGGCAGATGATAAGTGGGAGAGCTTCACCACTGCAATGGATCTCTACATGGACATGCATACCCCAGATCTCACAACTCTCATGGGCCAATTATTCACACATGAGGCAAAGTTTACAAAGGCTGGAGATCAATCAAAAGGTAATAACCCCTCTGCTCTATATACTGATAAGAAAGTTAAGGATAAAGGTAAAGGGAGGAAGCAAGAAGAAGAAGGCTCTACCTCCCAAGCTAATTATGCAGGGAGAGGTAGATCTTCAAGAGGCAGGGGCAGAGGAGGTAAGCAAGGTAGGGGGAGACCCTACAACTCATCACCATGCAACATTTGTGGATTGTCTAACCATACCACAGATGAGTGCTACAGAAATTATAAGAATCAGAGAGGAAGAGGCTATCAAAGAGGTGGATACTCTCAAGGTAGAGGCAGATTCAACCAACACCAAGGCTACAATGGATACAACAATCAATACAACAACAATTACAACCACAACCACAATAGTAACTACCAAGGTGGATTCAGAAATAGAAGGGATTACAACAACTACACAGAGGAGCAAGATGACTCCCTATTGATCATGAATATGACCTCCAAGGCAGGTACAAATGATGATCATTTATTTTATATTGATTCAGGGTGTTCTAACCATGTAGCTGGTAATGTGGCACTACTCTCTGATTTGGAAGAACCCAAGGGCAAACATCAGGTACAGACAGGTGATGATACTAAACATTTTGTTATAAAGATTGGAAATGTGAAAACTTGTGATGGTAACCAGAACCTATTGAGCAGGGTACTTTATGTACCAACCATTACCAAGAACCTAATGAGTGTTGGTCAGATTGTGGAGAAAGGTTTGCAGGTCAGGTTCAATCAACATGGAGCATATGTGGAAGATCCAAGACATGGATTCAAAAGGATAGCCAAGGGAGAGAAATCAGGTAGATTGTTTACTTTTGAGCTAGAAGACACCAAAAACATTGCTTTATACAATTACAAGGATCAAACACTTTCAGAGTTAGAAATATGGCACAAGAGGTTAGGTCACATAGGTGAAAGAACCCTAAAGCAAATGTGCAGGGATCAATGTGTGCTTGGGATACCTAATGTATCCAAGCAACATATGATTTACAAGTGTAGTGCTTGTCAGTTTGGTAAGTCTCACAGGTTGCCCTATTCAAAGAAAGGTTTCATGCATGAAGACTACCTAGACTTGGTACACACAGATGTTTGGGGACCTAGCAAGGATCCCTCCATTTCAGGATCAAGGTACTATGTGTCTTTCATTGATGATTATAGCAGATGGACTGTCTTATACTTTATGAAGCATAAAGATGAAGTGTTTAATTGTTTCAAAAGATATCTTGCACTAGTGGAAAATCAAACAGGTAGAAACTTGAAAAGACTAAGGTCAGATGGGGGAGGTGAATACTTCTCCAATGAATTTGAAGACTTCTTGTAGGAAAGAGGCATCAAGAGGGAGATAACTACAAGGTACTCACCTGAACAAAATGGGGTAGCTGAAAGAAGGAATAGACTCATTGTAGAAACAGCTAGGTCTATGCTTAATGAGAAGAAGTTGCCAAATTATCTTTGGGCAGAGAGTGTATCTACTGCCACCTATCTTATTAACAGGTTGCCATCAAAGACACTTGATGGAATGACACCATATGAAGCTTGGCATGGTAAGAGACCATCATTGGATCATTGCAAAATCTTTGGCTGTATTGCATATGTGCATATTCCCTCACAGGTAAGGGGAAAGCTAGATCCTAAAGCTGAAAAATGTATCTTCATTGGTTATGACTTGAACCAGAAAGGGTACAGATTCTACAACCCCTCAAACAAAGGTTTCAAGGTAAGCAGAGATGTCATCTTTGATGAGAATGACTCATGGTATGAAAATGAATGTAGGAAGGTTAGTCTACCTTATGATATGGAAGAAGATTTCCCAAAGCTCACCAAAGAGGAACCAATCCAAAAAGAAGAATCAAGCTCAGATGATGATGACACAATTAACCTTGAAGAATTCAAGGCATGGAAGTCCAAAGGGAAGATGAAAATGAAGAAGCTAGAGGATATACCAGAATCCTCAACTCAAGCAATGAGGAGATCTCAGAGAGAAAGTAAGAAGCCTATCAGATATGGGTATGACACTTCTCTTGTAACTAAGCATTCTGTATATCTTGCAAAGGATTTGTTGAATGAAGAACTAGGTACATATGAAGAGGCAATCACCAAACCAGAATGGAAAGGAGCTATGGATGAAGAAATAGAAGCTCTCAAGGAGAGTGACACATGGGACTTGGTACCCAAGAAGGACTCTATGAAGGTGATAGGATCCAGATGGATCTACAAACTAAAGAGAAACTCAGATGGAACAATCAACAGGTACAAAGCTAGGTTGGTAGCCAAGGGTTTTGCACAAACCCAAGGCATTGATTATGAGGAGACATTTTCTCCTGTGGCTAAGATGCCAATAATCAGAGTATTGGTGAGTATAGCTGCATCCAAGAATTGGAACATGTACCAATTAGATGTCAAGAATGCTTTCTTGAATGGATGGATATCTGAAGAAGTCTACATGTCACAACCACCTGGCTATGAAGATCTCAAGAAGGTAAATTATGTTTGTAAATTGAAGAAGGCTCTATATGGATTGAAGCAGGCACCTAGAGCATGGAATTACAGGTTGACAACATATCTCCAAGACCAAGGATTTGTGATGAGTAAAGCAGACACTTCTCTATTCATAAAGAGGAGTAGTACAGAGGTAATCTACTTGTGTGTTTATGTTGATGACATCATCATTACAGGCAATGATGTCAATGGTATTAGACACATCAAAGGACAGATGATGAAGGAGTTCAAGATCAATGATCTTGGATTATTGAAATACTTTTTAGGTCTTGAGTTAGTCTACACTAATTCAGGTATATATATCACTCAAAAGAAGTATGTACAGGACATTGTGAAGAAGTTTAATTTGCAGGAAGCTAAAGTCTCAAGTACTCCAATGGAGGTCAACCTAAAGCTTAGTGCTCATGAAGGTGATGAAGTCCAAGCCATTACAGGATACCAAAGTATGGTTGGTAGTTTGAATTATGCTACCTTAACAAGAATTGACATAGCATATGGAGTTAGTGTGCTAAGCCAATTCATGCACAAACCAAGGGTACCTCACCTAGAGGCAGCAAAGAAGATCTTGAAGTATCTAAAGGGAACTCAGAACCATGGTTTGTACTTTCCTTATACATCAGACATTGATATTAAAGTGTATTCAGATGCAGATTGGGCAGGATGCAAGGATGACAGGAGAAGCACATCAGGATACATATGTTTTGCAGGTGATAAACCTATTTCTTGGTCAGCCAAGAAACAACCTACAGTAGCTTTGTCATCTACTGAAGTAGAGTATAGAGGGCTAGCCAATGCCACTCAAGAGGCTATTTGGTTAAAACTTTTGTATACAAAGTTAGGCCTATATACAAGGCCACCAATTATTTTTGGAGACAACACAAGTTCTCTCCACCTTGCAGCTAATCCAATATATCATGCTAGAACAAAACACATAGAGGTTCATTACCACTATGTGAGAGAGAAGTTGCTAAGCAAAGACATTCAGTTGACCTATGTTTCTACTAATATGCAATGTGCAGATTTACTCACTAAAGCTTTGGATGGAAACAAATTATGCAGATTCAAATCCATGATTGGATTGCAAGATGTGATTGAAGATTGAAGATAAAGACATAAGCCAAAGTGTTTGGCTTGAGGGGGAGCTGTTGGTGTAATTTGCAAGCCCTCACACTTGGCTTGGATTTATTCTTGAAGACTCAACATGTGAGAAGAACCATAGGAACTTATGCTTATAAGTTCTTACCATTTTACTTCTTGTAAAAGTCTAAATCACTTGGAATCTTATGGATACACCTACTTGATAGATTCGTGGAAAATTAGAACTTGTGATTGAGAGAATATCTCCCTACTTTTAGAGGAGTGATTGAAGGGAGCCAAGAATTCAAATTTGAATTCAAACTCTCACTCACTTAATATATAAGTTGTGTTTGAAAAGTCGCGGTGAGTGTGTCACTATTCCCGAGGCTAATTTCATCTATCATTGAGTGTGTGAGCTCTACTCCATAGCCTACACCTCTGAGTACCATTTGGCAATGTTTATCATGTCAATGGGAATGTACATCAATGTGAATTAATACATATCTTTACATTCATCATCTCTGTTATTCTCTGAGTGTACTACTTCAAGTCTGTCAACTTCAGAGAGGCATATCTCAGTGCCTACTGCACCAAATCAAGTGATTCAAAGCTTGGTAGATCCAGCTCAAAGATTCTACAAGACTACAAAGAATTTTGGTTCAGCCATTTTCGAGAAATTGCCTTCGCAGCAGTCTCTGGTATTTGTCTAGAGAGCTCCTAAAAAGTCGGGGGTACATATAATTTTGCTAAACTTATTTCTCAGAGTATAGTTTGTCATTACTTCTCATTCCACTTGCAAATGGTAGCTTGTTAAGCTAATTGAATAACTCTAAGAAGAATTTTTCCAATTGTAAGTGTGCTGGTCATACTGAGTGAAAGACTGAGCAGGTATCAAGATCAAAATAGAAAGTTTTCAAGTCTAGTGAAGTGCAAACTCATTTGTTTTGATCTAATCATTATTCAAATCATTTCCAAAGTACATATAGCATATTTTGGTATCATTTGGAAGCTCAAGGAGTCTACTAAGCATATCTGGAGTCAAAGAGGGCTGGTGCAAAGCAGGATTAGCAGTACCAACTCAATCTTCTGAGTGCATCCAACCATCTCTCCCAACAAGGGAGAGGTTCTCTGCTAGGGAGATTAGCTTGGCATATGTGCCCACGTAGGAGAACATTGCAGACCTTTTCACGAAGGCTCTGCCTAGGGAGAAGTTTGAAGCTTTTTGCAAAGCTTTGGGATTACGTTCTTTTGTGGATTGATTCCACATAGCTTGGCACTTCCTTATACATGAGTGTCAGCTCCTTGTTCACGACATCACTCCTAGGGGGGATTTGTTGATATATTTAGGTAGTGATGTGTGTGAATACACTAGGACCACTAGGCCACTTTTTTCCCTCTTTAGGAGGTTTTTTTCCCCGGGCTTGTATATACACCTATAGCCCTAATCTTTGTACATTGTAGTGGTAATACATTCAATATTGTGTGTTGTGCTCCAAGCTTCGACTTCTTCCTTGTGTTGTGTGTGCGCTTCCAAACGTCTAACTCCAACATTAACATGCCCATCAACGTTTTGTCCTTTACCTTTAGTATTCTTTAATGCATAGAAATCTTTCTTCATGTGTCCTTTCTTATGACAATAATGGAATTTGATATCCCTCTTCCTTGATTTACTTCTACTTTTATTCCATTGACCATTATTTTCCTTGTTCTTTCTCTTCCCATGTTGTTGATTTTTTCCTTGGTAAGTCACGTATAATGATTCTAATTTCTATTTCAAATGTTGATGTATCAGTATCTGATGTTGAATCATCAAGAGGACTTTCTTCGATCTCTCTAACAATAAACTGTTCAAACAATGACCTACCTCTAGGTTGCACATGAATGACTTGCCACCAAGGATGAGCATCTGGGTTTTATAAAAAAATGCTTGTTCAATATGCCTAGGAAGAATATATGGTTCTTTAGTAGATCGCATTACCTTGGAAGAATCAATTGCCCAAAACCCAGTTAATTCCTTTCTTAATGTAGAATTACTACCTTTATACTCCGCTCGAAACCAGTCAACCTTCAAAATGACCTATCAAAATATATAACAACAAAAACCCATTATTAGGTGCTTAAAAAAATAACTAACTCTAAAAAAAATATATAAACTTTTTTCTACCTGTTTGAATGTACAAAATGAAATTTCGTAGATACCAACAATAGTTCCTATGTAACCAAGTTCGCTATCTATAAGGTTCGTGTCTTTTGAGCTAGCACGTGATAGTTGCTTGAAAGAAGCAACAATACTAGAATCCTCTGTTTTACGTAAAGAATCAATGGCTTTGATTCTAGTATGTTGTCCAAAAGCCCACATATTAGTAAACATTCGAGCCTGCAAAATAAATTCAATTAGTAAATAGAAACTAACATACATATATGAAAAAAATAAAATATTATTTTAATAAAATTACCTTTCATTCACAACCTATTATTAACTCTCTTTGCTCATCTGAGATTTCTTCATTATTTGCGTTGGCGCGTTGCAAACGACTATATAGCCAATCCGTGAAAGAAGGTATATCTGTAATCTCATTATTATCGAGATTACGTCTAGGTCTTTTGCTTTTTTTGCCTTTTACTTCAGAGACTTTGAAGTTCCTCGTACTCGCTAAGGAATGCTTGCATGCATTCGCTATTATATGCTACAAAAGTAGAAACATCATTTTTTTCTTGAAATGTAAATAAGAATGGAACCCCCTTACCTGATAATACCTCATCTGTTATTTTTGAAGAAGACTCGTTGGTCCATGCACGTGGAGCTTCTTCATGAACTCTTTCAAGGTACTCACTAACTTAATACATGCACTCTTCAAGCATCCAACCCTTTGCCATGGATCCTTCTGGTTTTGCTCTTTGTCGCACATAACCTTTTAGTATTCCCATAAATCACTCGACCCAAAACATCCATCGAGTGTTGACAACACCTGCAATCTCTATCTCATCTACAAGATGGACTAATAAATGAACTTGAATATCAAAAAATGAAGTAGGAAGTTCTTTTTCCATCAAACATAGTAGCAAAAAAATGAAGTAGGAAGTTCTTTTTCCATCAAACATAGTAGCTCTTTGCATTCACGTTTTTTTTGTGGGATCGAATTTTTATCGATCTCTTTGGATGTAATCCACCTATACATATCATAAAAACAATTATAAAGAAGTTAATTAAAAAATAAAAGATATCCAATATTCATACATATTAAATATAAAAGTATCATAATTACCTTATAAGTGATCCAAGACGATAGATCACATCTCGTACTCCTTTCGTTGTACATCCATCGATAACCAAAGGTAAAATATGTTTCAAAAAGTTATGCAAGTCATGGGTCTTTAACCCAGATAAGCTCTTATCATCCATAGTAAACAGGTTTTGAAACGATGCTCCATATCCTGTAGGAGTCTTAATCAATTGAATTCTATTATTGATAGTCTGTATCTCTTTTGTTGTAAGTACCCAAGGAGCAGATGCATAAGTCGTTTCTTGTCGATGTCTATCAAAAACTGGCCATAACTTTGGTTTGGATTTTTGATATTTCAAATCATTCCTTGATGTTGTGGTATCTTTTAGTCCAAGAAGATGCTGCCATAGTGAATAACCAATATTTTTGAATATATGCATAGGATCAAGAAGATGACATACTTTTAACTCTTTCCAATACTCCAAAGAATACCATATTGATATGTTCTCAGCGAGTGCCAATTTTCCTTTACCTCTGTTCACATACTCATTATCTGAATCATCACTGAAAATTTCTGCTTCTGGATCTATCAGAGGTCCATCTGTCCATTTTTTATACCAATCCATAGGCATCATAGGTTTTGGATACTGGCCTATTTCAAGCTTTCCATTAAAATGTATCGCTTTTCTTTTAGATCTTAATGGATGATCATCAGGCAAGAATCGTCGATGTCGAAGATAAATATTTTTGTTGAGATTCTTACTATAGATTGATCTCAACCAATCACCACAATATGGACAAGCTTTATAACCCTTAGTAGATATTCCTGCATCATGAAAAATGATAAAAATATAATTAGATTAAATCATATTTATTTACATGCATATTGAACAAAAAAATTACATCAATACCTGAACAAACGCCATATCCAGGAAAATCGTGAATAGTCCAAGCCACAATACCACGAATCATAATATGTCTTTCATTGATGCTTTTCGATACATCAATGACATTAATACCTCTCCATAACTCTTGAAGATCGTCAATGAGAGGAGCAAGATATACATTCATATCTTTAACTTGTCTTTTGCCTAGGATTAAAAGTCAAAGCATTAAATGTTCCTTTTTAATGCTAAGATATGGCGGAAGATTGTAGTTTATGACTACCACTGGCCATGTTGACCATTTACTGGATTTCATGGAGAATGGATTAACCCCATCTAATGCAACTCCTAACTTTAGATTCTGTGGATTTTGTGCAAATTCAGGCCATGTAGAATCAATATGCTGAAAAGCAACACTATCATGAGGAATTCAGATTATTCCATCAGTACTTTTGTGATCATGTCCCCAAGTCAAAAGCTTTGATAATTCGGGGCTTTGAAACATATGTCTAATTCGTGGAGCCAATGGAAAATGTCTCAATACCTTTTTTGGGATTTTACCTTCTTCACCCTCATATCGAGGAGATTGACATTTGGGACATGTCAAAGAGTCTGCATATTCACCTCTATATAAAATACAATCGTTAGGACATGCATGTATACATTGATAATCTATACCAAGATTGTTGATTATCTTCTTCATTTCATCATGTGAGGTAGGAAGAATATTCTGACTTGGTAAAAACTTTTCAGATAATAACCTGTAAGTTTATCAAAAATATATATATTAAAAAAGGTAAATAAATAAATATACATATATACATGTAGATTTTTATTCTTGCTTTAGATAAGGTAAGAACAAGAACTTGAATTGAATGGACACTTTTTGTCCGCGCATCTTTTAAAACTATTAATGCATCTTTCAAAATATTTACACAAAATTTGATTGCTTTGGATGCCAGGATATGATTGTTTGTTTTGGACACATGAAGTATGTACCTTCATTGAATGATTTGTCGATTCACACTTTCAAACTGAACATATGTGTGAATCGACAAATCATTCATATCCTCCAAAACAAACAATCGTATCCTGCCATCCAAACAATCGTATCCATTCAATTCAAGTTCTTCTTCTTATCTTATCTAAAGTAAGAATAAAAACCTACACACATATATATATATATATATATATATATATATTTATTTATTTATTTATGTATATATATATATAAATAGATAGAAAATTGAAAATTATACCTTAATAGTGTCGAAACAGATACATTACTCCATCCAAAACAATTTTGAAGGTTGAGAATAAGTAAGCTCGCACTTAGTCGTGTCAAACAACTTCCTTCATATACATGTTTTAGACATTCCTCTCGAAGATATTTCTCATTTTTAGAAATATCAATGCTCTCACTGTCATTTTGATACCAATCCTCAACAAAATCTGCCATGCCATCATCTTCATCATTATCACACAAATCTTGTACTTTATCATCTTTTGAATATAGATCTTTCAACTTTGCATATTACACAGGATTAGTTTTGCGTAGCCTCCTCATGGAAGCTTTTGATAATCCTGGTCTTACTGGTAATTGTGAATGCTGTGGACGAATATCATCAACATCATACGTTGGAATCTACACATATAAATAAAACTCATTAGTATTCCATAAATGAATAAAAAGTAAACTTCAAATATAAAATTAAGTATATAACTTATTAAATATGGATAGAAAATTTTTATTCTCTCTAGCTAAAAGGTGCTCTTGGAGGTCTACGCCATCCATAATTCACTAATAGTTCATCACCAGCATGTAATGTAGTAATAGCATTGACAACTATGTATCTTGATACATCTCTACTCATTTATGGTGTTTCATGACTATTTTCACGCTCCTCAAATGTGCAATTCGTCCTTGAACTATTATGTAACCCTCGACTACTATTTATTAAACCTGCTATATTTCCATGTGTGTAAAGTCTTCCATCAGTATATAATCTTTCATTTTCTGCATGTAAAATCCTTCTACTAGTAAGGGATGCTGCGTTCAAGCATATTCCATAAGTACTCATGCTTTGAACATAACGTGAAAGTCGATGCCAATCTCCCCATCCATATATAGGACCACAAAATGACATAAGAGTGACTTCAGAGTTCGGAGGCACATACAAATCCTCTACAATAAAGAGACCACGACCAGCATTAGTAATAGTGGATGGAGCAATCATATAGCGATTACCCTAAAAGTTGAAAACCTCTCCATCTAAAGGAAGTGGTCCTCTATTCCATCCTCCATATCTTCTTCTATCATATGTTTGTACTAAAGAACGATCACGAGCTGGCAATGGATAATCTCGAGCCGTTTCATTCTCTAAACCAGGAGGTAGAGGATTTCTAGAAACCTCTGCTTGTAATTGATGAACAACAAGTCCATGATGTGTACGAGGTATATTAACATTATGAGAAAAATCATCATCATCATCATCATCGAGCAAGTATTCCTGTATATCAACAATAATTTGATTTTATATATGGTTTTTAAATAAAATAATGACATTAATATATATAGGAAATACATACCCAAGCATTATCAGGTTGACTAGGTGATGGTGCATGCTCAAAAGTACCACACTTTGCCTCATGTTCAATACATTCCAATCGTGGTCTTCGATACGTGCCATAACAAGAGTTACACCAACATATAATATGCTCTTCATAGTAAAATTCATCATAACTCCTATCGGAGGACACATGTGAAGTCGTTGCATGGGTAGGAGGTGGTGGAGTACCCTCTGATTGATCAAAATCTGCACATAATAAGAAACATAAAAAAAAATATAAGTTATGTATCCATCAAATATATTTAAAATTAAATATTTCATATACTTACAGTATAAAGTCGTTGCACGAAGAGGAGACGGTGGTGGAGTTCCATCTGATTGATCAGAATCTACAAATAATGATATTTGATATTAATAATTATCTACATAAACAAAAAAATTCACATATACATATTTACACATACACACATATTCACATATACACATTTACACATACACACATATACACAACTACATATTATTGTGGGATAAATGCATGTATTTTGTATGAATGAGTGTATATGCATGCATGTGTGTGTACGTATATATGTGGATATGTATATGTATGTTTATGTTATATGTATGTATATGTGTATATGTATACATATATGCATGCGTATATGTTTGCATGTATATGTGTATGTGGGTATGTGTATGTGTATGTGTGTGTATATATGTGTATGTATTCTGACTTTTTTTGCTGTTTGAGATTAAATTAACAGGAGATATTGTATGGTCGAAAAAAATAAGAGGCGAGCTAGCATACCACCTGAGTCGTGGTAGTTTTTTTGTAGACAGCTACATCTTCAGGAGTCATTTCCTCAGCAAAAGGTACACAAATTAATAGTTTATATTTATAATTTTTATATATTTTAGTAATTTTTTACATTTAATTTATGTTTTTTTTTCTTGAATAATTAGGCTGCTGCAAAGAAGAGAGTGGAGTCGGGCCACACATCGCACCTAGGCCAAATGGGCCATAATGGTTTTGTAGCTACGTTTGTAAGTATATGTGTTATTGTGAGTATATTTTTTATTTTAGTTAAAATGCAAGCAACTAATGTTTTTTATTTGTTTCATTGCAGCGGAAGGATTATGGCCGATATCCTACAAAACAGGAGATCAAGTATGCTACACATTTTGGATATCGGCGTCTGAGCGAGTATATGCAAGATCATCCTGATGCCTTTGCGAGTATTTTTAAATTTTGTATAATTATTTTTGTTTTTATGAATGTTTTAATTATTTTATTTATTTATGTTTGTTATATGTAATACAGGAGTATTATGGAGAGACAAATATGGATGAGGTGGAGAGACAGACACAGGAGGGACGATCTCGATCGTCACAGGGTGATCATGACGATGAGGATGAGGATGATCAGAATGATCATGATATTGTTGATGATGAAAAGATGATCATGATGATGATGATTAGGATTTTAGTTGATTATGGCATTGGATTATATGTATTTACATTGATATATATATATATATATATATATATATTTTTTTTTTTTTTTTTTCAGTTATGTTTTGACTTGTGTGTATGTGCATGTATATGTGTATATGTAGGTATGTGCATGTGTGTGCATGTGTATATGTGTTTTAATACTTTAATTATATAATTCATTCATATGTGTGTACCTAAGTGTATATGTATGTGTGTGTATATGTATGTATGTGCATGTGTATGTGTGCGTATATGTATGTATGTGCATGTGCATGTATAAGTGTATATGTATGTATCAATATGTGCATGTTCTTGTGTATGTGTGTGTATATGTATATGCATGTATATGTATAACTCTATGTGTATGTGTGTGTATGTGCATGTATATGTGTATATGTAGGTATATGCATGTGTGTGTGCATGTGTATATGTGTTTTAGTACTTTAATTATATAATTCATTCATATGTGTGTACCTAAGAGTATATGTATGTGTGTGTATATGTATGTATGTGCATGTGTATGTGTGTGTATATGTATGTATGTGCATGTGCATGTATAAATGTATATGTGTGTATGAGTATGTGCATGTTCTTGTGTATGCGTGTGTATATGTATATGCATGTATATGTATGTGTGTGTACATATATATGCATGTATATGTATATGTGTGTATATGTATATGTATATGTATATGTATATGTATATGTATATGTATATGTATATGTATATGTGTATGTGTATATGCATGTGTATATGTACGAAACATGCATGTGTATGTGGATGTGCATATACATGTATTTGCATATATGTTAATGTGTGTATGTATATATATATATATATATATATATATATATATATATATATATATATATATATATATATATATATATATATATATATATATATATATATATATATATATATATATACAATAATGCATGCATGGACGTCTTTTTATGTGGTTGTAGGAATGTTTGTGCATATACATGTATATATGTGTGTATGTCTAAGTGTATGTGCACATGTATCTATGTGTATATATGTGTGTGTATGTGCATGTGTATATATGTATATGTGTGAAAGTGCATCTTCATCATGTATAAGTGTATGAGTGCATATCAATAAGTGTGAGTATGCTATGTAATGAAAATAACAAAATTCAAATGATCTACAAAGAATAGAAATTGCACTTACAACTGTTAGCCATACTTTTTGCTTGGTTAGCTTCTTGAATAACCTGCAATAAAGAGAGAAAGAAAAGAGAGAGAGAGAGAGAGAGAGAGAGAGAGAGATCTAGAGAGAGAGAGATCTAGAGAGAGAGAGAGATCTAGAGAGAGAGAGAGAGAATTCAAAGAGAGAACGATGTAGAAAGAGAGAAACAAAGACAGAGGGAGACAATAAGAGAGAGCTTAGGCAAAACAACAATTCTGCATATACTTGCTTCAGCTCGTAAGCGCAACGCAATTGCGAACATTGGAGAGCTCTTCGATCGGATGCGTGAAAATGCCGATCGTAGAGCCTCCAACGTTTTAATTTTTGTCCGTCAACAGATCGTCGTGTAAGCGATGCTATTCGTCATCGAATACGCGACAATTTTACCGTCGCTTATGCGACGGCAAGTAACGTCACCTATGCGACGCAAGAAAGCGTCGCTTATGCGAGGTTTTAAATTGCGCAGTTTTAGCGACGTTTTATGGGAACGTTGCAATCCCGTCGCGTCACAAGTCGCAAATACCGTCATTTTCTGCATCGTTTAATCGACAGTCGGTGCGCGACGCTAATTACGATGCAAGTTGCAATTTTATAGCGACGAAATTCTGTCGCCTTAACCGTCGCTATACGCACGTATTCCTTGTAGTGACCTTTTGGCGGATTTGCGTGTTGGTCTTCTACCACAAACATCATTATGTTAGGGAGAGGTTTTCTGTTGGAGAGATCAATTTGGCATATGTGCCCACTCATGTTAACATTGCAGATCTTTTCACAAAGGCTCTACCTTAGGGGAAGTTTGAAGCTTTAGGCAAAGCTTTGGTCTTACTTCCTTTTGTGGATTGATCTCTTTCCACATAACTTGGTACTTCCTTATACATGAGTGCAATCTCCTTGTTCACCACATCACTCCCAGGTGGGATTTGTTGATATATTTTGGTAGTGATGTATGTGAACACACTTAGGACCGTCGAGGCACTTTTTTCCCTCTTGGGGAGGTTTTTTTCCTCGGCTTGTATATATGCCTATAACCCTAACAAGTAACTTATCTTTGTACATTCACTTGGTATTACTATCAGTATTGTGTGTTGTGCTCCAAGCTTCTTCTCCTTCCTTGTGTTGTTCGTGTGCTTCCACATACCTCAAACTCCAACACATCCTCTATGTAGATGACTTGATCTTGACAGGTTCAGATGAAGAATGCATCCAATTCATCATCACAAAACTTCACCTTGAGTACTCGATGATAGATCTTATTCCACTTCACTACTTCTTCGGTATTGAAGTTTGGCAAACAAAAGCCGGCATAGTACTATCACAAAAGAAGTACACCTCTGATCTTCTATCCAAATACAACATGGGCCAGTGTTGCTCAGTATCAACACCACTTGATCCAAACATTAAGCTCATATTGGAGGATTTTGTTGAGAAACATCGCCCAAGATACAAAAAAAAACCGAGAACAAGTTATGGAGGCTCAAAATACACTAGAAATGACATAGTGATGAAATGAAATATAATGTACTAAATTATTGAAAGGAAAATTACGTACGGAGTGTGGAGCTAGAGCCTCAAGGTGAGAGCCTCCAAGCAGTACATGAATGGATGAGGAGAGATGAAGTGAGGCCCTCCTTATATGGATTTGAGGGCAAATTTCCTTGCATGTGGGATGAATGACCTTGCATGAGAATGAAAATAGACCCGGACAAAAGGGTCGAGCATGGAACTCTCAACACCCCCCTCCATGTGATGACCCTTTTGCCTCCTTTGTATGTGTTTGTTGCATGTACACTCCTTTGAGTTCTTGGTTAGAATTGATGTAGCATTTGAGATCCATGATTGAGATCCTTTTTCTTGATTGTTGTGGTAGAAGCCTTGCTCTTCTTCTTGGTCCTTGTTTGATGTTGGTGTAAACGACTTGGTCATCCTTGTCTTCATATTTGTCTTGATGATGGCTTTGAGTGCCACATGATTGAGAGACAATATGTGCATACCATAGGGAAGGTCCTACCTTCGTTAATGAAAGTGTTGTCTAATCCCTTTACAAGTATATGTGCTTGGCAAGATTTTTAAGCTACTTAAGATCACATTACATGAAACCAACTTATATGGTTATGTAGAAAGAGAGGCATGTGCATATGTGCCAACTAAAGTATGGGTCTATGAAAAAATATATCCATGATTCACGAAGAGTGAACGTTTCATCACCACAAAGTAAATCATAAAGGGTAAGGGTACGCACATAGTTCTTTTGCTTTTGTATTTAACTTTCTAAAAGCAATAGTACAAACGCTGGATCGCTCTGTCCATCTCATTGTCTCTCTGTCCAATCGTGCGCAGAGAACTTTCATGTTGTTTAGTGGTGAACGAACGACTCTTATCCTCTGCCCGATGACCTGCTCAGCAGCCTTATGTACCTCCTTTGGAAATTTGTTCTTGCTCTCGAAGTTGGGCTCTCCCGAAATGTAGAACATTGGGTGCACCTTGAGACAAGTCCTCAACAAGGATGGGCTACATCTTTTGCTTCAGCTGAATCTTGTGGGAGGAATGTCCTACAGAAGAGCGAGGCGTGAGGCACTGAGGTTCTACCCAGGTGGGCGCAATGTGTGTATTCTCTCTTCCTCTCTGTAGATAACTGATGAGATCACCTTTCTCTCTGTGCATGTGAAGCAGAGAAAGCTGCCCATTCTTTCTCAGTTATTGCAGGCGTTCGATCTTTTGAGCCTCAAGTCAGATTTTGGTCATGTTAGCAATAAAATTCAGAAAGAACTAGCTTTTTGTTTAAATGAAATAGGACCCATTGAGTACTTGACTTTCTCTATTCAGGGCCTACAAATATATTCTTCACAAGTGTTTAAGAGAAAAGCACATGCTGATGAATATGCAAGTATTTAAGAGAAAAGGACATGTTGATGAACATGCAACAAGTATTTGTATTTGAAATATGTTAGTTCGTATTGATGTAATACTCGATTTTGTATAAATAATTTTGGATTTGTGTATTTGATCTTGTTCTGCCGCCCTCCATGTTTCACACTAGGTGGTGGCACAACAAAGATTGTGTTACTGTTCTGCCCTATATGTGAATAGGTGGGCAACAAAACTATCCTTTTTTTCTGTTTTCTGGTGGAACTTGAAGATTTCTAATGTTTCTTCCACTGCCCTTTTGTGAAACCACCCTAAATTAGAAGACAATGATGCATGATGCATTCATCATGAAAGAACCATTTGCAATACAACCTTGCAAGGCACAATACTGTGGTGCACTGGTATATCTAGAGTACAGCACAGCTTCACAAAACTCTCTTTGCCTTTGCCTTCCACAGAGATGGTGATGATCCATTCTCTAGTACTTATTGCAAATGTGACATGGCATAGTACCGTTGTATGCTAGTATATCTAGGAGTACAACACAGCTTCACAAAACTCTCTTTGCCTTCGCCTTCCATAGAGATGGTGATGATCCATTCTCTAGTACTTGTTGTAGAGAGTACACGTGCAGAAGCAAAATGAAAAGAAGAGTGTACTCACAAAAGAAAGAGCGTGTGAGACTCAAAATGAGTAGACCATGAAATGGGTAAACTCATGTGGATTAGAAATGAGCTTGCCAAGAGCATGGAGTAGGCTCCTCAAGCTTCTAACCAAGTACAAATGGGGGGAGAGGCGCTCCTTATATAGATTTGGGAGGGTCTCTCCAAAGTACATCTCATGTGGGATAATTCCCCTGAAAGGAGAATGAATACA
The DNA here is from genome assembly GCA_020310875.1 of Ceratopteris richardii. Taxonomy (NCBI): domain Eukaryota; kingdom Viridiplantae; phylum Streptophyta; class Polypodiopsida; order Polypodiales; family Pteridaceae; genus Ceratopteris; species Ceratopteris richardii. The sequence continues at coordinate 118,118,038 of CM035419.1, read as the reverse complement.
ATGGTAGAAGCAAATGGCAAGATACCCAAATACAAGCACGTTGTGGGGAAGCGAGTCTAAGGAGGCCCAAGTGTTCAATCTCTCCAAATCCCCGTTCAACATGGTGGAGGACCCTATGGACAGATGGATGGGCAGGGGCAGGGTCATCGACAATCGGGAGAAAGAAACGTGGGACATGACCAAACTTCACTTGGATTTGGTTGAATTCAAGGACTCGAATGGCTTTTCTTGGTCGAATCTCCAAGCGGGCGAGGACCTGAGGAAAGCTAGACTCGACAGATGCTACATCTCTCAGAGTTTTACCCATCAGTGGGGCCACCCTACCATCACGCAACGCACTGACCTCACTATCTCTGATCACTACCCGATCGTTATCACTTTTCAACCTTCCAACAAGATCCGCAAGGCTCCGTGGTTCCATGCCAACGCAACCACCTTCTCTCTCCCCTCCGTCCATCAAGAAATTGCCGATGTGTGGAAGGTGGCTTTTGCCTCTGGCTTGGCCCCAGCCAAGTGCTGGAGAAATGCGGTCGACAAGTCTCGTAAGATCATGATCAGAACTAAGAAGATGCTCGAGACTGTGCGGCGGGCTCGCAGGGTAGCGCTCTACCACAGACTCTGGCGGCTCGAGGAGGAAGTGAACAAAGGAAAACACCAAGCCCAGAAAGGTCTCCGAAAAATCAGAGCAGTGTTGAGATACGAGGAAGAAATACAAAGGAAAAACTTGCAAATCTTCTTCAAGGAGTGGTGGGCTGGCAAAGCCGACAAACCCACCAAAGAGATGTGCCGTATCCTTAAAAGGAAACACAACAGAGAATCGATCCCCCTACTGTTAGATCCACTTGGCAATGTATGCAATTCGGAAGAAGATAACTTTGGCACCATCGAAGGGCACTTCACGAGACTCCTGGGAACCTCGAACCCCCTCTCCCACCATAGAAGGGACTGTATGGCTGCCATTTCTAGGGTCTCCCCCCGGAGGATACCACCCAACCTCCACTCCCTGCTTCATGCCCCTATCTCTGAATCGGAAATCATTGAGGTCATTGATGCCCTCCCTCTCGGTAAAAGCCCGGGACCCGATGGGCTTACTAACGAGTTCTTTAAATCCTTCAAGCTGGTGGTTGCCTCCCCTCTTCGGATGGTGTGGCAAGAAGCGCTAAAGTTTGGTGCTCTTCCCTCTTGTCTAAATAATGGAATTATCAAGTTGATACACAAGAAGGGGGAAAAGAACAGAATCGAGAACTGGCGGCCTATTACGATGCTCCAAACAGGATACAAGATCATCGCCAAAGTCATCGCCAACAGACTCTCGTGCCACTTGAGATCTTGGCTTTGTGAGGACCAAAAGGGTTTCATCAAAGGCAGGTCTATCTTGGAAACCATTGTGGATATTTGGGAAGGTATTCAATTTGCAAATGAGTCTAATCAAGATGTGGTCTTCCTCAAGATCGACTTTGACAAAGCCTACGACAGGCTAGAATGGGACTATATTCTGCAGTCACTCCAAGATCTCGGATGTAGTCAAAAATTCACCAAGATGATCGCGACCCTTCTCGGAAACGCAACGACCCAAATTAACGTTAACGGCAAACTTTCGAAGGCGATCCATCTTAAAAGGTCTATTAGACAAGGGTGCCCTCTGGCCCCCCTTCTTTTTGCCGTCGCCACCGAAGGGCTGAGCAGACTTGTGGCACATCATGTGGAGGCTGGCAATATCAAAGGCCTCCGACTGCCTCACGACCACGGTCAAATCATCATGAGACTTTTTGCCGATGATATGAACGCGTTTGTTCACAATGATAATACTAGTCTGGAGACTTTCTGGAGGTGTCTTGCTACCTTCTGTGATGCCTCTGGATCCAAAATCAACCACTCTAAGACCGCCTTCAGGGCCATCGTGGGACATCATCCTGGCCTTCTCATTGATCATGGCTGTCAAATCATCCCGCAGGGCCAAATCTTTCGACTTCTTGGAATCCCCTTGGGGTTTGGCGTCTCTAAGGAGCAGCGATGGAACTGGGTTCTGGCCAAACTTGAAAACAAGCTTAACTATTGGAGAGGTATGCAAATCAATCTCGCTGGACGTGCGATGGTTATCAACACGTTCCTCCTCTCTTCTACCATCTATTTCCTTTCATGCTGGAGACCGAACGAGCAAGGCCTGTCCAAACTGAATAGTATTTGTAGAAACTTTCTTTGGACGGGCGATCATAACAGAAGGGGGGTGCCTAAAATCAAATGGGCCATCTGCACTAGCCCTAGAGATAGCGGGGGGCTTGGTATCCTGGACATTGGGTGTATGGCCAACAAGCTGGCAGCCAAATGGATGATTAAGGCTTGGTGCAATAGGGAGACCTCGTGGGCCAAGCTGATCTTCAGAAACAAGCACGAGTTGGCCCTCATGGGGTTCCCGAACTGGAAGAATCTTGACATCATGACCCTGCTATTCTCCCCGATCCCAGTCTTCCCGAAAGGCTCCAATCTCGTGTGCTCCCTTTGGAAGGGCTGGAATAAAGTCAAAAACTTCACAAGAATTAGTGAGGACTGGAAGTGGGCGGCCGGAATCAGACAAAACGACTCTATCTGGTTTCCGATACATGGCATAAGGAGTGTGGAGTCGTGGAACATTCAAAATGCCAAGAAGTTATGGAACAAAGGATTCAAAAAATGGAAACACCTCTGGAAACATGAAACCAACAGCTGGATCAACTTCGAGGATATTGACCCTCGCAGAAACATCTCCTACGAAGAATGGAACACGTTGCAAAGCAGATGCCTTGCTTGGGATCGTCACAAGATTCGCCTTCTCATGGGACACGACACACCGAACGCGCTTGGTCTCAAATGGCACAATGGAAATAGCCTACTCAAAATCCCGAACATCAAAGAAACGGCTGACCTCCAGATCAGCCTCAACAAGAAGTGGTGCCTGTCTTGGACGCGGCTTCGGTGGGACATGAAATTCATGGGTATCTGGCACCCACTTATAGAGATTAAGAAGTCTGTCCTCTTATGGCAAATTCTTCATCGAGGAATTTGGACCAACCATAAGGCAAGCAAACTTTGCGGAATCCCTCCATGGTGCAAACGCTGCCACCGTGCGATCGAAGATGTCCCACACATCTTCCTTACTTGCCCCAACTCCTACAGAATCTGGCAGACGGTTGGAATGAAAATCAGACTTCTGAAACAGCTTAGTTGGAAACAAGTCCTTTTGGGAGAAGCGATTGGCTGCTCTGCGGCACTCTGGAACGCAATCAGAGGGGAAGTCCTGTGGAAAATTTGGCGGGAGAGGTGTGCTCTCAACTTCGGAGATTCCCCCAAGGAGTGGTCGATTGAGAAATCCCTTTTCCTCCTTGGCAAAAGGATTGTCAACAGTAAGAATCCCCCCCTTCAGGCACCATCAAGTCCTCCTTTTGATCAACAACAAGCTCAAACCCAAGTGGGCCCCGCATGAGGGCGACGAGAGGGTGATTAACCTTCTTTGTAATGCAACCTAGGATTCAATCAAGCCTCCCCTGCTTTGTGGGATTTGGGGGGTCCCGTGGGCACTAGTCCCCTTCTATTGTACCTTTGTTTCTTAATTTAATTCAAGTCCGGGAGAGTAGGCTATTGCCGAACTTCCTTTATATTAAAAAAAGATACCCAAATACAAAGGAAATACAATATAGAATGGAAATAGATTAGAAATGGAGTGCCTCCTAGATACAAAATGGAGATGCACTCATGCGGATACAAAATGTAGATAATGTAGGAGCAATCATGTCATCAACAATTATTGCATTCATCATGAAAGAACCATTTGCAATACAACCCTACAAGGCACAGTACCGTTGTGTACTAGTATATCGAGGAACACAGCACAGCTTCACAAAACTCTCTTTGCCTTCACCTTGCACAAAGATGGTGATGATCCATTCTCTAGTACTTACTGCAAATGTGACATGGAATATAAAATCATTCCCAAGTCCTTCTAATGCACTCTTGTGGTAAGTTGCAATGCCAAAAGCATTTAAACAATACCAAAAGAGTGTGACAAGTTACGAATGCAATATTGACAAAGGATGAATAGAATAATGAAGCACCATGGTAAAAGAAAATGAAGTATGTATTAAATGACACACTGAACAAAGCACAACCATGATGATGATGAGCAAAATTATCAAATAAAAAATTATGATCTTGTCTTATGTTTAAATGGAAATAGTGCTTAGAAGCACTTTGAAGCACAACCATGATGATGATGAGAAAAATGATCTTGTCTTATGTTTAAATGGAAAGAGTGCTTAGAAGCACTTTATGAGAAGGTTGTAAAGGGGAGGGAGGGAGGAGTTAAAGAAATAATTCATGAAGATTGAAAACAAATATTTAAAAAATAAATCAAAACAATACCTATGTTCTGATAGCATGTTAAGAAACATGGCATGAGATACAAACAAACTGAGAGCAAGCTATGGAGGCCCAAAATACACTAGAAATGACATAGTGGAATTAAAATGTACTAAATTATGGAAAGGAAACTTACATACCAAGTGTGGAGCTAGAGAATCTTTATGACATGATCATTTCCTTTACGGTATTTTCATAATTCTTTTTGATTTTTTGTTTTCTTTTCGTCGTTGTCTTCCTTCTTTGATTGTGCAATATTAGCAGATTTTTGCTTACTAGTAGATGAGATCCATTTACCTTTGCCCTTCTTACTAGCTAACAAAGCTTGATCTGCAATATGCATAATGAACATGTTCTGCCTAGACTGATCTTCCTGCAACAACACAGAGATTGACTCCTCAAATGTTAAGGTGTTTAAATTACCTCTCATCGTCAATTGAAGAGTAGAAGCAAAACTCTGATATGAATCTAGAAGACCTTTAAGAACAGTCTCCACAACTGAAATATCTCGCAAGGCTTCATCTGTAAAAATCTACGTCTCTTTCAAATCTTTGATCTTTGTCAAAAAAATATCCATAGAATCTCCTTCATTCATATGCTCACTCTCCAATTGTTTTCGAAGGTAAGCAACAGGAGCCTTATTTGTGGCTTGGTATAAAGTGGTAAGTGTATCCCAAGCATTCTTTCTTGTTTTGAAAGAAAATGTGAGGGATAGTGGCATGTTTGATAGACAAAGCTATCAATGCATGTGTCTGAGCATCGCTGGCATCCCATCGTAGTTGCTTTGTAGTAGGTGTAGTAGGAACTACAACATGAACAGGAATTCGAAGATCGTCATCTTCAATGCCATCTACATCACCTTCAATAACTATATTTGCAGGTGTACTAGGTCATGTTTCAACACTCTGCACAATATTCCACATTCCTTTTCCCATTAATACATGATGCACCATATATGCCCATAATGGATAATCGATACCATCCAACTTGTCCTCAAAAGCCAACATACATAATACATCATTGCTTTCAGCCATGGCCACGAACTAAAATACCCTAATGCAGAATTTTGATTATATCTCAAAAAGTTGAACAAAACTATCCTATCAAGCTCTGTTAAACCTGAAGCAGACTTCGAGGAGCTTGTACTAGTGAACCAAAACTTGTCTATATGTTTGGCACAAAACGACAAGACTGCATGCACAAGCCATGTGATAGTGCGTTCACAAGCCAAAATGAGCTCAGGTCAAAATTTTGAGCGCACCAATTTTCCTGTGATTCTAAGACTATCACTAGAGGGGTGTTGATGATGCCCTAGATGAAGCATCGACCTGCTCTGATACCAATTGTTGGAGTTCGAGGTTCGCGGAAGCACATGAATAGCACAAGGAAGAAAGAAGAATCTTGGAGCACAACACACAATACCGAATGTATTACCAAATGAAAATATACAAAAGATAAGTAACTATTAGGGTTATATGTGTATATACAATCCAATGGAAAAAAACCTTGTAATGACGGAAAAAGTACCCCGATGTTCCTAAGTGTGTTCACACACAACACTACCAGGATATATCAACAAACATCAATTCAAAGATTGTCCCAAAATGAAAAATATCACAATGGGTATAGTAATAAATCATACATTGACAATGAGTATGTTGATGATTCCCCATCTCGTGTATCATCTCCCATAGCTTCCATGAAGGTCATTAAAAAGGTACCTTGTGTGCCAGTTTTTGTAATCTTCATAATGACATAGAAGAGGTACCAATATCCCAATATGGAGTTTATAGTTATGAGAGGAGTCATGACAAGACAACATGTCAAGGTAACCTTTGAAACTGGCTGCATTATAATGTTATTAGTTCCCATCTTGTCAAACAATTACACTTAGATATTATGCAATGAAATTGTACCTACACAGTGGAGTGGAGTTAGCTGGTAGGAAGGGGGTTGAGACGTGGGACTGAGTTGTGGACAAGTATATGGAGAAAGGGTTTATTAGATCCAATTATTTGTTCATATATTTACGTAGTGATGTGTGGAACACACAAGGACCGTGTGGGCACTTTTTTCCCTCTTTAGTAGGTTTTTTTTTTCCAGCTTGTATATACACCTATTGCCCTAACGGGCTACTTATCTTTGTACATTCTCTAGTAATACATTCAATATTGTGTGTTGTGCTGCAAGCTTCTTCTTCTTCCTTGTGTTGTTTGCATGCTTTCGCAGACGTCTAACTCCAACAATTAGTATCACAGCAGGTCATCGCTTCATCTAGGGTATCATTGACGCCTCTCGGATTGCGATCTCAGAGTCGCACAAATTTTGGTGAGCATACTCAAGGTGTGTTTGAGATCAAAACCGCTTCACTTTGTGGTGCCGAAATCACGATCTAAGCTCGTTTCCACCTCCGAATGCACTATGATAGCGCTTGTGTAGGCTGTTTTGTCTTTTTGTGCCAAAGGTATATACTAGTTTTGGTTCGTCAACATAAGCGTTCAAAGTCTGCTACAGGTTTACCAGAATTCATCTCGGTAGTTCTGTTCAACGTTTTGAGATAGAGTCAATTTTCTGCATCAAGGTATTTTAGACTCGGGTCATGGCTGAAAGCAGTGATGTATTCCGTATGTTGGTTGTTGAGGATAAGGTAGATGGTACCAACTACCCATTATGGGCTTATATGATGTGACATGTATTGTTTGCAAAAGGATTGTGAAACATTATGCAGGGTGTTGAAAAACTTCCTATCACACCTACAACTGTTACAACTACAAGTATTGAAGCTGATGCAAAAGGTGTCGAAGATGATGATATTCTGCATATTCCTATTCGTGCTGCAATTTTGTTGCACCTACTGTAGAGCAAATTTGTTGGGATCACAGAGATGCCCATGCACATGCATTAATAGATTTTTCTATCAAACGTGACATTATTCCTCACATTCACTCTTGCGGAATAGCTAAGGATGCTTGGGATACATTTACCACATTGTACAAAGCTAGGAATGAGGCTCGTGTTGCTTACCTCCAAAAATATTTTGGAGAGTGAGCACATGAATGAAGGTGATTCTATGGATAGCTTTCTAACAAAGACCAAAGACTTGGAAGGAACTATTGATTTCTACTGATGAGGTTATACCAGATAGCTCACTTGTGCAAACCGTTCTGAATGGTCTTCCTGATTCATCAGAGTTTTGCTTCTACTCTTTGGTTGATGATGAAAGGCAATCCAAATGCCTTGTCATTTGAGGAGTTAGTCTCTGTTCTGTTGCAGGCGGATTAGTCCAGGCAGAACAGGTCCATTATGCATGTTGCAGATCAAGCTTTCTTGGCTAGTCAGAAGGGCAAAGCAAAATGGAGCTCTTCAACTAGTAAGCAGAAACTTGCTAATTCTGCACAATCGAACAGGGAAGACAAAGATGAAAAGAAATCAGAAAACCAGAAATTGTTTTGCAAGTACTGTAACGGAAATGATCATATCATAAAGAACTGTCCACAATTGGCTTCTAAAGAGGCAAAGAAGAAAGAGGCTCGAATGGTTGTTGCAGAGGCTTCTACACCAAAAACAAAGTCTGCTAATCTTGTGCAAGAAGAAGAATGGGTGTTTACTATTGTTTGCAGTTTTGACCCATCTCCTCATGAGTAGTGCATGTATGCAGTAGACTCAGATGTTTAATACTTTGACAGTGGGGCAACCAAATATATTCCCTCGCAGCACAGTTTCTTCTCTTCACTCGAGCTTGCCCCTATAGGGAATACTGTTACATGCGCCAATAACTCCTCTTATCGTGTTATGGGAGTTGGTAAGATCATTTTGACTATTGTTGATGGTAGTTCTTTCACTTTGTCAGATGCTTTGTTTATGCTAGGGATCAAGAAAAATCTGTTATCAGTTTCTACATTAACAAGATTGGCTTGGTTGTGAAGTTTGTTGATGACAGATGTACAGTTCATGATCTGTCAAATGGCGATGTGATCATTGCATCTGGCATTTTTTGTCGTCGGTTGTATAAGCTCATAGACTATGAAAGATCTATAAATGATTTGACATGTGCAGTACATGAACTAAAGCTCTGTCAGATGCAAAGCTTTGGCATGCACGCTTTGGTCATCTACATTTTTCTAGTTTGCTATGCCTACAGAAATATGAAATGATGTCCTCTTTGCCCAAACTTGAAGCACCCAGAAAACATGTTTGTGAAGGCTGTATTTTTGGCAAAATTCAGCATTCTTCCTTTCCAAAAGATGGTTCAGTTTGGGCTACTCAGAAATTGCAGCTTGTACATAGTGATGTCTATGGTCCTATGCAAACACCTTTTTTTGGGAACTATCTTACTGAACCTGCTATCTCTTGTCTTCTCAAACCTGTAAACATACACTAGGATCCACATATTTGCATTTACCTTACGAAAGCTTTCTCAACGTACTTCTGTTGTGTCATGTAAATACACTAAACATAATCAAGAACTGAATCTTGGGACTTGTGACTGACAACTTACAACTTAGTGTATTATGAACACTGCTGACTTCACATTTGACTATACTCAACTCAACTCAACTCAACTCCATTCATGAGTCTCATCAAAAAATCTATGATGTCATCATGTCTTCATCCTTGTTCAATCTGTAAATCCTTCATACCTCTTTCTTTCAAAATCTGGTATAAACATATATGTGTGCACCTCTGAAAACATACCTTTTTGAAATATCAAATTTCTCTTCAATAGAACTCTGGAACCTTCTCCTGAACAGGAACACCTAACATGAACTTTCTCCAAACATTCTCCTTCTTCCTTCTTCTTTCAAAGCTGGAACATAAAGAGAAACTGACAAAGAAGATATAGGAATACGTGATATAGCCTATAGGAATACACCTCTAGGTATGCTTCTGCATTCTTTTACATATGGTTGAAAATAAGTCTTCATGTTTCATTACCCCTTGGATGATTTAACACTAGTATCCAAAATTCTTCAAATTATATCAGACTTTATGAAATTTGGAATGTCTTCCTTCTTTCAATAAATCTGATCTTCAATAATCAATGCCTGTGTCTGAAACAAAATTTTAGGATCCATAATCTTCTGCAACATAACAAGTATCTTCTTCTTTTTCTCTACAACACAAATCTGATAGAATCTAAATCTTTGACTTACTGTTAAGAATCTTTACAAACAAAGGATAGACGTTTGACTCATAAATACTCAAGATCTTCAGGATCATTCAAGATCATTCAAGATCTATCAAGATCTCTCTAACAAAATACATGTGTAGAATCTGCTTTCATCAAACCTTCATGACTGAATGTTTGATTTGCTACCTGAATGTCTCTAAGTGTCCATGCTTCTAACATAAAGTTGTAAAATTTTTCTTTAACCAAATCCTTCCCAAGAATCTGCAATTCCTACTTGAAACACAAGTGGACAAACTCTCACCTTGAGAACTCCAAAAGGTGCAAGTTGATACTTCATCTTTTCATATTCTACCTAGGTGAAATGTGAAAATAAATGCTTGACTTTCTTTTGGTTAACTCCACTTCTCAATCAAGTTATAGGATCTTACGGAACACCTTTTTGAATACAAGCATGTATCCAAAAAACTAGACAATCATATAAAGTAGATTCTTCAACTGACTATTACAACACAAAAATTTGAATTTTCCTGAATTTTTTGAATTTTTTTAATTTTCTCAAAATATTGAAATTTCTAAAATTTTCTGAAAATACTGAAATCTCATAATTTTCTTGCAAATTCTAAAATTCTGAATTTTCTGAAAACACTAAAATTCTAAAAATACTAATTTTTTTGAATTTTTATCCTAAAAAGCTCTGAATTTTCTGAATTTACTGAATATACAAAATATGAGGTAACTTTTCCAAAGAAAAAACCTTTCTTCAAGTCTCCATCATCTGCTACAAATACTCTTTTACCTCAAGAGTTAGGTCAAGAAGAAATATACTTCTCTGCAACTTGTCATATACCAAGTAGCTCTGTATTGACACTTCAAGAATTCTTTGAGGGAACAAGTAGCTGCCTGCTCAAAATCTTTAACTTATACATAACTCATACACATATGAGTCAAAACATATAAGGTGCCTTAGGTATCTGCTTCATTTCTCTCAATGCAATTCTTTGTCAAAACTACTAGAACATGACCAACTATAGTGCAAAATAAGCAACTGCTTCTTCTTTAAACTATCTTCTTCACAAGATGTTCTCGTAGACTTGTCTTTGGATGTAGAGGATAAAAGTAGGGAAAGTATATGGAAAATATAAGAGAAAAGGAAGTCTTACTTTCCCTTTGGAAATGTTGGACTTTCTTCTTTTGCATCTTTCTTCCACCTGATGATGTCAACATCTTCAAACTTCTCTTCCATACCTTTTGTTCTCTTCATCTTGAAGTAGCAAGTACTCTTATCTTCTTCCAATGAATTTCTCTCTTCGTCTAATACTAAGAGTAAGAGACAAAACAAACATGGTATATAAATGGAAATGAACATAGAATCATTGTTAGCAGCGGACAAGGGAGAGAAGGCACAAGTAGACAAGGGAGTCAACGAAGATCTGGCAAATAGGCCAACAATTTTCTTCAGGAAGAAGCACTTATGAACATTCACGCAGATTTAGCACTAAGGCAACCTTAATTTTTCAAAACCTCTACACCAATTAAAAGTGATTCTCATCACTAAACACCATTGTAAATATCATTTCATCTTTTTGTAGCTCCATTTTGTGCAAGCCAAGGAGTCCTTGAGCTTGAGGAGCTTTAGAAGTATCTACCTGCCAAATTTCGTATTTTTTGGATATCGTTTGAGCCCTCAAATAAGCCCTGGAACCTAATTTTTTAACTAGGCCGGACAGTAGGTCTGGACAGGGCCAAAACTTAGCCAAAAACTATAAAAAGAGCTAGAGAGCTCATTTTTGAAGTTAGATTGTAATAGAAACAAACTTGTAAGAGCTTTTTTGAAAAGTAATCGAAGAACTCCATTGATTCTCTCTCTTTGTCTTGCCGTGTGTGCGCGTGTGTGTGTATGTGTGTGCATGTTTGTGTGCTTCCCACTCACGCACTTGTGCCGCCACTTGCTCGAGGTCTTCATACCATCCTCACGTCTTCCCGGATTGACATTAAAGGAGGTGCTACTCATCACTGAGCTACACCAAATTTTGGCGCCGTTGCCGGGGATCGAGCTTTGAGGACGAGCGTGTGATGGAAAGACGTAGAGTTGACGCGTTGGAGTTGTAGGTATTTTCTTCACTCTCATCGATTTTCTTTTACTTTCTTCTCCCACCTCCATCTCCATCATCGCGAAAATTTCTGTTTTTGATCATATCACCTTCCCCACCTCATTCCCTAATTTCACTTGTGAGAGAGAGCGAGAGAGCGATATTGTGTGTGCGGATTTTGCATGTTTCTTGAGTTTCATTGCAGGTTCTTGCCGTATCATCATCCCCAGCTTCCCGCGCAGGTACGAAACTCGACGCAACTGTCTCGCGGTCGCAGGCTTCTGTCGATCGCGACTGACAGAATTTTTTGGTCTTTTACAAAATTGGGTGCACCACTAGAACAAGCACAAAGAGCACATCCTAAAACATTAAAAACAGTAGAAAAATTCCGAGGTTTTCTGTCAATCGCGACCGACAGCCTCTGTCAGTCGCGACCGACAGACCCTGTCAATCGCGACCGACAGACCCTGTCAATCGCGACCGACAGACCCTGTCAATCGCGATCGACAGACCTCCACGATCGACTGACTGCCACGTAGGACCCTGTCAATCGCGATTGATACCGTCGATCGCGATCGACAGCCACGACCGACACCTCTGTCAGTCGCGATTGACACCGTCGATCGCGATCGACTGAAATTCCACGATTGATTGACTTTTACGCGTAGCCACGTGTCCATCGCAACTGATAGGCCCCCGATTGACTGAAATTTCGGTGAAAAAACCGGAAAACGTATCGATCGCGATTGATACTGTCGATCGCGATTGACAGCCACGATCGACTCTGTCGATCGCGATTGACACTGTCGATCGCGACTGACAGCCCCGACGGACACCTCTGTCAATCGTGATTGGCAGACCTATCGATCGCGATTGACAGGCTTTTCGGCCAAAAATTAGGGTTTGTTTTTGTTCAAAATTGGGGATAATTTTGGGTCAAAATAGTCAATCCATTAGCATTATTGAGGTTCCTACACTTGTGTTTTGGGAGAAAATCCTAGGATCTGTCAGCCAGATTGAATCTTGTTTTAACCCCCTAAACCCTGAACAGTCATAACTTCTTCATACGAAATTAATTTTTTGAGCTCTAGGGCTTGTTGGAAAGCTCGTGGCATCTACTACAAGCCCTCAACTGTTTTTTATAAAGATAATACGTTGACTTTCAGATAGAGCATTTTGAAGTTGACCATATCCAGGGGGATCAAAGTCAGGGGTCTTTAGGATTGTTTTCTTAAAAATCACCATGCAAGCTAGTGTGTGTGCTACAGGAATAAAAATCATTGGTTCTGTCATTGGAATTTAAATCTTAAAGCTAACTGTGGAACTCTTACAGATCTATTGAGAGCATCGAAAGGCGTTCGAAGCAAGTGTGAGTGCAAGCTTGGGAACATACTTCCTGGGCACTCAAGGGCAACGAAGCAGGAAACAAAAGGTTGGAAACCTTTAACCCCTCTGTCAATTCATAGTTTAGGCTAAGAACGACGAGAGGTAGGAGTAAGTTAGGGCGACGATAGGCAGTTATCAAGTTGAAGACTACCTAAAAACTCAAGTTCAAGCTAAAAATCTAACCTCTGTGCTGTCGATAACATAAAGGAAAAGAACCTAACGTGGAACGATCAACCTGAAAGCACGAAGAACATTCAAGTATTCCTGACGACGTAATATCAGACAAGACCTTAAACACGAGAAATAACTAAAAAGAATCAAGTGACTAATATAAAGTAACCAGCAACGAGGTTGTACTCTGGGCAAAGAATTGGACTACTTAGATAGGCATATGAACCTTAGATCAGGGTGACATCTAGCAAGGGAGAGACAAAGCCTTAGGTCTTCAGAGGCTAGTGTTAACCACACTGCTAGGTCTTGGGCCAAGCAGTTGAGCCACCACTCGTACTACCCTAGCTCTGAGACCAGTGAGTCAGAGATGTCCTAAGGCATGGACAGACCTACGGGAAGTTCAGGAGTGCCTTACTTGTACAGGGTAGAAGGCCCTTACAAAACACAGCTGGAGTACCTTAGGACCAACCGATTAGGTGCCAGCATCTATGAGGACGGCCTAGGAAGATCCGTGGTCCAGATTAAAAATCCTGATCAATCCATAGGACTAGAGCACCCAGCTGTCAAGTTTGAAAACGGTGCATACCTGGACAAAGAAGGAACCATATACGTAGTCACCAGTCACCCAGACAGGACATATGAATTTGGGAATGTAATCTCAGAGGCGGACTTAGGTGACTTGGAACAAGGAAACATGGGTGCGGAACCTAGAACCCCCCGAGGCAAATCTGTTCTCACTAGGATTATCACGCCTGAGTGGGTTCCCCAAGACAACAAGAGCATAGAGTTGCTCCTCAATCGAGAAACTGACGAAGCCTTCTGGAGGTATAAATCTAATCAGCCAACTGATATAGGAACTATCATGATCTATGAGTTTAAGGATCCGCATAGCCCAGGTAGAGTGACCTACTTAGATCACACTTCGGAAAGGATCTTTGTGGTGACAGAAAATGATAGGCATGCTTACACTTGGAAGGGTGAATTCATTTTCCCTCAACCAAGATCGAATGTATCCTATGGTCACCCTGGAGCTGGAACATCTCAAGCTCATGGAATGCAAAGAGACAAAAGTAGAGATAGACCATAAGTAAGCTTTGCCAATCCAGTGGGCAGAGAAAGAATGAGGACGGAGACGAATAGGGTAGAACCTGAGGTGCTTAGAGCTCACAGGAACCAAAGAAATGTGGATGGATTCCCTCTGCCGAGACCTAGAGAGCACTCAAGAACTCTGAGACCGACTCAGCTAGTTAAGTCCATGAAGAATTACTTTGATGGCACAGGAGATCCCTATGATCATGTGGCGGAGTTCAAGCAAGTCTTGAGAGCTGAACAAGTGGAGGATCTATTCACGCAGTACAATGCCTTCGGTCTAACCCTTAGGAACACAGCACTTACATGGTTTCAGCCATTGGATGAGCGCCAGTTCAGGAGCATAGACCAACTCCTAGAAGCATTTATTATTGAATTCTCCAAGAGTGGCATAAGACACAATACCTCCTCACTGATTCACAGCTTCAAGCAAACCCCTCAAGAGACTGTGAGACTTGCAGGAAGAAGATTTAGGCAATACCTTGAAAGATGTCCTGTTTCGGAGCTACCCACATCTGCCAAATAAGTAGCTTTATTCCTTGATGGATTGCTGAGTACGAAATTGAGATCCTATGTGTATCTGAAAGACCCTAGGACTATAGAAGAGTGTGTACGCATGTGCATTGACATTGAAGATAACCTAGGGGAAGAACTAGAGCTTTCCAAAATTTACAAAGATTCAGATAGTGCATCTAGTCACTCTTCCACGCAATCCACATCAATTGAGGAACTCGCAGAGAAAGTAGCTCAGAAATTAGGGGTAACTAGTAAACAAATCCCCAGGTTTGCCCCTGTGAAAAGGTGCTACACTTGTGGTGGTGACCACATGGCGAATGTCTGCTCCATTATGGCTCAGCCCCAAGTGAATCCTAGTAGCCAGTACTGCACCATAGAACGGAGATACACCAATCATACCGCACAAGATTGCCCCTACAATAAGCAAACAGTGAGGCAAGCCTACCCTCAACCCTATCCACCACAGGGAAGATACCAGAACCAGTACCCTCCTCAGCCATATGGCAGGCCACAGCAACCCTATCAGCAACCATACCAAAACCAACAAAGACCTCAGCCTGTGTTAGCACAACAACCCTCAGCTCCAGCCAATGTGATTCCGGTAAAGTATGCTGTTGCAGAAGAAAACCTGAATAGAGCTATAGTCCCTGTAACACCACTGCTTTCTGAAAGTGATCCCAGTGACCATAGCTTTGATTCTACACATGTCGATAGTCCCCAGGCTTACTACATGCAGTCTCCAGAACATGGTGGGTCCTATTACAGCGAAGAGCCAAATGAACCTAGTTGGGAGTCAGATTATACAAACGTCATGTATACAAACCCCAACCCTAGACCCCAACCTAGGCAGGTACGACCACCATTTCCTAGAGGACCATGCTACCGATGTCAGGGAGATCACTTCATTCGTGATTGTCCCTTACCTCCACCTACACAAACTCAGTCCGTGACGATCCAAGGCTTTTGCCAAGACTGTGGAAAAGAGCATCTCTTACGAGATTGCCCTAAGAATCCTAATAATATGCCAAAAATCACGCCTATCAACGTTATTGGGTTAGTGGTAGATTCCACAGGAAGTGTTACTTCCACTGCACCAGTGCAGGTAGTCACTAGAGCTCAGGCATTGCAGCAAAACCAAGAGGCAAGCCAGGAAAAGAGCCCAACAGCTAGTGAAACTGAGAGCATAACCAAGAAAAGGACTAGAGCTTGGAGAGATAGCCGTGAACGTATGAAAAGGCAATGGGCAAAGAAGATGAGTGAACTTGAGGAAAGTCTACGCAAAACCAAGGCTAAAATCATAGAGATCACATCCCAACCGCACTCTCACACAAGCCCACCGTTACCATCCCCATCACCCTCCATCCCTCCACCCTCTAATACACCCCACGTAACCCACCCACCACCCCAAGCAGGATCAGTATTAGCTGATCCCACTCCCGAGGACCTAAACATGATGCTTAAAGCATATCAGGCCAGAATCCAAGAAGGGCCAACCATAACCGATCATGAAAAATGCTACCCTAGAGCCGAGCTAGAGCTTGAACGAACTAAAATTTGTGCCAAAATGGTGGAATTGGCTCAGACCATGTTTGAGGCCAGCCGCCTATTTAACATTTCTAGTTCAGCTAAGACGCAGTTACACTTTGATGGACTGCTAGAAAGAATAGAGAGGCTAATTGCACAATCAGAAAAGGAACCTGTCCCTCAAAGAAAGGACAGGGCAAGAGAACGGATAAGCCAGCCTCTTCAAGAAGCCCATGTGCCTCCTCAAGGAGCTTATCTTCCCCCCCAAAAGGCAGATGAGCCTCCCTTGAAAGCTTGCGTACCTCCACAGGTTGCCTACATTCCTTCTCAGGGAGCGTATGAGCCTGTTTGGAAAGGTAATAGAATAAGTAACCCTTCCCAGGAAGCTTGTGCTCCAGCCATCTATGAGAACGAGGAGAGAGCCAACTATAGAATAAGCCCTCCTTCCCAGGTTGCTTATGCGCCTAATTCTACGGAGCCGGACACTTCTTCTTCTATGAATCGGTTTGCACCAGACTTCCTACGAGAGATTCAAGAAGACAAATGGGATAACAAAAGTGAAGTTACCCCTCCTTTTGAACTTGTGGATGATGCACACGATCAATTCCCACAAGACATCCCATCTATTTACGGGGAACATGAGAGTACTCAGTCTCACGAGAGATTGGACTTTGAGTCTAATTCCATACAAGAGCTACCCCACTTCACAGGCCCATGGGAAGCAAAGTCCACGTGTATGAGAGCACCCACAGTCATGGTAAGGAACGACGACTCAGTCATATCAAGGAACACGGAGGTAGTAAAGAACACCAAGGCGCAGCGCGATCTCACTTTGGAAGAACTGCCTAAGAATAGACCAAAAGCGCGGAAATGTGTAGCCAGTCAAGTGACTGAAGTTGCAGAACCACGTTCCCGAGTAGGATCCCATAGGACAGTGCCAGAAATTCCCTTGGACAAGATAGGAGATATGTGTGAAGGTGAAGAAGGGAACACCTATCTTCCCATCACCTACCAGGAATACACCACCAAGGCAATTTTGGACTCAGGTGCAGGAGTTGCTATCGCTACCACCTCCCTATGGAAGCGTTGGGGCAAGCCAGCAC
Source organism: Ceratopteris richardii (assembly GCA_020310875.1). Lineage (NCBI taxonomy): Eukaryota > Viridiplantae > Streptophyta > Polypodiopsida > Polypodiales > Pteridaceae > Ceratopteris > Ceratopteris richardii. Next base: position 118,100,636 of record CM035419.1, on the reverse strand, counting down.
TCAGGCCAACGAGAATGAAATTGCAGATGGCCGATGGTCACATAGAGAGACCCCTAGGATTGCTAGAAGGAATAACTCTCACCACTTGTGGTGTCGAGTTTGAGCATACATTTGCCATATGTGACTTCAGCAAAAATCATGCCTATGAGATGATTTTGGGAAGACCATTTATGCGACAGTTGCAAGTGGTACAGGATTGGGGGACCAATTCCTTGTATTTGCAACACTTGGGTGTTACGACCAAAGTCAATCTCAAGGATTATTCTCATAGAGATGTCCCTCCTATCCAATGGAATCCCATCCATAGAGCCAAAGATGATACAGAATTGGTGCATTCCATAGGGTCTGGATCCTCATGGATGCATGAAGACACTCACTTATGGATGTGCAAGGTAGCAGTAGAAAAAGAGAAGAGAGAGAAAGCCAGAGAGGTAGGTGCGAAAGAAACCCATAGATCAATCCAAGACCCAGCCTATGCACCTGTAGTTTTTCCAGACGAAGAATTTGAACCTCACGGTTGGGCAAAAATTTTAGCAACAATGGACGTAGCCATCAATGAAGAACAATGGACACCTCACTGTGATGAGGATGGCTATGACATTTCAGTCTTCTCCATAGAGCCAATCATGGGAGAGGCAGTTCTAGAAGAATGCGAACCTAGCCCTGAGGCATTTGAGGATGCAAGTGACTCCGATCTCGAGTCAATCATTATGGACCCACCATTTGCATCAGATGAAGAATACTTCCATGAAGTAGAATTTCAACCCCAGAGGCATGGAGAGTTTACAAACGATGTAAGATTAGCGACGCATGTAACCCCGAAGGAAGAAGGGAAGAAACGAAAGAAAAGAGAAGTCTCACCAGAAGAGGAAGAATCTTTGTTTGAGGTCCTAGAAAATTTTAAGAAATATGAGATAGACGACAGGAGAGTCATGATAAGAATGCCTAAACGAGAGGCACAAGTAGGAGAGGCCTATGATAACAAAGAAACCACCAAGAAAATAGTAGTGGCCCTAGAAGAAGGAGAGGAGAGATGCACGTACATAGGCCATGACCTAACAGAGGAAGAAGAGCATGCGTTAATTGCCTTGCTAAGAGAATACAGAGATGTATTCGCTTGGAGTTACAAGGATTTGAAAGGTGTTGACCCCGACATATGTTCACACACCATCCCCATGACTTCAGATGCCAAACCTTCTAAGCAAAAGCCCTATACATATAACGATAATTACGCTGCTAAGTTCAAAGAAGAGATAGATAGACTGGTTGAAGCTGGATTTATCTATGAAATTGAGCACACTGAGTGGGTATCCCCCATCGTTGTGGTGCCCAAGAAGAATGGCAAGCTGCGTGTGTGCATTAACTTGAAAAAGGTTAATGCAGCCACGATTGAGATAACTATCCGCTTCCCATCACAGAACATCTCTTAGAAAGAGTGGCAGGCAAGGAAGTGTACAGCTTCCTTGATGGATTTTTGGGCTACAATCAAGTAGCCATAGGATCAGCATAAGACAGCCTTTGCCACAGAATGGGGCATTTTTGCTTTTAGAGTAATGCCATTTGGGCTTACCAATGCACCAGCTACCTTCCAGAGGCTGATGTGCCATGTGTTTAAGGAGTTCCTGAGGAAGAGTTTAGAAGTCTACGTTGATGATCTTTGTGCTCATTCCAACATTAGACAAACCCATATCCCTGAACTCAGACAAATCTTTGACAAATGTAGAGAATATCAAGTCTGCCTGAACCCAGAAAAGTGCGTTTTTATGGTCAGGCAAGGCAAGATTCTAGGACACATAGTGTCAAAGAATGGCATATCTACCGACGAAGAAAAAGTGAGAGCCATAGCAGAGCTACCTAGGCCAAAGAATGTCAAGGAAGTACAAGCTTTCATGGGGCATTGTGGTTATTACCGACGATTTATACACATGTATGTTGTCATTGCAAAGCCCATGTACGGGCTTCTGACTAACTTTGAGTGGACGGATGAATATGAGAATTCCTTCCAGGAGCTTAAACGAAGATTATGTTCAGCACCAATCTTGACCACACCAGATTGGAATAAGCCATTCCATGTTCACGTGGATGCATCCAATTATGCTATTGGATGTGTACTTGCACAACCTACTGGTGAAGGTAATATGGATCTTCCAATTGCCTATGCCAGTAGACAGTTGAATGCGGCTGAACGGAATTATACCACTATAGAGCGAGAGGGATTAGGCATGGTATATGCAGTTAAGAAATTTAGACATTATTTGCTTGCAAATAAGTTTAAATTTTTTACTGATCATCAAGCATTGCTATATCTCGTAAACAAGCCATGCAATACAGGAAGATTAGTGAGATGGTTTCTCTTGCTCATGGAATATGACTTTGAGGTTGTGGTAAGAAAAGGGAGGACTCATTTGAGAGCAGATCACCTCTCTAGGCTCACATCGGGAGAAGCCCCGCAGGGAGTATCAGATGATCTTCCTGACGCTTACTTGTTTAATTTGGAAGTGGTGCTGCAGTGGGCCAAGCCATTGGTACCAGTATTGACATATGGGCCTAATCATCCAGTGGTGAACACGCGGAATAAAGAAGTTGTAAAAGCCCAAAAGTACCACATCATGGCAGGAAGCATGTACAAGCACACAGATCAAGGGATCTTGGCTTGTTGCGTAGAAGAGGATGAGTACGCTAAATAGTTGCAATTAGCACATGTAGGTGCGTTAGAGCAACACTACTCAAAGCAACGAACTTTACAGACCCTAAAGAGACTCGGAGTTCATTGGCCAACTATGGAAGCGGATGTCCAACAGTTGTGCAAGGAATGCCCAATCTGTTGTACTAAACCACCTGTGGAACATGCTACTCTTTATCAAGTATCCATTGTGCCAGATTGGAGTGAACCACTAGTATCCTTCCTGAGGACAAACACATTTCCCCCAAACATGACTCTGGCTAGGAAAAGGAGTTTAGAACAAGAAGCCCTGGATTACTCACTCATTGGTGATAATCTATATAAGCGCGGTAAAGATGGTTACCTGAGACTGTGTGTCCATGAGAGTGAATATCTTAAGATCTTGGAAACTGCTCACCAAGGTGTAGCAGGAGGACACTTTGGACCAGATCGGGTGATCAAAGCAGTACTATTTGCGGGCTTCTGGTGGCCTACCCTTCACATGGATGCACATACCTATGTGAAACGATGTGATGTCTGTCAGAGAACTCAGTATCCTATACGCAAAGATGAGATGCCACTGAAACCTATGATGGGTGGACGTGCGTTTTCTAAGTGGGGAATAGACTTCGTAGGTCCTATTAATCCCCCAGCTAAGGGTTCTCATGCGGAATACATCATTGTTGCAACAGACTATCTAACTAAGTGGGTAGAGGTAAAGGCCACGACAAAGAACGATGCTCAAACAACTGCTAAATTCTTGTTTGAGAATGTATTCACAAGATATGGACTACCTATAGAGCTTGTAAGTGATAGAGGTACTCATTTCTTCAACGAAGTGATTGAAAATCTACTCCAAGAATTCTTGGTAATACACAAGAAGTCTGCCCCTTATCACCCTCAAGCTAATGGACAAGCTGAGAGCACTAATAAGATCTTATGCAATGTACTGACGAAATTAGTGAACACTAAACGCTCTGATTGGGACAAACAGCTACACCATGATGTTTGGGCATATCGAGTTGCCTACAAAACGGTACTCCAAGCCACCCCCTTTCAGATGGTATTTGGCCAAAACGCTGTGCTACCCTTGGACTTCTTAATACCTACGTTGAAAGTAGCACAAGAACACGAATGGACAGGTCACGAGCTCTCCTCTAGGATCTTTGACCTTGAACGATTAGGAGAAACAAGACTGAGAGCCGCTGCAGGAATATATGCAGCCAAGAAGAGACAGAAGGCATACTTCGATGCCCATGTGAAGGATAAGGGCTTGAAAGCAGGAGATCTAGTTTTAGTCTATACACTGAAACAACACGCAAGGAAGCTAGAAAAGAGAGGCTACGGACCTATGATTATCAATAGGATCTCCACGAGTGGAGCAGTACAATTAGCCACGTTAGAAGGTGATATCCTCCCAAACTATATTAGCGGTTGCAGAGTCAAGTTGTATCAGGAACCCCTCACGGAGGAAATGCTCAACCGACTCAACACTGCTAAAAAACGCAAAGAGGAAGAAAAGCGAGTTCGAGAAGAAGCTCAAGCAGAAGCTGTAGAACGCATCAGAAGGATGAAGTTACGAAGGCAAGGTAGAGATCAGCCTAGAGCGAATGACTATGCAGATCAAGGATATCCTATGGCCATGTGTAAAGCTGCAGGAACAAGCTCGCATAGGATAATTGATAGACGTCCTTTCATAACACTAGATATAGGACAAGGAAAGAGTGCAAGGAACGTGAAAGCCTTGATTGACTCAGGCGCAGCTACTAGTGCTGTTAGAGTGTCTTACTGTCAAGAGTTAAAGTTAACTGTCAATCCTGTGGAAGCATATCTCATAGGATTGGGAGGCGTGGAAACCCCTTGCATGGGCGAGGTGGAACTTCCCCTCTACATTCATGATGAGGAAATGACTGTTAAAGTACTGGTGTGTCAAGATGAGGATCTCACTGAACCTCTTGTCTTGGGTCAAGATTGGATCTATGCCCAAGCAGTCAATTTAAACCTAAGAAGTGGACTTCTCCAGGTTTGGGTCAATCATAGTCGAGTTACAGTAGAATTAGACAATGGAGCACTCAAGGAACTAGGAAAGGCACAGACTCCTGGTCCTTCCAGGGGTACACATGAAGATGACCATGCTGTTCTTGTCCAAAACCATGTGTTGCAGAGGAATCATATTCGCAAAAAAGGAGTCAGGGATGCAACGGAACTCCCTTCTTTTCCAAAGGCCAGAAGGAGGCAGCAACCCAAGGTGGATCAAAGGCAGAAGAAGCAGAGTACTACCTATGTCCGAGATCAAAAGTACCTGCGCAGCAGAATGTCCCAGAAAGTAAGCCATGTGTGGGTGCGGAAAGGCGAACAACCGGTTGCACCACCGTCAACTACACGGGCTAAGTTTCTTATTAATAACCAACAACATGACATTAATAAGAAGTCTTGCAGAAATTCTCCTGCTAACGTGAAATCTATTTGGGTGCCCAAGAAGTCGATGAAGGCTAGCCCACAATCAAGACAAATTTGGGTGCCTACGGCTTGCTTGCGGGCGCAAGTAGCTACGCCGAGGCCACAACCTATACAGCATAACCCATCTACGCATACAGCCAGTATTCACTCGTTCTCAACACTCAGGAACACGCCAAGACCCAAGAGCACGCATGTAATCACTTGTAAATGGGTCCCTAAAAGGCCCCATTTTCGAACCGCGACACCGAGAAAGCTCTCTAGAGTCTCTACGAAACCGAAAGCAAAGCCCATCCACTGCATTTGGCAGCCTAAGACCTGTAATAAACCCCCCGACCCCAATTTGTAAATTCATTCCCACTTACTAACTTCATTAGTCTCCTAGGACTACCCAAGCAGTAACTACACGCACGTGCACCGAACACTTACTAACCCATTATTCGCTCCCGACCCTCATGTTAATATTGTGATGGAAACAACAACGGTCCTCCCTTGTCCTGTACAATATTAACACATGTTTGTATATTCTCACAGAGACAGACAGCAAGAAGTAAAATGGCAGATACAGTAGGAACTAGCTCCCAGGCAGGCACCAGCCCACAAGTGGTGGACATCGAAAGCCTTCCAGTCGAGGAAGAATTAAAGGAAAGACCAGTGGCATTACGGGCATTACACGCCATACCAATTCAGAATCCTCCGCAGGGTCACACAATGCCGGTGGGCAAAACCTCACACTGGTTCAGTGACGTTGCTGGACCTCTGGGTGAAGGCACATATATGCGGGAGTCCGAGGTCGAATTCAATGGACGATGGGGCAGATACCATTTCTTTACCAGGGAGTTTGAAAGGCTACAGAATAACGAAGGACTGAAGCCGATATGGAAGAAGGCTGGGCTTTATGATTATTTCAAATTCCAACTACCAAAGCCTGATTTTCTAAGATGCTCATACTTAATTAGTACCCTCACTCCAAGCAAGGACAAGAAAGGATACAGCTCCTTTGTGCTCCCATCACTCACAAGGGGAAACAAGCTGAAGCGTTTCCGCTTGACTATCAACCTGGTAAGAGAAGCACTCGACATGACAGGTATGCACATCCCAACAGAGAAAGAGACTCTGGTTCCAGACAATATGAAGAACAGGAATCTGACGAAGTTGAAGGACATGGTTGCGATGACACCTACGATTGCCATCCACTTACGCATGGTCATGCAACATTTCACCTTCCCCGCGCAGGAGAGGTTCACAATGCCTCCCAAAAAGATCTGGTTTAGCCTCTACCTGGCGGATGCTTTTGAGTTGACTATCAATATGCCCCACTGGATTATCGACCAGATTCATATGGCTCATCAGAGATGGTATAAGAAGCAAAAATCTGTGTTGTATGGTTGCTATGCACTTACAAGAATTGTATACAGATGTCTCGCATATGATATACCGGTGCAGAGGGCTCTGATCTGGTCCAGAGCACAGGAATTTCAACGCAGATTGTCAGCTGTAGGGCCTCCCTCAAAGAAGATGAGAGGCGCCGTCCAAATGCCTTGTGCACAAGCTCGCGGTGCAACCCTGACGCCTGAGACAACCCCAAGACTTCCCCGACGAGTGCAACCATTTACTATCAGGTTACCCAGGCACAGCACAGATGGCCCCAATCTTGTGTTTCCACCAGTACCGACTGATCTGGAATTCCCGCATGGATTCACTCTGGAGGATCTAACGGACGAAGAAGTTACAAGAATCATAGATGCTGTAAATGCGGAAGTTGAAGAAGAGCAAGCCGGTGGACAGCAAACTGCCCCAGACCAAGCCCAGCCCAGCCAACCGGACATAGTCAATGTGGACGATGAAGAAGAAGCTCATGAGGAGGCACAGGGTGAACAATCGGAAGCAGAAGAACAAGAGTATGATCAGGAAGCTCTACAAGTACTGGAAGGTGCCCCCGCCTATACTAGCGCATTAAAGAAACTCTACGATACAATGAACCGAGTTCAAGAGCAACACAGGCTCTCATTAGTTGCAGGTAAAGCCCTCATGAACCAGATTCTGGAGGAGGAAGGTGTGGACGAGCAATACCGTGCCACTCTGGAAATGATATCAGATGCTTTGGGAGTACCGGAAACGGTGCACACCGCACTAGTGCAATCACGAAGGACAGAGAGAAGATATGGAAGACGCCCCCCACGAACGGGAAAACGAATGAATGTATTAGGATCAGGACCACAAGGCACCCCCACAACCACTGGCACATCACACACAGTTCACGACACCGAGGAAGCCCACACATCGAGTGCACCCCCATCACCTCCCTTGCCACCTTCTCCCCCACATCCACCTCACTCACCTCCCTCTACCACTGTAACCTCCACTGTCACCACCTCTGAAACCACTACACACACCAACGCACAAACCATCAGCCAACCCACACACTCTACTTCCACTGAAAACATAAGTCTAACTACAGCCACGGTACACCTCACTACCCCGAGCACACTTCCTAGGAGTTCACAATTACACACACCTCTATACACATTCACAACCCTCACCGCTACCACAATCCCCATGTTCACAGTCACTCCCACCACGACCCCCACTTTCATGGAGGTGTCACCCACCTCTGCACCTCTCCCACCCCCCATTTACCCACAATCTCCCATTCCCCCACCTCCCCCCTCACCCGTCCCCAGTACTGCATCCACAATCCCCTTTCCCTTTCCCTTCCCCTCTGCATTCAACACCAGTCCTCTCAGTAACTTATTTAATAATATGCATCAATGCATGGCCCAACTTCAGCAACACTACCAACACCTGGACAACCAACATACAAGGCTCTTTCGAAGCCACGAAGATCTCCAAGCACGATGTAGGGATCTTGAAGAGCAGAAGCAGCTACTAGAACAGCAGCACGTGACATTACAGGAGCAATACGCACAATTAGAAGCCAACCCACCCCAAGCAGATGATGAAGAACGACGACACATGGATGAGCTGCTACATTCTCAGATCACGGAAAACCTGAAACTTTGACGGAACTTGGGCCTCCTCCGCAAGCATATGTCTACAGCGCTAGAGGAGAATAAAAGATTACAGAAACAGAACGAAGAAAATCTGGAGGCGGCCATGGAGGGTTCCCCACAGGAAATTGACCCAGAGCGATTTAAGGCCATTCCCTCTGAGAATATGAAGGTGGTGTTAGAAACTCATGCAGATCTAATGGAGGCCCATGCCGCTTTAGAAAAAGAGAGAGATGAGTTACGAAGACAGTTGGCCACCTGACAAACAGAACCCGGCCAGAGCATAATCGCAGAAGAAACAGCTGAAGAGGTCACTAAACTCCGGGCCGAACTTGAGGAATTACGCAGCAAGGTCATGCAATATGAGCGTCAGCCCTCCCCTCTGGTAGAGCCCGAGCCTGACGATCTGGTGCCAATTGAAGTAGAAGAAACATTCGAGGATCCCTATGTCGCGATGCCAACACCCGGAGGTAAGCGCACAAAACAGGGCATGGACACAATTGAAATTGAGGCACCTGAATGGATGCAAAAGTTAGAGAAAGTAGCCACGATGCATGATGACAGGGTGGCAGTCCAAATCGCATTGATGTCAAAATTGGAAGAGGTGGTAATAAAATCCGATTATTTTCAGAATCTCTCACACCATAGGTGGATCGGCCCATCGGATGATCTGTATGTGCCTTTTTGCGTGCTAATGGCGGATTATAATGCGGAGATCAAGCGCCACACCTCAAGGGAACCCACCTCTGCCACCCAATTTGCCCCTGATGACATCCCAGAGAGTGCCAAGCAAGGACATATTCGCCAACCAACGTGGAGAATTCGGCTGCTCGAAACCTACCCGGAAATGGTAAGAACATGGAACAACATGCCATTGTACATCAAATATAATCCATGTTATTGCCCTGTATTTCGAAGGAGATCATGGGCGGAGTACACACAAACAGTGCTGACGATTAAAGGATGTGAGAAGTGGCTAAATTACGTGTACTTCGCACCCCCTAAGGGCGCACCTACAATTGGATATATGATTTCAACGATTCGACATTGGGGGGTCCGTTTCAAGAATGTACCTGATATCATGACTCAGATGTGCCTGAAAATTTTCGAACTTATGCTGGTCACCTTCAGGACCTTCAAAAATGTCAAGGAACCGCATCTCTCAGCACTAGGATTAATGAAGGGAACCAGGACCTTGTATACGACATGAGCACAACTCCATCGATCAATGTTGTGTATGCATGGCACGCTCGCATCAAATATCTACCGGCCTGCTTCAAACAAACGTTTGAAGAGATGTTTGTCACGGGATTCTCGGAATATCACTGCGAGATATTCATTCCCAGACCATCCCATCTCTTGCAGTTGTTTGCTGTGGAACAAGCTCTCCATTCCGAAAAGCTACGTATGCCACATCCAGAGGTTCCTGGGCCGGTAGACTAGGATGCTCTTCTCACAGATTTGGCCAAAGGGTTGCGAATTGCTGAACATCATTTAGCGCAGGACGTCGTTGAGTACTACATCCAAAAACCCTCTCAACAAGGGTCTGTCAGGGACGACAGACGCGAGAGAGGGGGGGGGGTGTTAGCAGCGGACAAGGGAGAGAAGGCACAAGCAGACAAGGGAGTCAACGAAGATCTGGCAAATAGGCCAACAATTTTCTTCAGGAAGAAGCACTTATGAACATTCACGCAGATTTAGCACTAAGGCAACCTTAATTTTTCAAAACCTCTACACCAATTAAAAGTGATTCTCATCACTAAACACCATTGTAAATATCATTTCATCTTTTTGTAGCTCCATTTTGTGCAATCCAAGGAGTCCTTGAGCTTGAGGAGCTTTAGAAGTATCTACCTGCCAAATTTCATATTTTTTGGATATCGTTTGAGCCCTCAAATAAGCCCTGGAACCTAATTTTTTAACTAGGCCGGACACTAGGTCTGGACAGGGCCAAAACTTAGCCAAAAACTATAAAAAGAGCTAGAGAGCTCATTTTTGAGGTTAGATTGTAATAGAAACAAACTTGTAAGAGCTTTTTTGAAAAGTAATCGAAGAACTCCATTGATTCTCTCTCTTTGTCTTGCCGTGTGTGCGCGTGTGTGTGTATGTGTGTGCATGTTTGTGTGCTTCCCACTCACGCACTTGTGCCGCCACTTGCTCGAGGTCTTCATACCATCCTCACGTCTTCCCGGATTGACATTAAAGGAGGTGCTACTCATCACTGAGCTACAATCATGTTTTACCGTCTCCTCATATCTCTGAATCAAAACTCTGCTTCAAATGTGACTAATATGACTAAATTCACCAACCTTTTGTCTGAATGATGAATTACCTTTCTAGAGTTACCTCTCTAGATACAAAATGTGAGCAAAATCTTCCAACCAACTTACAACACAAGATTGGCTGAAAACAAAACTGATGCTCTCCACATTTGTCTTCTTAGATGAGCTTTCTTGCTATGAAAGAGATCTATCAAAAATCTCTAGAAAAAACCTCTAGAACCTGTTTTGATGTAGCTAATGCTTTAACTTTCAAAGAATGAAAGTGTAAAAGAACACTTCTTGAATCCTTCAAATCTCTTCATAACTACTCTTCTAAGATATGACATGCAAATGATAATCTGATAGTAGAAACTGATACCTGTGATTTGATGTTGATCTGATTCCTTCATCTTCTCCAAACCATTGTCTTTCCTTGAATTTGAAGTAGCCTTCTCTTCATCAAGTCTTGGTCTTCAAACAATACTTCTGTAAAGTATTTTCATACTCTTTTAAAAGTATTCAGCCACTAACAGATCATCAACTTCATACTCCACACTGATGAATAAACATGTAACTGAATTTTCTAATTCTCAAATCTCTACTCATCTAGATTAAGTGTGTATGTCAAATGTCAAATGTCAAATGTTAGAAGATGCTCTTAAATCATATGTTTTAAACCTGGAAGTCTGGGAACCTATGAGCTTGGGAGCCTGGAAGCTCTGATACCAAATGTTGGAAATTCAGTAGGCCCATTACTAATACCACATGTCCAAGGTTCCATATGTCAAAGATCTACACCATAAATTTCAGCAATCTTCCAAAATTGACAAAATATGAACATACCACATTTAATCATACAAATGATGAGACAAAGATAGAGAGAGATTAGACAACATATGTAAAGTGTTACGTAAGCCACTGCTTACTCACACTATCATATATACAAATGTTAATTTTTTGAAAATGTCGATCGCAGAGCCTCCAACGTTTTAACTTTTGTCCGTCAACAGATCGCCGTGTAAGCGATGCTATTCGTCATCGAATACGCGACAATTTTAGCGTCGCTTATGCGATGGCAAGTAACGTCGCCTATGCGACGCAAGAAAGTGTCGCTTATGCGACGCTTTTAAATTGCGTCGTTTTAGCGACTATTTATGGGAACGTCGCAATCCCGTCGCGTCACAAGTCGCAAATACCGTCATTTTTTGCGTCGTTTAATCGACGGTCAGTGCACAATGCTAATTACGATGCAAGTTGCAATTTTATAGCGACGAAATTATGTCGCCTTAACCGTCGCTATAGGCCCGTATTCCTTGTAGTGACCTTTTGGCGGATTTGGGTGTTGGTCTTCTACCACAAACATCATTATGTTAGGGAGAGGTTTTCTGTTGGAGAGATCAATTTGGCATATGTGCCCACTCATGATATCATTGCAGATCTTTTCACAAAGGCTCTACCTTAGGGGAAGTTTGAAGCTTTGGGCAAAGCTTTGGTCTTACTTCCTTTTGTGGATTGATCTCTTTCCACATAACTTGGTACTTCCTTATACATGAGTGCGATCTCCTTGTTCACCACATCACTCCCAGGTGGGATTTGTTGATATATTTTGGTAGTGATGTATGTGAACACACTTAGGACCTTCGAGGCACTTTTTTCCCTCTTGGGGATGTTTTTTTCCTCGGCTTGTATATATGCCTATAACCCTAACAAGTAACTTATCTTTGTACATTCACTTGGTATAACTATCAGTATTGTGTGTTGTGCTCCAAGCTTCTTCTCCTTCCTTGTGTTGTTCGTGTGCTTCCACATACCTCAAACTCCAACACATCCTCTATGTAGATGACTTGATCTTGACAGGTTCATATGAAGAATGCATCGAATTCATCATCACAAAACTTCACCTTGAGTACTCGATGATAGATCTTCGTCCACTTCACTACTTCTTAGGTATTGAAGTTTGGCAAACAAAAGCCGGCATAGTACTATCACAAAAGAAGTACAACTCTGATCTTCTATCCAAATATAACATGGGCCAGTGTTGCTCAGTATCAACACCACTTGATCCAAACATTAAGCTCATATTGGAGGATTTTGTTGAGAAACATCGCCCAAGATACAAAAAAAACCGAGAACAAGTTATGGAGGCTCAAAATACACTAGAAATGACATAGTGATGAAATGAAATATAATGTACTAAATTATTGAAAGGAAAATTACGTACGGAGTGTGGAGCTAGAGCCTCAAGATGAGAGCCTCCAAGCAGTACATGAATGGATGAGGAGAGATGAAGTGAGGCCCTCCTTATATGGATTTGAGGGCAAATTTCCTTGCATGTGGGATGAATGACCTTGCATGAGAATGAAAATAGACCCGGACAAAAGGGTCGAGCATGGAACTCTCAACACCCCCCTCCATGTGATGACCCTTTTGCCTCCTTGTATGTGTTTGTTGCATGTACACTCCTTTGAGTTCTTGGTTAGAATTGATGTAGCATTTGAGATCCATGATTGAGATCCTTTTTCTTGATTGTTGTGGTAGAAGCCTTGCTCTTCTTCTTGGTCCTTGTTTGATGTTGGTGTAAACGACTTGGTCATCCTTGTCTTCATATTTGTCTTGATGATGGCTTTGAGTGCCACATGATTGAGAGACAATATGTGCATACCATAGGGAAGGTCCTACCTTCATTAATGAAAGTGTTGTCTAATCCCTTTACAAGTATATGTGCTTGGCAAGTCAGATTTTGGTCATGTTAGCAATAAAATTCAGAAAGAACTAGCTTTTTGTTTAAATGAAATAGGACCCATTGAGTACTTGACTTTCTCTATTCAGGGCCTACAAATATATTCTTCACAAGTGTTTAAGAGAAAAGCACATGCTGATGAATATGCAAGTATTTAAGAGAAAAGGACATGTTGATGACATGCAACAAGTATTTGTATTTGAAATATGTTAGTTCGTATTGATGTAATACTCGATTTTGTATAAATAATTTTGGATTTGTGTATTTGATCTTGTTCTGCCGCCCTCCATGTTTCACACTAGGTGGTGGCACAACAAAGATTGTGTTACTGTTCTGCCCCTATATGTGAATAGGTGGGCAACAAAACTATCCTTTTTTTCTGTTTTCTGGTGGAACTTGAAGATTTCTAATGTTTCTTCCACTGCCCTTGTGTGAAACCACCCTAAATTAGAAGACAATGATGCATGATGCATTCATCATGAAAGAACCATTTGCAATACAACCTTCCAAGGCACAGTACTGTGGTGCACTGGTATATCTAGAGTACAGCACAGCTTCACAAAACTCTCTTTGCCTTTGCCTTCCACAGAGATGGTGATGATCCATTCTCTAGTACTTATTGCAAATGTGACATGGCATAGTACCGTTGTATGCTAGCATATCTAGGAGTACAGCACAGCTTCACAAAACTCTCTTTGCCTTCGCCTTCCATAGAGATGGTGATGATCCATTCTCTAGTACTTGTTCTAGAGAGTACACGTGCAGAAGCAAAATGAAAAGAAGAGTGTACTCACAAAAGAAAGAGCGTGTGAGACTCAAAATGATTAGACCATGAAATGGGTAAACTCATGTGGATTAGAAATGAGCTTGCCAAGAGCATGGAGTAGGCTCCTCAAGCTTCTAACCAAGTACAAATGGGGGGAGAGGCCCTCCTTATATAGATTTGGGAGGGTCTCTCCAAAGTACATCTCATGTGGAATAATTCCCCTGAAAGGAGAATGAATACAATGGTAGAAGCAAATGGCAAGATACCCAAATACAAAGGAAATACAATATAGAATGGAAATAAATTAGAAATGGAGTGCCTCCTAGATACAAAATGGAGATGCACTCATGCGGATACAAAATGTAGATAATGTAGGAGCAATCATGTCATCAACAATTATTGCATTCATCATGAAAGAACCATTTGCAATACAACCCTACAAGGCACAGTACCGTTGTGTACTAGTATATCGAGGAACACAACACAGCTTCACAAAACTCTCTTTGCCTTCACCTTGCACAAAGATGGTGATGATCCATTCTCTAGTACTTACTGCAAATGTGACATGGAATATAAAATCATTCCCAAGTCCTTCTAATGCACTCTTGTGGTAAGTTGCAATGCCAAAAGCATTTAAACAATACCAAAAGAGTGTGACAAGTTACGAATGCAATATTGACAAAGGATGAATAGAATAATGAAGCACCATGGTAAAAGAAAATGAAGTATGTATTAAATGACACACTGAACAAAGCACAACCATGATGATGATGAGCAAAATTATCAAATAAAAAATTATGATCTTGTCTTATGTTTAAATGGAAATAGTGCTTAGAAGCACTTTGAAGCACAACCATGATGATGATGAGAAAAATGATCAAATAAAAAATTATGATCTTGTCTTATGTTTAAATGGAAAGAGTGCTTAGAAGCACTTTATGAGAAGGTTGTAAAGGGGAGGGAGGGAGGGATTAAAGAAATAATTCATGAAGATTGAAAACAAATATTTAAAAAATAAATCAAAACAATACCTATGTTCTGATAGCATGTTAAGAAACATGGCATGAGATACAAACAAACTGAGAGCAAGCTATGGAGGCCCAAAATACACTAGAAATGACATAGTGGAATTAAAATGTACTAAATTATGGAAAGGAAACTTACATACCAAGTTTGGAGCTAGAGAATCTTTATGACATGATCATTTCCTTTACGGTATTTTCATAATTCTTTTTGATTTTTTGTTTTCTTTTCGTCTTTCTCTTCCTTCTTTGATTGTGCAACATTAGCAGATTTTTGCTTACTAGTAGATGAGATCCATTTACCTTTGCCCTTCTTACTAGCTAAGAAAGCTTGATCTGCAATATGCATAATGAACATGTTCTGCCTAGATTGATCTTCCTGCAACAACACAGAGATTGACTCCTCAAATGTTAAGGTGTTTGGATTACCTTTCCTCGTCAATTGAAGAGTAGAAGCAAAACTCTGATATGAATCTAGAAGATCTTTAAGAACAGTCTCCACAACTGAAATATCTCGCAAGACTTCATCTGTAAAAATTCAACTTCTCTTTCAAATCTTTCATCTTTGTCAAAAAAATGTCCATAGAATCTCCTTCATTCATATGCTCACTCTCCAATTGTTTTCAAAGGTAAGCAACAGGAGCCTTATTTGTGGCTCGGTATAAAGTGGTAAGTGTATCCCAAGCATTCTTTCTTGTTTTGAAAGAAAATGTGAGGGATAGTGGCATGTTTGATAGACAAAGCTATCAATGCATGTGTCTGAGCATCGTTTGCATCCCATCGCAGTTGCTTTGCAGTAGGTGTAGTAGGAGCTACAACACGAATAGGAATTTGAAGATTGTCATCTTCAATGCCATCTGCATCACCTTCAATAACTATATTTGCAGGTGTACTAGGTCATGTTTCAACACTCTGCACAATATTCCACATTCCTTTTCCCATTAATACATGATGCACCATATATGCCCATAATGGATAATCGATACCATCCAATTTGTCCTCAACAGCCAACATACAGAATACATCATTGCTTTCAGCCATGGCCACGGACTAAAATACCTTGATGCAGAATTTTGATTATATCTCAAAAAGTTAAACAAAACTATCCTATCGAGCTCTACTAAACCTGTAGCAGACTTTGAGGAGCTTGTACTAGTGAATGAAAACTTGTCTATATGTTTGGCACAAAAGGACAAAATTGCATGCACAAGCCATATGATAGTGCGTTCACAAGCCAAAATGAGCTCAGGTCAAAATTTCGAGCGCACCAATTTTCCTGTGATTCTAAGACTATCACTAGAGGGGTGTTGATGATGCCCTAGATGAAGCATCGACCTTCTCTAATACCAATTGTTGGAGTTTGAGGTTCGCAGAAGCACATGAATAGCACAAGGAAGAAGAAGAATCTTGGAGCACAACACACAATACCGAATGTATTACCAAATGAAAATATACAAAACATAAGTAGCTATTAGGGTTATAGGTGTATATACAATCCAAGGAAAAAAAACCTTGTAATGATGGAAAAAGTACCCCGATGTTCCTAAGTGTGTTCACACACAACACTACCAAGATATATCAACAAACATCAATTCAAAGATTGTCCCAAAATGAAAAATATCACAATGGGTATAGTAATAAATCATACATAGACAATGAGTATGTTGATGATTCCCCATCTCATGTATCATCTCCCATAGCTGCCATGAAGGTCATTAAAAAGGTACCTTGTGTGCCAGTTTTTGTAATCTTCATAATGACATAGAAGAGGTACCAATTTCCCAATATGGAGTTTATAGTTATGAGAGGAGTCATGACAAGACAACATGTCAAGGTAACCTTTGAAACTGGCTCCATTCTAATGTTATTAGTTCCCATCTTGTCAAACAATTACACTTAGATATTATGCAATGAAATTGTACCTACATAGTGGAGTGGAGTTAGCTGGTAGGAAGGGGGTTGAGACGTGGGACTGAGTTGTGGACAAGTATATGGAGAAAGGGTTTATTAGATCCAATTATTTGTTGATATATTTACGTAGTGATGTGTGTGAACACACAAGGACCGCGGGGGCACTTTTTTCCCTCTTTAGTAGGTTTTCTTTCCCCAGCTTGTATATACATGTATTGCCCTAACGGGCTACTTATCTTTGTACATTCTCTAGTAATACATTCAATATTGTGTGTTGTGCTCCAAGCTTCTTCTTCTTCCTTGTGTTGTTTGCGTGCTTTCGCAGACGTCTAACTCCAACAATTAGTATCAGAGCAGGTCATCGCTTCATCTAGGGCATCGTTGACGCCTCTCGGATTGCGATCTACGAGTCGCACAAATTTTGGTGAGCATACTCATGGTGTTTTTGAGATCAAAACCGCTTCACTCTGTGGTGCCGAAATCACGATATAAGCTCGTTTCCACCTCCGAATGCACTATCGTAGCGCTTGTGTAGGCTATTTTGTCTTTTTGTGCCAAAGGTTTATACCAGTTTTGGTTCGTCAACATAAGCGTTCAAAGTCTGCTACAGGTTTACCAGAATTCATCTTGGCAGTTTTGTTCAACTTTTTGAGATAGAGTCAATTTTCTGCATCAAGGTATTTTAGACTCGGGTCATGGCTGAAAGCAGTGATGTATTCCGTATGTTGGTTGTTGAGGATAAGGTAGATGGTACCAACTACCCATTATGGGCTTATATGATGTGATATGTATTGGTTGCAAAAGGATTGTGAAACATTATGCAGGGTGTTGAAAAACTTCCTATCACACCTACAACTGTTACAACAGCAAGTATTGAAGCTCATGCAAAAGGTGTCGAAGATGATGATATTCTGCATATTCCTATTCCTGCTGCAATTTTTGTTGCACCTATTGCAAAGCAAATTCGTTGGGATCGTAGAAATGCCCATGCACATGCATTAATAGCTTTTTCTATCAAACGTGGCATTATTCCTCACATTCGCTCTTGCAGAATAGCTAAGGATGCTTGGGATACATTTACCACATTGTACCAAGCTAGGAATGAGGCTCGTGTTGCTTACCTCCAAAAATAGTTGGAGAGTGAGCACATGAATGAAGGTGATTCTATGGATAGCTTTCTAACAAAGACCAAAGGCTTGAAGAAACAGATCATTTCTACTGATGAGGTTATACCAGATAGCTCACTTGTGCAGACAGTTCTGAATGGTCTTCCTAATTCATCAGAGTTTTGCTTCTACTCTTTGGTTGATGATGAAAGGCAATCCAAATGCCTTGTCATTTGAGGAGTTCGTCTCTGTTCTGTTGCAGGTGGATCAGTCCAGGCAGTACAGGTCCATTACGCATGTTGCAGATCAAGCTTTCTTGGCTAGTCAGAAGGGCAAAGGAAAATGGAGCTCTTCAACTAGTAAGCAGAAATTCGCTAATTCTGCACAATCGAACAGGGAAGAGAAAGATGAAAAGAAATCAGAAAACCAGAAATTGTTTTGCAAGTACTGTAACGGAAATGATCATATCATAAAGAACTGTCCACAATTGGCTGCTAAAGAGGCAAAGAAGAAAGAGGCTCGAATGGTTGTTGCAGAGGCCTCTACACCAAAAACAGAGTCTGCTAATCTTGTGCAAGAAGAAGAATGGGCGTTTACTATTGTTTGCAGTTTTGACCCATCTTCTCATGAGTAGTGCATGTATGTAGTACACTCAGATGTTTAATACTTTGACAGTGGGGCAACCAAATATATTCCCTCGCAGCACAGTCTCTTCTCTTCACTCGAGGCTGCCCCTATAGGGAATACTGTTACATGCGCCAACAACTCCTCTTATCCTGTTATGGGAGTTGGTAAGATCATTTTGACTACGGTTGATGGTAGTTCTTTCACTTTGTCAGATGCTTTGTTTATGCTAGGGATCAAGAAAAATTTGTTATCAGTTTCTACATTACCAAGATTGGCTTGGTTGTGAAATTTGTTGATGACAGATGTACAGTTCATGATCTGTCAAATGGCGATGTGATCATTGCATCTGGCATTTTTTGTCATCGGTTGTATAAGCTCATAGACTATAAAAGATCTATAAATGATTTGACATGTGCAGTACAAACACCTTTTTTTGGGAACTATCTTACTGAACCTGCTATCTCTTGTCTTCTCAAACCTGTAAACATACACTAGGATCCACATATTTGATTTACCTTACGAAAGCTTTCTCAATGTACTTCTGTTGTGTCATGTAAATACACTAAACATAATCAAGAACTGAATCTTGGGACTTGTGACTGACAACTCACAACTTAGTGTATTATGAACACTGCTGACTTCACATTTGACTATACTCAACTCAACTCAACTCAACTCCATTCATGACTCTCATCAAAAAATCTATGATGTCATCATGTCTTCATCCTTGTTCAATCTGTAAATCCTTCATACCTCTTTGCTTCAAAATCTGGTATAAACATGTATGTTTGCACCTCGGAATTTCATACCTTTTTGAAATATCAAATTTCTCTTCAATAGAACTCTGGAACCTTCTCCTGAACAGGAACACCTAACATGAACTTTCTCCATACATTCTCGTTCTTCCTTCTTCTTTTAGAGCTGGAACATAGCATATGTGATATAGCCTATAGGACTACACCTGTAGGTATGCTTCTGCATTCTTTTACATATGGTTGAAAATAAGTCTTCATGTTTCATCACCCCCCTGGATGATTTAACACTAGTATCCAAAATTCTTCAAATTATATCAGACTTTATGAAATTTGGAATGTCTTCCTTCTTTCAATAAATCTGATCTTCAATAATCAATACCTGTGTCTGAAACAAAATTTTAGGATCCATAATTTTCTACAACATAACAAGTATCTTCTTCTTTTTCTCTGCAACACAATCTGATAGAATCTAAATCTTTGACTTACTTCTTCCAATGTTAAGAATCTTTACAAACAAGGGATAGACATTTGACTCATAAATACTCAAGATCTTCAAGATCATTCAAGATCTATCAAGATCTCTCCAACAAAATACATGTGTAGAATCTGCTCTCATCAAACCTTCATGACTGAATTTTTGATTTGCTACCTAAATGTCTCTAAGTGTCCATGCTTCTAACATAAAGTTGTAAAATTTTTCTTTAACCAAATCCTTCCCAAGAATCTGCAATTCCTACTTGAAACACAAGTGGACAAACTCTCACCTTGAGAACTTCAAAAGGTGCAAGTTGATACTTCATCTTTTCATATTCTACCCAGGTGAAATGTGAAAATATTTGCTTGACTTTCTTTTGGTTAACTCCACTTCTCAATCAAGTGATAGGATCTTATGGAGCACCTTTTTGAATACAAGCATGTATCCAAAAAACTAGACAATCATATAAAGTAGATTCTTCAACTGACTAGTACAACACAAAAATCTGAATTTTCCTGAATTTTTTGAATTTTTTGAATTTTCTCAAAATATTGAAATTTCTAAAATTTTCTGAAAATACTGAAATCTCATAATTTTCCTTCAAATTCTAAAATTCTGAATTTTTTGAAAACATTGAAATTCTAAAAATACTAATTTTTCTAAATTTTTATCCTAAAAAACTCTGAATTTTCTGAATATACTGAATATACAGAATATGAGGGTAACTTTTCCAAACAAAAAACTTTCTTCAAGTCTCCATCATCTGCTACAAATACTCTTTTACCTCAAGAGTTAGGTCAAGAAGAAATATACTTCTCTACAACTTGTCATATACCAAGTAGCTCTGTATTGACACTTCAAGAATTCTTTGAGGGAACATATAGCTGCCTGCTCAAAATCTTTAACTTATACATAACTCATACACATATGAGTCAAATCATATAAGGTGCCTTAGGTATCTGCTTCTTTTCTCTCAATGCAATTCTTTGTCAAAACTACTAAAACATGACCAACTATAGTGCAAAATAAGCAACTGCTTCTTCTTTAAACTATCTTCTTCACAAGATGTTCTCGTAGACTTGTCTTTCGATGTAGAGGATAAAAGTAGGAAAAGTATATGGAAAATATAAGAGAAAAGGAATTCTTACTTTCCCTTTGGAAATGTTGGACTTTCTTCTTCTGCATCTTTCTGCCACCTGATGATGTCAACATCTTCAAACTTCTCTTCCATACCTTTTGTTCTCTTCATCTTGAAGTAGCAAGTACTCTTATCTTCTTCCAATGAATTTTTCTCTTCGTCTAATACTAAGAGTAAGAGACAAAACAAACATGGTATATAAATGGAAGTGAACATAGAATCATGTTTTACCATCTCCTCATATCTCTGAATCAAAACTCTGCTTCAAATGTGACTGATATGACTAAATTCACCAACCTTTTGTCTGAATGATGAATTACCTTTCTAGAGTTACCTTTCTAGAGTTACCTTTCTAGATACAGAATGTGAGCAAAATCTTCCAACCAACTTACAACACAAGATTGGCTGAAAACAAAACTGATGCTCTCCACATTTGTCTTCTTAGATGAGCTTTCTTGCTATGAAAGAGATCTATCAAAAATCTCTAGAAAAAACCTCTAGAACCTGTTTTGATGTAGCTAATGCTTTAACTTTCAAAGAATGAAAGTGTAAAAGAACACTTCTTGAATCCTTCAAATCTCTTCATAACTACTCTTCTAAGATATGACATGCAAATGATAATCTGATAGTAGAAACTGATACCTATGATTTGATGTTGATCTGATTCCTTCATCTTCTCCAAACCATTGTCTTTCCTTGAATTTGAAGTAGCCTTCTCTTCATCAAGTCTTGGTCTTCAAACAATACTTCTGTAAAGTATTTTCATACTCTTTTATAAGTATTCAGCCACTAACAGATCATCAACTTCATACTCCACACTGATGAATAAACATGTAACTGAATTTTCTGATTCTCAAATCTCTACTCATCTAGATTAAGTGTGTATGTCAAATGTCAAATGTTAGAAGATGCTCTTAAATCATGTGTTGTAAACCTGGAAGTCTGGGAACCTGTGAGCCTGGGAGCCTGGAAGCTCTGATACCAAATGCTGGAAATTTAGTAGGCCCATTACTAATACCACATGTCCAAGGTTCCATATGTCCAAGATCTACAACATAAATTTCAGCAATCTTCCAATATTGACAAAACATGAACATACAAATGATGAGACAAAGATAGAGAGAGATTATACAACATATTAAAGTGTTACGTAAGCCACTGCTTACTCACAATATATACAAATCTTAATTTACAATGTGGGAGCAAAACTCTCAACCACTCTATGTGAACAGAAATAGATGGAAGGGTGAATGTGCATAATTTACAAGAATATTCAGATGTAGGGATAGAAATCTGAATATGTATGAGATGTATGACCCGATAGGTTGTAGAAGAGTGTATATGAGTGACAGAAAGAGGAAAGATGAGTTGGAAACGGATAATCAACAAACCCTAATCTGATTTTATGCTTTGGAAGACCCTAAATCAGATGTGTGTGTGAAAGATCACATACTTACAGAATTTGCATAGCATGCTAAGTGGTTGCTGCCAGAAATCCTCATACTCATGTGGACGCACCTTCTCTAACACCTCGTCCAAATGCATGTAGCATGCATGTATTGATTCTCCTTTAGATATGTCGAATAGGACTTCTGTTGATATGGATGCCATTGCCTCCATAAGCTCCAAGTAGTACCTGTGTGCATAAAGAGAATATGTACCTGAATTCTTAACATGAGATGCAAATCTTATGTTAACCTCC
Organism: Ceratopteris richardii; assembly: GCA_020310875.1. Lineage (NCBI taxonomy): Eukaryota > Viridiplantae > Streptophyta > Polypodiopsida > Polypodiales > Pteridaceae > Ceratopteris > Ceratopteris richardii. Next base: position 118,078,003 of record CM035419.1, on the reverse strand, counting down.
ATCCAATGTCTTTGAAGTACACCAAAATCTTCATGTAGAAGACAATCTTCAAATACATTATGTAGATGGCTGATCCACACCACCAAGCTGTTGATTGGTATGTCCTCTCCATAAGCAAGAGTGTGAGCACACTCTTCTACAAGAAGAACTCCATAGTTGCTCCTCAACATGCTCCAAGATAGCAACATGGTTGTACCATGTGCTAAGAAGCACCACCTCTATTGAGCTACCAAAGCTTCCAAAGCTGGTGTTGAACTAGGTGTAGGATACAAGACAATGAGCCAAGCATGTACTCTTATAGTATGTTCTTCATGATAATAAAGCACAATTGAAAAGCAGCGAACGCGATCGTCACTTCGAAATGCAAACGGGAAAAAACTCCATCCATCACTGCTATTTTGAAAAGCATAAAAGCAAAACTTCGATCTCGTTGTTGCGCTGCCAATGACGGGATTCAAACTCGGACCAGCACGATGAGAGGCCAATGTACTATCCAAGGCGCCCACGCCTTTTGGTGTATGAAAGCTACACAAGAGTAGCTACTATATAAACTAGATGATTACAACCATTGTAGACATTGTTTCCAACATGTGAACACACTAGGACCACCGTGGCACTTTTTTCCCTCTTCAGGAGGTTTTTTCCCCTGACTTGTATATATGCCTATTGCCCTAACGGGCTACTTATCTTTGTGCATTCTCTAGTAATACATTTAGTATTTTGTGTTGTGATACAAGCTTCTTCTTCTTCCTTGTGTTATTTGCGTGCTTCTGCAAACCTCGAACTCCAACATTATTCACCCTTTCTAGCACTATTTCTTTTAGTAAAGAAGAAAGATGGGCCTCATCATACATGCATAGATTACCATGCAATAATTATTGCCATCAAGCACAAATACCCTATGCCCATAATAGATTATCTACTTGATGCTCTAGGTGGAGCGATCGTATTTAGTAAGAGTCAAAAGTTGAATGTACATAAGACACCTTTCTAGACTTGTTTTGGTCATTATGAGTACTTGGTTATGCCATTTGGCCTTGTTAATGCACATGCCACTTTTATTATGTTAATGAATGATATTTTGCAACTTTTCATTGGCAAGTTTGTTGTGGCTTTTGTGGATGATTTGTTAGTGTATAGTAATTCAATGCATGAACTTGAAGTCAATTAAAATCTATGTGGACGAAATCAAAAGAGAATAAATTTTTTGTAAGTCCCAACAAAACACAATTATTCCTCATACATGTAAAGTATCTAGGGCATGTAGTTTCAATCGATGGGGTCAAGATGGATCCCAATAAGGTCTCAATTATCTTAGAATGGTAAAATCAATACGATGAGGGGAAACTTCGGTCATTTCTAGGACTTTTTTAATTTTTATTAGAAATTCATTTCATTATATTAATCAATAGTAATGCTTATGGCGAATCTACTTCAAGACAAAGTTCTATTTTCATGGAAGCAAGAACAATAGGATAGTTTTGATACTTTGAAACAAGCTATTTTAAAGTCTCCAAACTCAAAATGGTGGATCCAAAGAAGCCATTTGAGTTGGAGATAGATGCTAGTGGCATAGCCATAGGGTTTGTTTTGAGCTAATATGGAAGGACTATAGCTTCTAAAAGTAAAAAATTAAGTAGTTCACAATGCAATTGGCTAGTGTATGGACAAGAGTTCTATGCAGTGATGCATGCTCTTAAATTCTAGAGACGTTATTGTTATGGTGCATACTTTAAAATATACACAGATTACAATACCCTCAAGTATTTATGTAGTCATCCATATCTTTGAGGCAAAAAAGCTCATTGGGCTAAACTCATGCATGAGCTTCATATGGAAATCCTATATAGAAGATGCAAAGTGAATATACTAGGTTATGCATTATCTTGCATAATGTATCAAATGACCTTTATAGTTCTAGAAATCTCATTGATTCAAGGGAAAAAAGAAAGCATAGCTGGAAGATCCCATTTTTTATAGATTATTAGAGCCATCTGTGATGACTCTATTCTAGGAGAAAGGAAAGTTTTGCATGCTAGACTCCCATGATTTGAGAAAAAATTCGTGAATGATAACCAATGTTCTTTATGTAGGATCTTGGTGTTCCCAAGATTATTAGATGGAAAGGAAAGTTTTGCATACTAGATTCCCAAGATTTGAGAAAAAAATTCATGCATGATAACCATGATGTTCCGTACGCAGGATATTGGTGTTGACAAGACCATACAATTTGTCAAAAAAATATTTTGTGGCCTAGATTAGCCAAAGATGTCCACATATGTGTTCAATAATGATTTATGTGTCAGGTCAACAAAGTATAAAGGGCTAGGACACAAGGTCTGCTACACCCTTTAGAGATTCCAAAGCACAATTTGGATAGTGTATCCATAGAATTAATAGTGGGGTTATCATGAAGCCAAAGGAAGAGGGATGCTATCCTAATAGTGGTAGATATTGTTGATATATTTAGGTAGTGATGTGTGTGAACACACTAGGACCGTCGGGGCACTTTTTTTCCTCTTTAGGAGGATTTTTTCCCCCGGCTTGTATATACGCCTATTGCCCTAATGGGCTACTTGTCTTTGTAAATTCTCTAGTAATACATTTAGTATTGTGTGTTGTGCTCCAAGCTTCTTCTTCTTTCGTGTGTTGTTCGCATGCTTCCGCAGACGTCTATCTCCAACAATTGGTATCACAGCAGGTCGTCGCTTCATCTAGGGCACCATCGACACTCCTCCGTTTGCAATCTCGGATTCGCATAAAATTTGGTGAGCATACTCAGGGTGTTTTAGAGATCAAAACAGCTTTGTTGTGTGGTGCTGAAATCGCGATCTGAGCTCGTTTCGGCCTCCGAACGCACTATCGTAGTGCTTGTGCAGGCTATTTCATCTTTTTGTGCCAAAGGTATATACCAATTTTTGTTCGCCATTATAAGCGTCTCGAAGTCTGCTACAGGTCTAGCAAAATTTATCTGGCCAGTTTTGTTCAACTTTTTGAGATACAGTCAATTTTCTGCATCAAGGTATTTTAGTCATCGGCCATGGCTGAAAGTAGTGATGTATTCTGTATGTTGGTTGTTGAGGATAAGTTGGATGGTACCAACTACCCGTTATGGGCTTATATGATGCGACATGTGTTGGTTGCAAAAAGACTGTGGAACATTGTGCAGGGTGTCGAAAAACGTCCTATCACACCTGCAACTGTTACAACTACAGGTACTTAAGCTGATCCAGAAGGTGTCGAAGATGATAATGGTTTGCATATTCCTGTTCGTGTTGCGGTTTCTACTGCACCTACTGCAGAGCAGATTCGTTGGGATGGCAAAGATGCCCAGGCACATGCATTGATAGCTTTGTCTATCAAATGTGCCATTATTCCTCATATTTGCTCTTGCAAAATAGCTAAGGATGCTTGGGATACACTTACCACATTGTACCAAGCTAGGAATGAGGCTCGTGTTGCTTACCACCGAAAACAGTTGGAGAGTGAGCACATGAATGAAGGTGATTCTATGGACAGTTTCCTAACAAAGATCAAAGACTTGAAGGAAGAGTTGATTTCTGCTGATGAGGTTATACCAGAATGCTCACTTGTGCAAGACCGTTCTGAATGGTCTTCCTGATTCATATCAGAGTTTTGCTTCTAATCTTCGGTTGATGATGAAAGGCAATCCAAATGCCTTTTCATTTGAGGAGTTAGTCTATGTTCTGTTGCAAGAAGATCAGTCTAGGCCGAACAGGTCCATTATGCATGTTGTAGATCAAGCTTTCCTGGCTAGTCAGAAGGGCAAAGGAAAATGGAGCTCTTCTACTAGTAAGCAGAAATCTGCAAATGCTGCACATTCGAAGAACCAAGACAAAGATGAGAAAAAATCAGAAAAGCAGAAATTGTTTTGTAAGTAATGTAAAGGGAATGATCATATCATAAAGAACTGTCCAAAACTGGCTGCGAAAGAGGCAAAGAAGAAAGAGGCTGGAATGGTTGTTGCAGAAGCCTCTACACCAAAAACAGAGTCTGCTAATCTTGTGCAATACAATGGACTTACTGATACATATGTGTGCCTCGGAATCACACCTTGATATGGCATAAAGCTCAGCTCTTGGAGGTCTTCACATAGGTCTCTCTAACCACGACTAAAACTGCCATCTATTTATAGTTGAGTTTGGAAGGCTAACTTCCCTCAATCACTCTCCAATCAATTACTGATTGATTTGATTCTCTATCTACCACAAATCACGAATTCGTGGCTACTCTTTCCCTTTTTGATCAAGTGGACTCAACCACTTAAGATTCTTTCACTTTTACATTAAGTAAAGTCTTCAAAAGTTACAAGAGGTAGTTCACAAGTGAACTTTACATTGTCTTCATTTTAAGGCTTCTTCTATGACTTTGTGGGACTCAAGCCAATACTTAGGCTTGTCATAGACTTGCTCCAACAGCTCCCCCTCAAGCCAAGTATGCTTGAGGTCTTCAATCTTCCAAGATTACCTGTAAACCAATCATAGCCTTGAATTTGCAAAGCTTTGTACCATCCAATGCTTTGGTTAGAATATCTGCACATGGTTGATGAGTGAACACATATGATATTTGAATCTCTTTGCTTAGAACCTTCTCTCTTACATAGTAATAATGAACTTCAATATGTTTAGTCCTTGCATGAAAAATAGGATTAGAAGCCAAATGAATAGAACTTATATTGTCACCATAAATAGTTGGAGTTCCAAACTCCAATCCAAGATCTTAGAATAATGTCTTCATCCACATAGCTTCTTGTGTAGCTATGGAAAGACCTCTGTATTCAGCTTCAGTAGAAGAGAGAGAAACTGTGGGTTGCTTCTTGGATGACCATGAAATAAGCTTTGAACCTGCAAAGGTAAGATAAGTGCTCCTTCTATCTTCCTTGGAGCCAGCCTGATCTGCATCAGAAAATAGCTTCAAACCTAAATCAGATACATAAGGATAATAAAGTCCTTCATTTATGGTTCCTTTGAGATACTTGAGAATCCTTTTGGCAGCATCCATGTGTGGTTTCCTTGGTGTGTGCATAAATTGACTTAGCACACTCACATTGTAACATATATCTACTCTTGCCAATGTGGCATAGTTGAGACTACCCACTAGACTTTGATATGATGTGATGTCCTCTATGAGTTCACCTTCATGTGAGCTCAATTTGTGATTGACCTCCATTGGAGTAGATGCAATCTTACAATCTTGCATCTTGAATTTTGCCAACATGTCCTTAATGTACTTTCTTTGAGTGAGAAACAAACCATGATCTTTGTAGACAACTTCCAAACCTAGGAAGTAGGTAAGTGAACCCAAATCACTTATCTTGAACTCTTCCCTCATCTGATCTTTGATCTTCTTCATACCATCTGCATCATTCCCTATCAATATAATATCATCTACATATACACATAAGTAGATGATCTCAGAATTACTTTTTTTAATAAAGAGTGAAGGATCTGCCTTGCTTGGTTGAAAGCCTTTGTCCTGCAAGAATGAAACAAGCCTGAAATTCCAAGCTCTTGGGGCTTGCTTGAGACCATACAATGCTTTGTTAAGTTTACACACATAATCAGGATAAACTTGATTCTCAAAACCAAGTGGTTGTGCCATATATACCTCTTCTGTTATCCAACCATTCAAGAATGCATTCTTTACATTTAGTTGAAGTATCTTCCAATTCTTGGAAGAGGCAATACTAAGCAAAACCCTAATAGTAGGCATCTTTGCCACAGGAGAGAAGGTCTCCTCATAATCAATTCCCTGAGTTTGTGCAAAGCCTTTTGCTACAAGCCTTGCCTTATACCTGTTAATGGAACCATCACAATTCTTCTTGAGTTTATAGACCCATCTTAAGCCTATTACCTTCATGGATGAAGTCTTGGGCACCAAATCCCAAGTGTTGTTTTCCTCAAGTGCTTCAATCTCTTCCTTCATTGCATGCTTCCATTTTGTTTTTGCTTTGGCATCTTCAAATGATGATGGCTCCTCTTGGTTTATATCTTGTGCTATGTAGATAGAATGTTTAGTTACTAATGAGGTGACAAAACCATACCTTTCTGGTTTTTTCTTTTCCCTCATAGATCTTCTTAGGCCATGATGTGATGATTCTGCCTCATGTCCAAGTTATAGCAATTTTGCTTTACCTTTAGGCTTCCATGCTTTGATCTTTTCCATATGAGATTCTTCATCATCCTCCGAGGTGTCTTGTTCTTTAATCTTTGGTTGTTCTCTACCAAGCTTTGGAAAATCTTCTTCAAGATCATATGGTAAATTGACCTTCCTGCATGAATCTTCATACCATGAATTGTTTTCATCAAAAACTACATCTCTGCTTACCAAGAATCCTTTGTTGGTAGGGTTGTATAACCTGTAAACCTTTTGATTGTTGTCATATCCAATAAATACACACCTTTCTGCCTTTGGATCCATCTTGCCTCTAACCTGTGAAGGAACATGAGCAAAAGCAATACATCCAAAAATTTTACAATGATTTAAGCTTGGTCTTCTTCCATTCCAAGCCTCATATGGAGTCATCCCATCAAGGGATTTTGAAGGCAACCTATTAATCAAGTAAGTGGCTATAGATATAGCCTCAGCCCATAGATAATTAGGTAAATGCTTTTCATTTAACATGGACCTTGCAGCTTCAACAATTGTCCTATTCCTCCTTTCTGCCACTCCATTTTGCTCAGGAGTGTACCTTGTAGTTACCTCTCTTTTGATTCCTCTTTCTTGAAGAAAAGAATCAAACTCATGGGAGAAGTATTCTCCCCTTCCATCTGACCTTAGCCTTTTTAGTGATTTACCTGTTTGATTCTCCACAAGAGCCAAATATCTTTTGAAACATGAAAAAACTTCATCTTTGTGTTTCATAAAGAATAGGATAGTCCATCTGCTGCAATCATCAATAAAGGAGACATAATACCTTGATCCAGATATTGAAGCTTCCTTGCTAGGTCCCCATACATCTGTATGAACCAACTCCAAGAGATATCCATGCATATAACCTTTCTTCATGAATGGTAACCTGTGAGAATTTCCAAATCGACATGCACTACACTTATAAATCATATGTTGTTTTGATAAATTAGGGAGTCCAAGTACACTTTGGTCCCTGCAAATTTGCTTTAATGACCTTTCACCAATATGTGCTAACCTTTTGTGCCATACTTCCAATTCTATGAGTGTTTGACTACCATAATTAAAGAAAGCAATGTTTCTAGTGTTTTGTAATTCAAATGTGAACAATCTACCTGTCTTTTCACCTTTTGCAATTCTTCTGAATCCTTGACTTGGATCTTCAACAAATGCTCCTGTTTTTGTGAACCTGACTTGCAACCCTTTCTCTACTATCTGCCCAACACTTATCAAATTCTTTGTAATGGTAGGGACATAGAGTACCTTACTGAGTAGGTTGATGTTTCCATCAGGTGCTTTGACATTGCCTATTTTCTCTACAAGATGTCTTGTATCATCTCCTGTTTGTACCTCATGCTTATTCCTTGGATCTTCTAAATCTGATAGGAGTGCCACATTTCCTGCCACATGATTTGATCAACCTGAATCTATGTAGAAAACATGCTCATCAGATTTACCTTGTGGCATAGCCATGTTCATGATCAATAATGAATCCTCTTTGTTTGAGTCTTCTGTGTAGTTATTGAAGTCTCTCCTTCCTTTGTAGCCTCCTTGATAGTTTGAATGATTGTAGTTGTTGTAGTTGCCATGATAATTGTTGAACCTTCCTCTTGAGTAGCCATAACTTCCTCTATTGTATCCTCTTCCTCTTTGATTCCTGGAATTCCTAAAGCAATTTTTAGTTGTATGATTAGTTAATCCACAAATAGAACATGAGTTGGAGTCTTTGTATCTCCCCCTGCCTTGTCTACCTCCTCTTCCTCTACCTGTGCCATGTCTTCCTCTACCTGCATAGTTAGCTTGATATGTTCCTACATCATCATCCACTTTCTTTGCCTTTCCTTTGTTATCTTTGGACTTGCTTTTATCAGTGTATAAAGCTGAAGATTGATTACCTTTAAAGCTTTCTCCATTTTTTATAAGCTTTGCCGCTTGAGTAAGTAGTTGTCCAATGAGTGTATTGAAATCAGGTACATGCATGTCCATGTACAAATCCATAGCTGTGGTGAATGCTTCCCACTTGTCATCTTCCTTCAAGCCATTGATGACCTGCCTTACAATTTGCTCTTCATCTATTACCTCTCCAATGTTTCCCAACTGATCTGCTATGTCCTTGAGCTTTGTGACAAAATCAGTCACATTTTGTTTGGGAGCCTTCTTGAGAGTTGTGAAATCCAGCCATAGTTGATGCTTCCTAGCTTTAGTACTTGAAGAGAAGAAGGCTTCAAGTGCATCCCACACTTCCTGAGATATCTTACAACTTCTAATGTGAGGCAACAAAAAATATGAGATAGAGTTGAGGAGATAAGACCTTGCAAGTGCATCCTTGGAGCACCATGTGCTCAACCTTTCTTGCTCTTCTTGTGTTGGTTGACTTTTGTTCCTAAAACTTGGCATAACTTCATCTCCAGCCACATAACCATATAAACTTCTACCTTGGAGATAAGCTTCCATTCTTAATGACCAAGCTAAGTAGTTACCTCTGTCCAATTTGTCAATTGATGAAGGAAATCCATCTGCCATGTTTTCCAACCTTGCTCTGATACCAATGTGAAGAGATGGATAGGTATGTGCTTGAAGATGAAGAGGTGTTGCAAAATCCTTGATCTACACCAGCCAAATGAACTCCAAGAGTATATGGTGGGGCCTTTTAGCTTGCCAATGGATGTATTAGACACCCTATGTACCTTGGAAGATCACTCTCAAAAAGATAGATCAAAACAGATAAGTTGGAGTTAGCTCAGAGGTGAAGAACTTGCTATTTTGGTTCATACACTTGTCCAGTGTTTTGCATAATTCTCTGAGCATAGAAAGAATTAGATTAATTCCTCTTGGGGAAGTCTAGTTAACTTAAAGATCTAACTTTCAAGAGTATCTCATAAAAAATAATGAACCACACACTGAGAATGATGTTTAGCAAGTGATGACATCATCCCGATTTTCACGGGATGCTACAGTAATGAAACTAGTGAGCAGAAACATGACCATAACTCACGATTAAGCCAATGATTATGAAAATTTGTATGCTTATATTAGACAGTATTCTGAATCCAACAAGCTTTAAATCATTGAATTCGGGTAAGTACACACTGAGAAACAGCTCTGACAAGATGAGTAAAAAAGTTGGGTACCTGACAGAGAAGTGAAAATGAACAGACAGGGTTGACTTCAACTGAACATAACTGAAGTTTGAAACACCCAAATGAAATGAAGATTGGTGAGCATATAGTACGCTTATAGAGCTAACTTTATCAAGTTAAATCACTGAAAATGATGCACCAAGATCAGAGAAACCATTTCTACAATCTGATTGAGAAAACTGAGAGATATAACAATGAGTAGTACACTTCACAAGAACATGGAAATATGAACTCAAATGATCATGAAAATGAAAGTATATTGATTGTACAATACAATGGACTTACTGATACATATGTGTGCCTTGGAATCACACCTTGATATGGCATAAAGCTCAGCTCTTGGAGGTCTTCACATAGGTCTCTCTAATCACGACTAAAACTGCCATCTATTTATAGTTGAGTTTGGGAGGCTAACTTCCCTCAATCACTCTCCAATCAATTACTGATTGATTTGATTCTCTATCTACCACAAATCACAAATTCATGGCTACTCTTTCCCTTTTTGATCAAGTGGACTCAACCACTTAAGATTCTTTCGCTTTTACATTAAGTAAAGTCTTCAAAAGTTACAAGAGGTAGTTCACAAGTGAACTTTACATTGTCTTCATTTTAAGGCTTCTTCGATGACTTTGTGGGACTCAAGCCACTACTTAGGCTTGTCACAGACTTGCTCCAACAATGGCAATGTGATTATTGCTTCTGGCATTTTATGTCGTGGGCTGTATAAGCTCATAGACTATGAAAGATCTTTAAATGATTTGGCATGTGCAGTAAATGATTCTGAGGCTATGTCAGATGCAAAGCTTTGGCATGCACGCTTTGGTCATCCGAATTTTGCTAGTTTGCTACACCTGGAGAAATCTGAAATGGTGTCCTCTTTGCCCAAACTTGAGGCACTTGGAAAACATGTTTGTGAATGTTGTATTTTGGGCAAAATGCAGCGTTCGTCCTTTCCAAAAGATGGTTCAGTACAGGCTACTCAGAAATTGCAGCTTGTACATAGTGATGTCTATGATCCTATGCAGACACCTTCTTTTGGGAATTATCTTTACTTCGTGACTTTCATCGATGATTTTTCCAGGCATGCATGGGTATATCCATTGAAGGCAAAGTCCGAAGTATTCATGTGCTTCAAACAGTTTTTGGTTTTGGCTGAAAATCTGTCAGCACACTCCATATGAGGCTTGGCATGATCGCAAGCCATCTGTTGCTCCTCTGCGTGTTTTTGGTTGTTTGGCATATGCATTAGTGCCTGAACAACATCGCAGAAAATTGGATGATAAAGCAATAAAATGTATTTTTGTTGGGTACAGTTCTGAAAGTAAAGGCTATCGTCTGTATCATCCACAGACTAAACGCATTCTGGTTAGCCGTGATGTTATTTTTGTGGAAGATGTTATTCAGCCATTGCTTTCATGTACTAAGGAGACATATGTTAGCTCCAAAGACATGTATGATACTTTGCTGCCTCTTTTTACAAGTGGACAGTCTAGTGTTGGCCCTAATGAGGAAACTTCTCAGCCTTTGCAGGTTTCATGTGATGATGTAGATAATTCCATTTATGATGCAGATGTACATGATGCACTTATTGATGAGAGAGCTGATATTGAGAAGGCAAGAACTATGCCAAAATGGTTAGTGCAGACCTTGCGTGACAGCAAATTAGATGCACCTCTATCATATTGTACTCGTCCAGGCTCTCATAGTGCCTCTTTTGCATCAGATTGCTATGTCATGGCTGCATCTAGTCTCTATGATGAGAATGATCCTGTTTTGTTTGATGAAGCACAAAATTCAAAAAATTGGATGGCTACTATGCAATCTGAATATGATGCTATAATGAAGAATGGTACATGGTCTTTATGTGACTTGCCTCCTGGCAAGAAGGCCATTGGCACTAAGTGGGTATACAAGCTGAAGCGTAAACCTGATGGTATAGTTGATAGGTATAAGGCTAGGCTTGTTGCAAAGGTTATGCATAGGAAAGAGGCATTGATTTTGATGAGACCTTTGCACCTACATGTCGTATGACTAATGTTCGGAGCATCTATGCACTTGCAGCTCATCATGGTTGGAATGTACATTAGTTGGACATTAAAACAACATTTCTGAATGTTGACTTGCATGAAGAAGTTTATGTTTTTCAGTCCCGTGGCTTTGTGCATAAAGGGCATGAAAACCAAGTGTGCAGGTTAAAGAAGGCATTATATGGTTTAAAGCAAGCACCACATGCTTGGTATGAGAAGATACATGCCTATCTGATCGCACATGGTTTTGAGAACAGTCCAACTGAAAGCACCTTATATGTTAAGTGTGCTAATGATGTGCTTCTGATCATTGTTGTCTATGTTGATGACATGCTGCTCACTAGTCCGATTGAGAAGCATATTGCTGATTTTAAGGCTGATTTGCATGCCTCATTTGAGATGTCTAATTTGGGGCATTTGCATCACTATTTGGGCATTCAGTTTATACAAGTTGATGGTGGAATGGCTTTGTGTCAAACGAAATATATTGACACATTATTGCAACATTTTGGCCTTGAAAATTGTAAGCCGATTGCCACTCCTATGGAGACAGGTTTACGATTGAGTCTTCATGATGCTCGAGATGCATTTGATGTTGTTCTCTATCAGCAGGTTGTTAGATGCTTGATTTACTTATGCATTACTCGGCTAGATATTCAGTTTGCTATCTCACAGATGAGCAGGTTTATGCATTGCCTAGGAGTCAAGCATTGGTAGGCGGTTAAGCGCATCTTTCGCTACTTGAGTGGTACTCGGCTACTTGGGTTGTTACATCCCAAGGGGGGATCACTACCGCCAGATTTGCATGCTTTTTCTGACTCTGATTGGGCTGGTTGCTATGACACTCGTGTGTCCACTAGTGGCTTTTGCTTCATGCTTGGTAGCTCATGTATATCTTGGTTGAGCAAGAAGCAGCCTACTGTGGCCACTTCCAGTTGTGAGGCTGAGTATAGGGCAGCTTTCACAGCTACTGTTGAGTGTGTGTGGCTCAGACACCTTATGGCTGATTTGGGTGTTGGTCAGACTTCTGCCACCATCTTCACTGACGGTCAGAGCGCAATTGGCAGTTGCGAGGAACCCTGTATTCCATGCTCGCGCTAAGCACATTGAGGTGTATTATCACTATGTTAGGGAGAGGTTCTTTGCTGGGGAGATCAGCTTGGCATATGTGCCCACGTAGGAGAACATTGTACACCTTTTCACAAAGGCTCTGCCTAGGGAGAAGTTTGAAGCTTCTCGCAAAGCTTTGGGCTTACTTCCTTTTGTGGAGTGATTTCCACATAGCTTGGCACTTCCTTATACATGAGTGCCAGCTCCTTTCACCACATCACTCCCAGGGGGGATTTGTTGATATATTTAGGTAGTGATGTGTGTGAACACACTAGGACCGCCGGGGCACTTTTTTCCCTCTTTAGGAGGTTTTTTTCCCCTAGCTTGTATATACGCCTATTGCGCTAATGGGCTACTTATCTTTGTACATTCTCTAGTAATACATTTAGTATTGTGTGTTGTGCTCCAAGCTTCTTCTTCTTCCTTGTGTTGTTCACGTGCTTCCGCAGACGTCTATCTCCAACAGATATATTCAGCAAGATGGCTCTTTTCACACCCAGATAAGAGATGCTAGAATCTCCATGTTGGAGTTTGAGGATTGTGGAAGCAAAAGAAGAGCACATGGAAGAAGAAGAAGCTTGAAGAACAACACAACATTGATCGTATTATCGTTGGGAAAAAAAAAACTTAAGAGGGAAAAAAGTTCCTCGATAGTCCAAAGTGTGTTCACACACATCACTATCAAAATATATCAACAAATCCCCCATGGAAGTGATGCGGTGAACAAGGATCTTGTAGCCATGTATAAGAAAGTGTCAAGCTATGTGGAAAGAAATCAATCCACAAAAGAAAATAAGCCCAACGCTTTGCAAAAAGCTTCAAACTTCTCCCTACGTAGAACCTTTGTGAAAAGGTTTGCAACATTATCATGTGTGAGCACCTAAGCCAAACTAATCTCTCCGTTAGAGAGTCTCTCCCTGACATAATGATAGTGCATGTCAATGTGATTTCTACAAGCATGGAACACAAGGTTCCTCGCAACTACAAATGAGCTCTGATTGTCAGTAAAAATGGTGGTGGAAGAAGAGTGACCAACACTCAAATCAACCAAAATGAATTTGAGCCACACACACTCAACAATCATTTTGAAAGTTTCCCTATACTCACCCTTACGACCAGAAGTGACCACAATAGGTTGCTTCTTGATCAACCAAGATATGCATGACCTACCAAGCATGAAGCAAAAACCAATAGTGGACACATGAGTGTCATAACAACTAGCCCAATATGAGTCAAAAAAGCATGTAAATTTGGTGATCCCTTGCTTGGGATAAAACAATACATGTATTTGAGTACCGGTCAAATAGCAAAAGATGTGCTTAACTGTCTTCCAATGTTTGCCACATGGGCAATGCATAAACCTGCTCATCTATGAGACAAAAAATTGAATATCAAGCCAGGTAATGCATATGCAACTCAAGCACCCAACAACCTATTGATAGAGAATAACATCAAATGTATCTGCAATATCATGAAGACTCAACCATAAACTTGTTTCCATAGGAATGCCAATAGGTTTGCAATCTTCAGGGCCAAAACATTGCAATAATGTGTCAATGTATTTTGTTTGACACAAAGTTATTGCCCCATCAACTTGCATAAATTGAATGCCCAAATAATTATATGAATGCCTCAAATTTGACATCTCAAATGAGGCATGCACATTAGCTTGAAATTCAACAATATCTAGTGAGCAGCATATCATCAACATATACAAAAATGATCACAAATACATCATCTACATGCTTAACATGTAAGGTGCTCTCAATGGGATTGTTCTCAAATCCATGTTCTAGCAATCATGCATGTATCTTTTGTTCCAAGCATTTGTTGCCTTATTTGATCCATACAAGCCCTTTTTCAACGTGCACACTTTGTTTTCATGTCCTTTCTACATAAAAACAAATGGTTAAAATACATACAATTCTTCATGTAAATCACCATTTAGAAATCCAGTTTTAATCCCCAGCTGATATACAGTCCAACCATGGTGAGCTACAAGTGCACAAATGCTACAGTCGGTGATCATTCAGCATGCGGGAGCAAATATCTTATCAAAATCAATGCCCTTTTCTTGAGCATAACCTTTGGCAACAAGTCTAGCCTTATACCTATCAATTGTTCCATCAAGATTAAATTAGTGCCCATGGTCTTTTTTCCTGGAGTTTGATCATATAAAGACCAAGTACCATTCTTCATAATAGCATCATATTTTTATTGCATAGCAACCATCCAACTTTTTGAATTTTGTGTTTCATTAAAAGAAATAGTTCATTCTCATCACAAAGACTAGAGGTAGTCGCTATATAATAATATGTTGCAAAAGAAGCATTATGAGATCTTGAACAAGTATGATATGACAACGGTGCATCTAACTTTCTATCTCTCAAAGCTCTCACAACCATTTAGGCATATTTTTTTCTTCTTCTATGTCAGTTCTCTCATCAATAAGTGTGTAATGTAAGTTTGCATAAAAAATGGGACGATTTGCATCACCATTTGAAACTTGTAAAGACTAACAAAATTATCTCATTAGAACCAACACTTGATTGTCCACAAAAGAGGTAGCAAAGTGTCACACACATCGATTGAGCTAATTGATGTCTTCTTGGTACATGAGAGTATGGGATAAATTGAAAAGTTCACAGAAACAACATCACAACTAACTAGAATGTGTTTAGTATGTGGATGATATAGACGATAACCTTTGCTTTCATATTTATGCCCAACAAAAATAGAGTTCACAACTTTGTCATCCAATTTTTTGCATTGTTGTTTAGACACTAATGCATATGATAAACAACCAAAAATTCCAGATGAGAAACAAATGTCTTTTGACACTGCCAACTCTCATATGGAGTGATAAACTACTGCTTTGGTGGGACACTTAACAACCTCAAGGTAGAAGTTGTGTTGTAAAGTTTGATTTTTGATTATACACCTTGGCATTTCCATGAGACACCTATTATTTCTCTTACCAACTCCCTTTTTTTACGCATATATAACTCTTTACATTGATGATTTATCCCATGCTCAGTTAAAAATACATTTAAATTAGAAGACATACACTTCCCCCTCGTTCAAAACAGAAGGTGTTTATTTTACATGCTGATAATTTTTTATCCATAACCAAGAATTGTTTAAAGCCCATAAACACTTAGAACTTTTCTTTTACTTAATAAACCCATGCATTCCTGGAAAAACCATCAATGAAAGTGAAGAAGTATGGGTAATTCCCAAATGAAGGTGTCTGCATAGCACCATAGATATCGTTATGACCAAATTGCAATTTATGTGTAACTCTGACTGAACCATCTTTAGGGAAGGAAGAACACTGCATTTTACCCAAAATACTACACACAAACATTTTTAGAAAGTTCTTCAAGTTTGGATAGAGAGGAAAACTTTTTAGATTTCTATAAGCAAAACAAACTACCAAAATTTAGATGACAAAATTGTGCATGTCAAAGCTTTGCATCTAAAATAAGTTGAAAATCATGAACTACACATTTTGAAACATTCTCAAATGTTGCGTAATCTATAAGTTTTTCAACCCACAACATAAAATGCCACAAGTAATGATAACATCACCATTCGAGATATCATGAACTATACATATGTCATCAACAAATTTAACAACCAAGACAACCTTTGGTAGTGCTAAAATTTATAACAATTTTTTCTTGATCCCTAACACAAATAAGGCATCTAAAAATGTGAAAGAACTACCATGAAAAATAGTCAAATTGATCTTTCCAAGTCTCATGATAGGATATGATGAGTTTTTAGTACATGTGAGAGTATGCCCTATAGGAATAGGCTAAAGTGGAGTGAACAAATCAAACATTTGATTCTACTACAAACATACATTGCTCATGAGAAGGTGGGTCATAATTGCAATACATAGTAAATTCCCATTCTTCATTTTGAACAAGTCTAGTAGACTATTTTTGACATGTAAGGCCTCTGCAACAACCATTCCAATCTCTTTCTTCTTTGCTTCTTTTGCAGCCAGTTTAGGAAAACTCAATGACATGATCATTTGCCTTATAGCACTTGCAAAATTCTTTTTACTTTTCTATCTTCTTATCATATTTGCCTTCCTTCTTTGACTATGCAAAATTCAAATATTTCTATTTACTAGTAGATGAGCTCCATTTATTTATCTTTGCACTTCTAATGATCTAAGAAAGCTTGATTAGCAACACACATAATTGTCTTGTTTTTCCTATATTGATCTTCTTGCAACAAAACAAAGGCTAACTCCTCAAATGTTAAGGCATTTGGATTCCCTTTCATCATCAACCAAAGAGTAGAAGAAAAAATCTAATAAGAATTAAGAATATTGTAAAGAACACTCTACACAAGTGAACCATCTAGCAAGATTTCATAAGCAAAATCAAGAACTCTTTCAAATCCTTAAAAAAAAGTGTCCATTGAATCTCGTACATTCATATGTTCACTCTCCAAATTTTTTGCAAGGTAAGCAACAAAAGCCTCATTTTTGTTCCTCATATAGTGTTATAAGAGTATCGCAAGAATCTTTTCTCATTTTACAAGAGCAAATATGAGGGATAATGGCACATTTGATACACAAATCTATCAATGCATGTGTGTGTGCATCTCTTCCACCTCAAAAAAATTGTTGTATAGTAGGTGCAATGCAAACCATAACACAACCAAGAAATTGAAGCTCATCATCTTCAACACCATCTTCATCATCTTCAATCATTGTAATTGCAGGTGTAGTAGGATGTTTTTCAACACCCTACACAATATTTCACAAGCCTTTTGCTACCAATACATGATGCATCATGTATGCTCACATTTGGTAGTTAGAACCATTCCACATATCCTCAATAGCCAACATACACAATGCATCATTATTTCAGCCATGGCCAATAACTAAATACCCTCATGCAAAACATTGATTGTATCTCAAAAATATGATGAAAAATACTCAATCGAGCTATGCTAGACCTATAATAGCAAACCAAAAACTATATATATTTTTGGCACAAAAGAAGAGAATTTCTTGCATAGTCACTGCAATATTGTAGTTGAAGGTCAAAAGTAGCTCAAACTAATATTTCAATGTGGCAAAATGAAACCGCTTTTGAACTCAATCACCTTGGGTATGATAACCAATTTTCATGGGATTCTGAGGCTGTGATAGGAAGGATGCCCTAAAGAAATTGGCAACCTATTCTAATCCTAATTCTTGGAGTTTGAAGACTATGGAAACACACAATAGTACAAGAAGAAGAAGAAGCTTGAAGAACAACACAACATTGATTGTATTACCAAATGAATGTACAAAGATAAGTGACTCGTTAGGGTTATAGGTGTATGTACAAGCCAAGGGAAAAAAGATTGTTAAAGAGGTAAAAAAGTGTCCCAACAGTCCTAAGTGTGTTCACGTACATCATGACAAAAATATATCAACATTGCATTGTCTTCAGATTGCATGGGTAACATCCATAATTTTAGATAGGTATGTTAGATTCACATGACACTTTTGGAAGTTTGTCTTTGGAAATCCTAAAGTGTCATTAAAAATGATTAGTGGTGACCATCCACATATAGATAATCAAACCGAGAGAGTCAACCAGATATTATAGGAAATATTGAGGGTATATATGTCTAAGAGGTAGACATATTGGGATATTTATTTGCCATTTCCAAGGTTTTGCGGACCTTGGAAGATATTTAGAAAGCTTAATGATGTTGCATATCAATTAGAATTCCTCTAGATTGTAGAATGCATCCAATGTTTCATGTCATTAAACTTAGAAACTACATTTCTAGGGAGGATAATCTAATAGAGGGTATTGTTTCTTTGCAAGAAAGTGATGGCACAAATCATTCTCCATAAGAAATTGCCATAGAATAAACTCTTAAAGTTGATCTAGATTTGTACCTTTACCTTATGCTATTCTATTTTCCATCACCAAAAGATGTGCTACATTCATCAAATTATATGTGGCTTATTGAATTTTATTCATCTATATCATGACACAAATTAAAGCATTGTTTCCACTTGTTGAGCCATCCTTTAATGACAATACTAGTCTTTGAGCTAGGTGTGTCATGCTAGTCGAGTGGTTTTGAATAGCATCTCCCATCTCTATTAGAAATATTGGCTTGGGAAGTTTCTAAAGAGACTTTATTTGCTTCTTAAGGACACTCCATTTAGTTCCATCCATTTTTTGTTTCTCTATCTAAAAGAGTTTTTTTTATGATGTTCCAAGAATTTCCTCTATACTAAGAATATTAAGTTTCATTGCATATAGGGATAGTTTGGGCCTATGCCAAAAGCCTTGTGCATTATGTGTTTTGGAGTGTTGACGAAATGATTTCATCTACTTCCATTTCCTATTGTATTTGTATGAGTGCATCTCCATTTTGTATCTAGTGGACACTCCCTTTCATATTTATTTAGGTGTGTTTGGGTACCTTGTTGTTGGAGTTAGATGTCTGCGGAAGCACGCGAACAGCACAAGGAAGAAGAAGAAGCTTGGAGCACAACACACAAGACTGAATGTATTACTAGAGAATGTACAAAGATAAGTATCCCATTAGGGCAATAGGCATATATACAAGCCAGGGGAAAAAAACCTCCTGAAGAGGGAAAAAAGTGCCCTGGCGGTCCTAGTGTGTTCACACACATCACTACCTAAATATATCAACAAATCCCCCCTGGGAGTGATGCGGTGAACAAGGAGCTGGCACTCATGTATAAGGAAGTGCCAAGCTATGTGGAAATCACTCCACAAAAGGAAGTAAGCCCAAAGCTTTGTGGAAGCTTCAAACTTCTCCCTAGGCAGAGCCTTCGTGAAAAGGACTACTATGTTCTCCTGTGTGGGCACATATGCCAAGCTGATCTCCCCAGCAGAGAACCTCTCCCTGACATAGTGATAATGCACCTCAATGTGCTTAGTGCGAGCATGGAACAGCACAAGGACGAAGAAGAAGCTTGGAGCACAACACACAAGATTGAATGTATTACTAGAGAATGTACAAAGATAAGTAGCCCATTAGGGCAATAGGCGTATATACAAGCCGGGGCAAAAAAACCTCCTGAAGAGGGAAAAAAGTGCCCCGACAGTCCTAGTGTGTTCACACACATCACTACCTAAATATATCAACAAATCCCCCTAGGAGTGATTGTTACACTTATGTGTTCCTTGAGTAGCTTTGATGTGAACCTTTTCCCTATACATGGGCACTTTTTACTCTAGTACTGGCTAGAGGTTTTTTCCCCATGTTACCACATACTTGATACTCTCATATGTGGTGGTACTTTGTACTTAGGGATATTATTCAGCTCTTACTTCAGTTCAGTTCATCGATCAATAGAGAGAGCTATTCCAGCCATCGTCTTCTCCGTGTGTCTTTCTGTGTTTGTGCTCCTTGTGTGTGCTTCTCGTGTGCCTCTCGCACTTCTACACACACCCAACAGTGGTATTAGAGCACGTTCAGCTCCTTCTCAAGTTTCGGTTTTTCGCGTCGCGACGCGCGCGCACTTTAACAGTGCAAATCGACTTCGGAGCATAGAAGTGTGAATTTCAGCAGCCCGGAAACATTTCCACCAGGTGGGCTAGAGTTTTACCCCCATTTCGAAGCCATTCGTGCAGTCAGAATCGCCATCAGAGTGATGGTTTGTGAGCTGAAATTTCAACACTCATTTCAGCTTTCATCGAAGTGAAGATTTTGTCACATTCTTGTTCCTCAGTGAAATGGCGTGCAACAATGACTTGTTTGGCATGCTTCAAGCTGAAGATAAGCTTGATGGGACCAACTACCCGATGTGGTCTTACATGATGAAGCATGTTCTTGTTGCAAAACAACTTTGGAACATAGTGGCAGATGTAGATCGAAGACCGGCAGGTGCTTCTACTTCACAGTCTACTGTCACAGATGGAGCTTCTTCTTCAAGTACAGTGGTTTCTCCTTCTCCACCTACACAAGAGCAGCTTAGATGGGATGGAAAAGATGCTCAAGCTCATGCTTTGATTGCGCTTTCAGTGAAGCGTCATATAGTTCCACACATTCGGTCATGTTCTACATCGAGACAGGCATGGGACACTCTTGCTTCTTTGTATGCCATGCGTAATGAAGCACGTGTTACATACTTGAGGAAGCAACTTGAGGATGTATGTATGGCTGAAAACGAGTCAGTGGATGAGTATGTGACACGCATCAAGGACTTGAAAGAGCAATTGGCAAACATAGATGAGATCATTCCAGATGCATCACTCATTTCTACATTGTTGAAAGGATTACCGGAATCTTTTCAAAGCTTTGCTACTACACTCTGTTTGGTTGCAAAAGGAAATACTAATATGTATGCATTTGATGAGGTTGTGTCTCTTCTTTTGCAAGAAGAGCAATCTAGAGTGAATAGGAGTGGTTTGATTGAGGGAACGCAAGCACTTGCTATCTCACAAAAGGGGAAAAGCAAGTATGATTCAGCTTTGGGTTCATCAAAACCAAAGCCTCAAGCTTCCTCTTCCACTCATTCCTCTAATGATAGTGATTTGCAAAAGAAGAAGAGATGCATATATTGCCGAAAGGCTGGTCATACTATTGATGAGTGTAGAAAGCTTGCTAAACGCAATGAAAAGAAGAAGGAGTCCGGCATGTCTATTGCTGAAAATTCAGCAAATGCAAAGAATGATGAAGCTAACATGGCTCAAGATTTTTGGGCATGTGTTGTTACATGTCATTATGATGCTTCTTTACATTCTAAATGTATGGTTGTGAGTGAGGCTGATTCGGATTGGTTCTTTGATAGTGGTGCTTCAAAGCACATAACATCATGCAAAAAAAATTTTGCCTCTTTGAAAGATGCACCTAAAGGAGGACATGTGGTGTGTGCAAACAATACCTCTTATCCTATCATTGGAGTAGGAGAAATTGAGCTTACGGCTGCAAACGGAGGTGTGATTCTCTTGGTCTTTTGAGCTACTATCTTGGCATCCAGTTTGTATCCGTTGAGGGGGGGATTGTTATGCATCAAGCAAAGTATGTTGAAAAACTACTTCAGCGTTTTGACTTTGAGGGTTGTAAGCCAGTTTCCACACCAGTTGAGACGGGATTTAGGTTCTCAGTTGAGGATTCCAGTGATGCATTTGACACTTCTCTTTATCAGCAAGTTGTGGGATGTCTTATATATGCATGCAACACAAGGCCAGATATACAGTATGCAGTTTCCCAGTTGAGTCGATTCATGCATAGCCCTGACACTAAGCATTGGCAAGCGGTGAAACGTGTGTTTAGATATCTTTGAGGCACTTTGAGCTTAGGTCTCTTTTATGGGAGAGATGTTCAGCCATGCTTGCATGCTTTTACAGATAGTGATTGGGCTGGTTGTTATGATACTCGCGTGTCCACTAGTGGTAATTGCTTTTTCCTTGGAGACTCATGCATATCTTGGTTGAGTAAGCAGCAACCTACAGTGGCGACATCGAGTTGTGAAGCTGAGTACAGGGCAGTTTTCACAGCGACAGTGGAGTGTATATGGCTGAGACACCTATTGATGGATCTTTGCATGGAGATTGATGCTTCTACGCATATTCTCAGAGATAGTCAGAGTGCTTTGGCTCTTGCACAAAACCTAGTGTTTCATGCACGGACCAAACATATTGAGGTGCATTATCACTATGTGAGAGAGCGCCTTCATGCAGGAGATATTGATTTGGTATATGTGCCTACACAAGATAATGTGGCAGACATATTCACCAAAGCTCTTCCACGGGAAAAGTTTGAAGCTCTTCGCAAAGCTTTAGGCTTGTTGCCTTGTGGGGGCTGATCTGTCACTCCCTGTATGTGTTCACATCATTCGCTCTAGGGGGGTTTGTTACACTTATGTGTTCCTCGAGTAGCTTTGATGTGAACCTTTTCCCTATACATGGGCACTTTTTACTCTAGTGCTGGCTAGAGGTTTTTTCCCCATGTTACCACATACTTGATACTCTCATATGTGGTGGTACTTTGTACTTAGGGATATTATTCAGCTCTTACTTCAGTTCAGCTCATCGATCAATAGAGAGAGCTATTCTGGCCATCATCTTCTCCGTGTATCTTGCTGCATTTGTGCTCCTTGTGTGTGCTTCTCGTGTGTCTCTCGCACTTCTACACACACCCAACAGTGATGCGGTGAACAAGGAGCTGGCACTCATGTATAAGGAAGTGCCAAGCTATGTGGAAATCACTCCACAAAAGGAAGTAAGCCCAAAGCTTTGCGGAAAGCTTCAAACTTCTCCCTAGGCAGAGCCTTCGTGAAAAGGTCTGCTATGTTCTCCTGCGTGGGCACATATGCCAAGCTGATCTCCCTAGCAGAGAACCTCTCCCTGACATAGTGATAATGCACCTCAATGTGCTTAGTGCGAGCATGGAACACAGGGTTCCTCGCAACTGCCAATGCGCTCTGACTGTCAGTGAAGATGGTGGTGGCAGAAGACTGGCCAACACCCAAATCAGCCATAAGGCATCTGAGCCACACACACTCAACAGTCGTTGTGAAAGTTGCCCTATACTCAGCCTCACAATTGGAAGTGGCCACAGTAGGCTACTTCTTGCTCAACCAAGATATACGTGAGCTACCAAGCATGAAGCAAAAACCACTGGTGGACACACGAGTGTCATAGCAACTAGCCCAATATGAGTCAAAAAAAGCATGCAAATATGGCGGTAGTGATCCCCCCTTGGGATAAAGCAACCCAAGTAGCCGAGTACCACTCAAGTAGCGAAAGATGCGCTTAACTGCCTTCCAATGCATGACTCCTGGGCAATGCATAAGCCTGCTCATCTGTGAGACAGCAAACTGAATATCTGGCCGAGTAATGCATAAGTATCAAGCATCCAACAGCCTGCTGATAGAGAACGCATCAAATGCATCTCCAGCATCATGAAGACTCAATCTTAAACGTGTCTCCATAGGAGTGGCAATAGGCTTACAGTCTTCAAGGCCAAAATGCTGCAATAATGTGTCAATATATTTCGTTTGACACAAAGCCATTCCACCATCAACTTGCATAAACTGAATGCCCAAATAGTGATGCAAATGCCCCAAATCAGACATCTCAAATGAGGCATGCAAATCAGCCTTAAAATCAGCAATATGCTTCTCAATAGGACCAGTGAGCAGCATGTCGTCAACATAGACAACAATGATCAGAATCACATCATTAGCACGCTTATGCGCACCTCCGCCAAGTTAAATCACTTCAAAAGATTCAGTAGATCTTGAGAAAAGAACTTAACAAGTCACCTATGTCTAAAATTGTTCTTCTGAGAAGTCGATTCAGACACATATAACTTCTAACACTTGGTTCTCTCAATCTAGAAACCATTTGTGCAAATGCTTTTAGCCATAGGTAGCTTACCTTCCAACTTAAAGATTGAGTGCTTGCTTGCTCAAAACTTTACACTGTGGAAGGAGAACTGACCAAAACATTAGCATCAAATTTTGTGTCTGTTTCAGGAACCAGTGAACACTTCTTCACATATGAATGTTCCTACTCATAATTCTCATAGCCTGTTTACAATTAGGCTCTCAAAATTTAACCATAGACTTATTAACTATGGACTTAGACATCTATAAAAGGATTCTTGAAATGATCAATCACAAAAGGAGAATACACAGAAAGATCAGGTGCAACATTTTTCATTTCTGAGAAATTCTTACATCTAAGTAATGAGAGAGATTCTACTCACTTTTAAAAGTCTAATGACATCTAACTCTTCTCAAATCTTGTTCTCACATAATCTCTCTACTTTGCCCCGACATTTTCTTTGTATATATAGGCAAAGTTTTACAAGCTCATGACCATACAAAAGTATATGATGAACTGACTCTAAAATAATGTACATATGTATACACATCTTTATCTCCTGAATATGCACTTCCTTCATGCTTCATGACTTGGTCTTTTCTTCAGCCCTTGACTTCAATTCTTCATCCAAAACTTCAATTGTTGATTGCCCTGCACCAATAGCTCCCCCTCAATCATCAATTGAGGTTTTCTCTATCTTCTTTATGCCTGCCATGTCTTTGAATCTCTGTAACTTTGGTCCATCCAAGCTTTTGGTTAGCATATCAGCTATCTGATCTTTTGTTGAAGTATGTATGAATTCAATCTCTTCATCCATCACTTTCTCTCTTAGAAAGTGATACTCAATCTCAATGTGTTTAGTCCTAGCATGAAAAAGAGGATTAGCAGCTAGATACAATGAACTCATGTTATCTCCATGAATAGTGGGTGTACTCTGAATGATGTCAAAACTCTTCATAAGAGTTTTAAGCCATATCACTTCCTTTGCAGCTTCCACCATACCTTTATACTCTGCTTCTGTAGATGACAAAGCAACTGTGTGTTGCTTCTTTGAACACCAAGAAATTAACTTATCTCCCACATAACATAAGTATCCATAAGTTGATCTCCTATCATCAAGATTACCTGCCCAATCTGTATCACTATAAATCTTGATGTTTGTATCTGATGTAAAACCATAATACAAACCTTCTTTGAGTGTACCCTTAATGTACCTCAACACTCTTTGACCTGCAATCCAATGTTCTTTCCTAGGACAATGCATGAATTGAGACAATACTCCAACTGCATATGATAAGCTAGGCCTAGTTAGTGTAGCATAGATCAGACTACCAACCAAACTTTGATATAACTTCATGTCCTTGAACTCTTCACCTCCATATCTGCTCAATTTGTGATTTACCTCCATTGGAGTAGGTGCTACCCTGCAATCATTCATCTTAAACTTGATCAACAAATTTCTCAAATACCTTTCTTGAGTTACATACACTCCATATGTATGAGATCTCCATGCCCAAGAAATATGACAAGTCTCCCAAATCACTAATCTTGAACTCTTTCTCCATTTGTTTCTTTAGGCTTTGAATGCCTTTCCCATCTGTACCTGTAAGAATTATATCATCAACATATATGCACATGTAAATGAACCCATCATCACTTGCTTTGACAAGCAAACTACTATCTGCCTTTAATACTTGAAATCCAAGTTCTTTCAAGAACTTCACAAGTCTATAATTCCATGCCCTTGGGGCCTGCTTCAAGCCATACAAAGCTCTCTTGAGCTTGCACACATGATCTGGATACCTTCCATCTCTGAATCCTTGTGGTTGCTCCATGAAAACATCATCTGAAATATAACCATTTAAAAAAGCATTCTTCACATCTAGTTGACATAACTTCCAACCTTTACATGCAGCAATAGTTATGAGTGTCCTGATGGTTGTCATCTTTGCCACAGGACTATAGGTCTCATCATAATCTATACCATATGTCTGAGCAAAAACCTTCACAACAAGTCTAGCTTTATACCTAGACACACTTCCATCTGCAAACCTCTTTGTCTTGTAGACCCATTTGCATCCAATGATCTTCTGACTATTTGGTTTAGGAACCAAATCCCATGTCTAATTCTCCATCAATGCATCATACTCTTCCTGCATAGCTTTCTCACAATTTTCCTTACCTTTTGCCTCTTCATATGTAGAAGGGTCTTCACCTACCTTTATCATATAAGCATAATCTTTGGTAGCCAAAAAAGAAGTGTCATAACTATACCTTGTAGGTTGCCATTTGTGTCTTGATGACCTTTTGAGTTCTCCACTCCTTGAGGTTTCTGGTTCATCACACTCTGGATCAAATATTGGCACTTCTTCAACTTCAACCTCTACTTCATTATTCTCCTCTTCATCAAATATTTGAACCTTTGATTTACCTTTCTTTTGATTCACAACTTCTTCATCACCTACATTAATATTGATTGTACCTGCATACCAAGTACCTTGCTCATCAAATGTAACATCCTTTGATATAAGGAATTGTTTTGTGGATGGATTCCACAACCTATATCCCATCCGCTTATCATCATAACCAATGAATACATACTTTTCAGCTTTAGGTTCCAATTTGTGCCTTAATTGTGTTGGCACATATGCATATGCCAAACATCCAAATACTTTGCAATGATCTAGATTAGGTCTCTTACCCCACCATGCCTCATATGGTGTCATACCCTGCAAAGCTTTACATCATAATCTATTAACCAAATAAGTAGTTGTATTTATAGCCT
Organism: Ceratopteris richardii; assembly: GCA_020310875.1. Classification (NCBI taxonomy): domain Eukaryota; kingdom Viridiplantae; phylum Streptophyta; class Polypodiopsida; order Polypodiales; family Pteridaceae; genus Ceratopteris; species Ceratopteris richardii. The sequence goes on along the minus strand of CM035419.1, from coordinate 118,051,452 downwards.
CAGCCCACAAGTAATTTGGGTAATTTTTCTCCTTCATCATGGATCTTGCAAATTCAACAAGAGTTCTATTTCTCCTTTCTGCTACACCATTTTGTTGAGGAGAGTACCTGCAAGTAACCTCTCTCTTTATACCTGCATTCCACAAGTAATCATTGAACTCATTAGAAAAATACTCTCCCCCTCCATGTGACCTTAGTCTCTTTAACTTATGACCTGTAATTCTCTCTGCATACACATGATAGTGTTTGAATGTATTGAATACCTCTGACTTATCTTTGATCACATATATAGTGATCCATCTGGTAGCATCATCAACATAAATCACATAATACCTTGAACCATTGATACTGAAATCTTTTGATGGTCCCCACACATCTGTGTGTACCAATTCAAGCTTTTCTGAATACATAAAACCATGCTTGGAATAAGATTGCTTATGAGCCTTACCTAATTGACATGCCTCACATTTGCATGTCATATGTTGACCTGCAACATTAGGCAATCCAAGCACTGAACCATTATTAACCATATCTTTGATACCTCTTTCATTAAAGTGTCCAAGCCTTTTGTGCCAAAGATCTAACTCAAAGATCTTATGTCCTCCATAGGTATACAAGGCATGACCAACATTACCTTGGATCTTCAATGTGAACAATCTTCCTTCTTTCTTCCCTGAAACAATTTGTTTATACCCATTGCTAGGGTCTTCCACAAACATTCCTTCATTAGTGAACCTAACTTCATAACCTTTTTCAACAATTTGTCCTACACTTATCAGATTCTTAGGAATTATAGGAACATACAAAACCTTACTCAAGAGAGTACTTCCATCCTTAGCCTTCACTGATTTAATTGATTTCACATTGTGCTTTGTATTGTCACCTGTTTGAACAACATGATTAGTTATCTTATTCTCCAAATCAGTCATCAAGGCTATGTTACCACTCAGATGATTGCTACACCCTGAGTCAATGTAGAAGACTCTTTGGTCTTCACTTTGCCTTTCGCAAGTTGCACTCATTATCAATGTTGAATCTTCCTTCTGATCTGAAGCATAATTGTAGTAGGTTTTGACTTTGGAACCCTCTACTTGCATTTCTTCCAAAGTAACCCCTACTACCTCTACCTCTGAAATTACCTCTTTGATTTCTGTCACCTCTTCCTCTTGAATTAAAATTCTGATTATATCCACCATTACTCTGAGTATTATGCCAACAATCATTAGCTAAGTGATTTGTCTTACCACAAATCCAACAAGCTTTGACTCCATCTTTATTACTCCTCCTCTTCCTCTTAGGAAGTTAGCTTGGCTAGTTGTGCCTTCATCTTCATTTGCTTGTTGCTTCCCTTTGCTATTCTTCTTCTTATCTTTTGAATACATTGCTTGACCTGCACTCTTATCACTTTCACCTTTGACATCCTGCTCAAAGGTTAGCATATGTCCTAGCAATTGATTTAAATCATGAGTGAAATGATCAAGTGATAATTCAATAGACAAAATGAATGGTTTCCATTTGTCATCACCTCTCAAGCCTGTAAGGATTTGCCTTACCAATTTATCCTCCTCAATGTCTTCATCAACTGCTCCTAATGCATCTGCAATGTCCTTCATCCTTGTTACATAGTCTGAAATGGATTGAGAGGCCTTCTTCTTGAAAGTAGTAAATTCTGTCCACAAAGATGCCTTCCTTGACTTTGTGGTGTTTTGGAAATGCTCCTCCAAAGCATTCCATATATCACTTGCACTTTCAAGACCTCTAATGTGAGGTAGCAAGTAGTCATTGACTACCATATAGATAATGCTCCTAGCTTGAGCATCTCTCTTCATCCAATTCTTCAAATCTGATAATTCTTCCCTAGTTGGAACACTAGGATCTCTGAACTGAGGCTTTTTTTCTTCACCTGTGATGTAAGTTATCAAGTCTTTGCTCATAAGGTGAGCTTCCATCCTCATTGACCATGTTGGATAGTTCTCTCTATCTAGCTTCTTTATTTGAAGAGAATCTCCCATCCCTTCTTCACTTGTGTATTGAATTCTTCAACCTTTATGAGTAATAGATGTACCTTTACTTCGAATGACACTCCTTTTGTCTTCCTTGATATCGTATGGCCTCCTTCTCAAGCTTTGCTCTAAAGCTTTCACCTTCTAAATCTTCAAATGTTAAATTCTTTATGTCTGCAGCAGTCGGGGTCGTCCTTCCTTCAATTTTGATACTTCCTGCTCTGATACCACTGATGGAGAGTGTTAATCTCCAAAAGAACAAGCTACTCTTGAAGTTAGAGCACCTCTATATCAAGAATAACTCAAACCATTCACCAATTTAAAGAATCAATGATCAATTGTCAAAATTTTGATTAAACTGTGAAGAAGGTGATTACACATAAAGTCTGCTGCACATAACTCTCTTATTGACTTACCAAATGTGTAAAGTTTTTTTATAAAACTTTGCACAAGGTGTCGTCTAAAGTTTGCGCACCTCCTCCAAGTTAAATCACTTCAAAAGATTCAGTAGATCTTGAGAAATGAACTTAACAAGTCACCTATGTCTAAAACTATTCTTCTGAGAAGTCGATTCAGACACCTATAACTTCTAACACTTGGTTCTCTCAATCTAGAACCCGTTTATGCAAATTCTTTTAGCCACAGGTAGCTTACCCTCCAACTTAAAGATTGAGTGCTTGCTTGCTCAAAACTTTACACTGTGGAAGGAGAACTGACCAAAACATTAGCATCGAATTTTGCACCTATTTTCGAACCAATGAACACTTCTTCACATATGAATGTTCCTACTCATAATTCTCACAGCTTGTTTACAATTAGGCTCTCAAAATTTAACCATAGACTTATTAACTATGGACTTAGACATCTATAAAAGGATTCTTGAAATGATCAATCATAGAAGGAGAATACACAGAAAGTTCGCGTGCAACATTTTTCATTTATGAGAAATTCTTACATCTGAGTAATGAGAGAGATTCTACTCACTTCTAAAAGTCTAACGACATCTAACTCTTCTCAAATCTTGTTCTCACATAATCTCTCTACTTTGCCCCGACATTTTCTTTGTATATATAGGCAAATTTTTACAAGCTCATGACCATACAAAAGTATATGATGAATTGACTCTAAAATAATGTACATATGTATACACATCTTTATCTCCTGAATATGCACTTCCTTCATGCTTCATGACTTGGTCTTTACTTCAGTCCTTGATTTCAATTCTTCATCCAAAACTTCAATTGTTGATTGCCCTGCACCAACAATCTCTGCCATCCCAACGAATCTGCTCTGTAGTAGGTGCAGCAAAAACAGCAGCACGAACAGGAATCTGCACAATATCATCTTCGACACCATCTTCATCAGCTCTAGCACCTGTATTCGCAGTACCTGTTGTTACAGGTGTAACAGGACGTTTTTCAACACCCTGCACAATGTTCCACAATCCTTTTGCAACCAATACATGTCGCATCATATAAGCCCATAATGGGTAGTTGGTAGCATCCAACTTATCCTCAACAGCCAACATACAGAATACATCACTGCTTTCAGCCATGGTCGGTGACTAAAATACCTAGACGAGTTCTGCTAAACTTGTAGCAGACTTTGAGACGCTTATAGTGGCAAACAGAAACAGATACATACCTTTGGCACAAAAAGATGAAATAGCCTACACAAGCGCTGCGATAGTGCGTTCGGAGGCCGAAACGAGCTCAGATCGCGATTTCGGCACCACACAGCAAAGCTGTTTTGATCTCTGAAACAGTTTGAGTATGCTCACCGAATTTCGTGCGAATCTGAGACTGCAAACGGAGGAGTGTCGACGGCGCCCTAGATGAAGCGACGACCTGCTCTGATACCAATTGTTGGAGTTAGATGTCTGCGGAAGCATGCGAACAGCACAAGGAAGAAGAAGAAGCTTGGAGCACAACACACAAGACTGAATGTATTACTAGAGAATGTACAAAGATAAGTAGCCCATTAGGGCAATAGGCGTATATACAAGCCGGGGGAAAAAAGCCTCCTACAAAGGGAAGAAAGTGCCCCGTTGGTCCTAGTGTGTTCACACACATCACTACCTAAATATATCAACACTTGCTATTTACTTCTACCTTGTATTCATTCTCCTTCAAGGATAATTATTCTACATATGACGTACTATGGAGAGCCCCCTCCAAATATATATAAGGAGGGCCTCTCCCCCACTTTATATTTGGTTAAAAGTTTGAAGATCCTACTTCATGCTCTTAGCAAGCTCACTCTGATCCATGGGAGTTTTCCCATTTCATGGTGTACTCATTTTTTAGTCTCACACTCTTTTCCATTTTGCAAATACATTGTTTATTTCATTTTTCTTTTGCTTATGTGCTTTCTACATTATATTATAGTAGGTGGAGATCTTCATGTTCCTTGTGTTGGTGGTGGTGGTGGTTGAGTTTGGTGGTGTTGTTTCCTCCTCATTTGGGAGAAAACTTTTGCCATCAATTTTATGCGATTTGGGTCTTACTTTGACCACCCTTCCTTTTCAACCATTTTCCTACCCTCTTTCCACCATTTCCCCTCCCTCCCACCCCCTTTGTGGTAGTATTTATCTAGCATTGATAGTACATCTCCGATTTATTTTATTCCACAAAGGCACTTGTGAATGTAGCTATTGGCTCCTCTTTAAGAGAGAGAGAGAGAGAGAGAGTGAGAGAGAGAGTATTATATAGCCTCCCTTTGTAGTGTTCTAGAATGCCTCTCTCATGTGCCATCGAACTATCAGTGCTACCTTTTGTTTGTTTTGTCAAGTAGCTTAGAGAGCCTTCACATGGTATGTGCCATTTTCTTTCAAAGCTTGAATAGAGGGCAATACAATGACTTGAGCATGAGTTCTATCCGCAATCACGTGGTTCTTGAATTTTATTGGATTTTGAAATCATTAATGATGTCAAGTTCTTTAGTTATTTGCATTTCTCCATGAAATTGTTGATATATTTAGCTAGTGATATTTGTGAACACATTAGTACGACACAAAGTGGTACATAGACTTTGGATGTTCTAATCACATGTCATGTATGGAGGAATCTTTTGTTCATATGCAAATCCCAAGATCAAAAGGTTGTGTGGAGACAAGAGATAACACTGAGCATCCCATTACACATGTGGGAGATGTGAAGCTAGGTGAAGGTAAATCTATCAAGACTCTTAAATATGTGGTCCATGTTCCATCTATTTCCAAAGAACCTTTTCTCTGTAGGACAGATGGTAGAGAGAGGTATGCAGGTTATATTTGATGCAAAAAGGATGCATGGTGAAGCAAGGAGTCAAGGTCATTGCCAAGGGAAGGAAAGAAGGCACATTGTTCACATTAGATGTTGCTCCTACACACAACAAGGTATGTTATGTGATGATTGTAACAAAAGGATTGCAGAGATTGATCTTTGGCATAAGAGGAGGGCATATCAATATTCCCAAATTAAAAAGCATGTGCAAATTAGGTTTAGTGCAAGGACTACCAAATATTGAAGGCCAAGGTCTACATGAGTTTTGTGATGCCTATCAAGTAGGTAAGCAAGCAAGGAAGCCATTTCCAAAGAGTGAGTACAAATCCTCTAAGCTCTTGGAGCTTATACGCTTAGATTTATTGGGCCCTGGCAGAGAGGCTTCATTTGGGAGAAGCTAGGTACTTTGTCACTTTCATTGATGACCAGTCAAGAAGGGTATGGCTATATATTATCAAGGAAAAATCAGATGTGTTTTCATGCTTTCAAAAGTTTAGGTCCCTTGTTGAGAAAGAATGTGATGCACACATCAAGACACTAAGGTAAGATGGAGGGGGAGAGTATTTCTCCAAGGAATTCACAAAACACTTGCATGACAATGGCATAAAGAGGCACTTTACATGTAGGTACACCCCTCAACAAAATGGTATTGCAGAGAGGAAGAAACGACATTTGGTTGAGAAAGCTAGATGTCTCATAAATGAAGGTATGTTACCATTCTCTTATTGGGCTAAGGCTATGAATACAGCTTTTTACTTGATTAAACAGGGTTCCAATAGTTCATGTGCACAACTTGACTCCACACGAAGTCTATTATGGCAAGAAACCAACCATGGAGCACCTCAAGTTATTTGGATGTGTATGCTTTGTTCATGTTCCTAGTGAAGCGAGAACAAAGTTAGAGCCCAAGAGTGAGTAAATGTGTGTCCATTGGCTACTCAAATGAGCAAAAAGGCTATAGGTGCTAGAACCCTCTCTCAAAGAAGTTATATGTGTCAAGAGATGTTGTGTTTTATGAGTCAAGGTCATGGTATGGAGACAAGGTCAAGACAAAGTTGGATGAAGAGGATCAAGAGGAGTATGCAGACTTTGATGTGCTGATTCAACCTCACGAGTCAGTCACAATCAGTGGAACAAAGGCTTCACAAGGAAGAACGCACTCCCACAAAGGTATACATAGGCAAAGCACTATGCATACATGATGAATGTCATTGCAGATCAAGAGCCAGGTTCTTATGAGGAGGCAAAGACCAAACCAGAGTGGAGGAGGACTATGTATGAAGAGTTCAAAGCTCTTAAGGAGAAAAACACTTGGGAACTAGTACCCAAGAAGGAAGGCATGAATATAGTCCAAAATAGTTGGGTCTACAAGACCAAGAGGAATGCAGATGATAGCTTGGCAAGGTACAAGGCTAGACTAGTAGTCAAATGCTTCACATAGACACAAGGGGTGGACAATGAGAACTTTTAGCCCTGTGGCAAACAAGGCTACCATTAAAGCTCTCATAGCGCTATGTGCAACAAGGAGGTGGCCAATCTACTAGATGGACATAAAGAATGCTTTCTTGAATGGTGAGTTACAAGAACAACCTCAAGGAACAACCTCAAGGGTATATAGATCCACAACATCCTACCTATGTCTGTAGGTTGAAGAAGGCCTTGTATGGCCGAAAGCAAGTCCCAAGGGCTTGGAATCAAAGGCTAGTGGACTTCTTGAAGAGATGTGGTTTCTCTCCAAGTGATGCAGATCCATCCTTGTATATGAAGAAGAAAAATGACAAGATATGTTTGATATGCATATATGTAGGTGATCTTCTTGTGATAGACAATGATGATGCAAGGATAAGGACCATCAAAGAGAAGCTTGGAAGAGAGTTCAAAATCTCAGAGTTAGGTGTGCTAAAGTGCTTTCTTGGCATTGAGGTGATCCATGGGAAAGAAGGTATCTATCTCTCTCAAAAGAGGCATCTTCTAGATGTGTTGTTTAGGTTTGGCATGATAGATTGCAAACCAATAGCTCAACCTATGGATTCAAATGTCAAGTTAAGCAAGGAAGATGCTAAGAAGCTAGAAGACCTTACACTATACATGAGTATTATGGGATCATTGATCTATGCTACACTCACAAGGCCTGACGTGTGCTACATAGTTGGAGTTCTATCTCAGTTCATGCATGCAGCCATAGATATACATCTCAATCATGCAAAGAGAATGTTAAGGTATGTGAAGAGTATAGTTAATCATGGGTTGCTATACAGGTATGATGAAGAACTTCAAATAAGAGCATGGAGTGATGCAAATGGGTAGGAAATATGATAGAAGCTCAACTTATGGCTATGTTTTCATGCTAGGTACAAAAGCAATTTTTTTCATGGATGAGCAAAAAGCATCCCACAATTGCATTGAGTTCAACAGAGGCTGAATATAGAGCTTTAGCCCTCACTACATGTGAAGCAATGTGGTTAGAAAGCTCTTCAAAGATCTTGGTATACAACTTGGACCAATTGCAATTTATGGAGATAACATGTCAAGGCTACAGCTTGCTAACAATCCCATGTATCATGCAAGGAGCAAGCACATTGAGTTGCATTTTCATTATGTAAGGGAAAAGGTTGCAAGTGGGGACATTAATGTTCATTTTGTAGGTTCAAAGGACCAAGTTGCAGATATCTTCACCAAAATCTCGGATGTGACCAAGTTAACAAAGTTTTCAAATGCTATGATCTTGCTTGATATGGAGAATACCACCCTAAGCTTGAGGGGGAGTGTTGAAGGCATGAACTATGCAAGTTTTAGGTGGATAAAGGGGTCAAAAGACCTTAATATGGACAAAAGTCATGACTTTGATCACTTAGAGCAGTCTCAAGCTTAGGCAAGATTTGGTAAGGGAGTCCTCAGGTGGTGGAAAAGTCTCGAAAGGCATCCAAAATCTATAAAAGAAGATGAATAGTCATCAAATGCATGGAAGTCTTGTAGGTCATTGAAGACCAAGAGGCATATATATACTCAAGGAGGCTCAAGGAGCTAAAATGTAGCTATCCAAGCTAGGAAAAATGCAAAGGAGGGTGTTACATGCATGGAGGAGGAGTAAGGAAGAGCTATCAACCCACAACCCCTCTAGTGTCTTGTAGGTATAGACATAATCTGCTTATAACAGCTGTAAATCTTTGTGTACATATCCAATTCAAGAGATTTAAAGTGCATTCTGTAGCTTATACATGTCTCTTACTTGATCTAAGAAGGGATCTTGAAATCAATTTTTATGTGCAGAGAAATTGGTGTATCTGTGTAACGTTAATTTCTATATATCCTACATCTCTGCATAGTTTATATTGTACAGAGTTTTTGACTTACCTAAAGAGTGTTCTATAGCTTGTTGGAAATCTTATGAACCATAATAGTTGTGTCTAAAAGCTTAGTTGATTTGGATTAGTGTAAGGTATGTGAATTAGAGTTTTATTGCAAGGTAGAAAAAAAGGTGTATGAAGGGACCTATGTTTTGGGTTCATTTCACTTCTAGTATGCAAATCTGAGGGATTAAATTCCATCAAAAAGGCCATGTAGACAAAATATCATGTCAAGTAGGAGCTTGTCATGAGGAGTGAGTTGGATTCTATTCACAAGAATGGTACTTGGGATTTAGTACCTTTGCCAAATGGAATAAAAACTTTACCATGTAAATGGGTACATAAGCTGAAATTCACATCACATAGTGCTTCTCCAAAGTATATGCAATGCCCATCCAAGGATTTCTCCAAGGCTTACGACTAAAGTGGCAACCGGCATAGACCTTGGTATACCTTGTCATCCGATTCACTGAAGTCACTGTTGGTGTCATTGGCTACACACGAGGGAGGACCTCAATGATCAAGGAAGACAGAGGTTTGTGGTACTTCCTAGGAGGTCACTCATCCCAGTACTGTTCCCCCTGGAGCTCGCTTAACTCAAAATCTCTTGCCACTAAGTTACACTCTTGTGGTGTTTGAAGAAGGGGAAAGACTAAGTCTAACATTACCTTGAACATGTTTTGGGCTCTGAAAGCTTCATTTTTTGCTTTCAAAGCTTGTTTTGAAGCATTTTTTTGGGTAATTTTTGGAGTCAATTTGGAGTACTTTCATGCATAGTTCTCATTAAAAAGGTTCAAGAACATCACAAAGAGTGCTCTCTTGTACTTTTTGGACAACAAATATTCATCTTTGGGGTTGTGTTTTCATCTAGGCTAGTAAATCTACATGTTTCTTGAAACGTTTTCAGTTGTGGTGGGAGCAGCCACCCCAAATGTATGCTTGATTTACCCCTTCGTATCTTTTATTCTCACATAATCCTTTTGGTTGGTCATTACTATTCATTAATTCATTTTTCTAGGAAGACTCGACTTTTTTCTTCTAGAATCTAACACTTGTTCATCATTTTTTGAACCTTAGTGGCATTTGGACTCTACTAGATCCATTATAATTCTATTCAATTCTCTATCATCATGGCATCAGAGGTCTCATGCCATCTAGTGGATGAGGGTCTAGTGCCAATGTTCCGAGGAGGAGCTATAACTTGCAGGGCAAAGAACATTTTGAGATCTAAAAATTTGATGGCACAAACTTTTCTCTATGGAAGAATTAGATTAAAGATGTGTTGATTCAAAGGAGGCAATGGAAGCGAGTAAATGAATTTTTTCTCAAAGAAACTTGCTGACATGGATGAAGATGGTTGGGATGAGTTGGATGAAATGTCCAAGTCTACCATTCAATTGCACCTGGCAGATAATGTTTACTTTATAGTATTGGACTATGAAAGTGCATAGGATGTTACTGTTAGTGTCCATGTGAAAGGTCAAATGGGCATCAGACACTTCTTTGTACTTTAATAAAACATAGATTGGCCTAGTTAGCCACATACTATAAGTTTGATTGCATTTGTAACACCTAAGAAGTTTGTGTTCGTGTACTGTGTTTTTCTTGTATTCTACAGCCTCTATGTAGAGTACCATGTGCGGTGCTTGGAGCTCGAGTTTCCACTCCAACGATATTGTCGTGGAGCTATGGAGGAGAAGAGTGCATTGTGGTGCATCTCCATAAAAATAATTTACTAGTATCAAAGAATTTCAATGCAAAATCTTTCTTCCTTTTGTGTGAGCAAAGCGAGCACCCACCCGCCCAGCCCAAGGTTTTCTCCAAGGCTTATGACAGGTGGCAACCAAGGCATAAACCTTGGCATACCTTGTCATGTGAGTCACCGAAGTCATCATTGGCACCGTTGGCTGCACATGAGGGAGAACCTCAACAATCAAGGAAGATAGAGGTTCCTGGTACTTCTCGGGAGGTCACCCATCCTAGTATTGTTCCCCCCGAAGCTCGCTTAACTGTAGCAATCTCTTGCCACTAAGCTACACCCTTGTGGTGTTTGAAGAAGGGGAGAGACTAAGGTTACCATTACCTTCAACATGTTTCAGTCCCTCAAAGCTTCATTCTTTGCTTTCAAAGCCTATTTTTGAAGCATTTTTTGGGGTGATTTTTGGAGCCATTTTGGAATACTTTCGTGCATAGGTCTTTTCACACAGGTTCAAGAACATCAAGAAGAGTGTTCTTTGTACTTCTCTAAAAATAAGTATTCACCTTTAGGGCCGTGTTTTTTCCCACACTCATAAAACTATAGGTTTCTCAAAAGGTTTTTTGTTGTGGTAGGAGAAGCCACTCCAAATTTATGCATGTTTTTGAACCTAAACAATAGAGTTGACAGACGCTTGCAGGTGTCCTTGGCTAGTTTTTGGGCTATGCATTCAGCCTTTTCAATATCATTTTACTGCATATATTAAGCACATATACACTATGTATGCTTCTATGGATATCGCTTATATACATCCATGTGGTCATTGATATAGCGGTTATGTTTTTGCATAAAGTCTTTTACGCTTGATAAAGAGGGTCGTGGTGAGCTCTTCTTAACTATGAGACACCCAGATGTCGGGATCTCTTCGGTGATGCAGGTGCAAGACTTACCCAGCCTGGCCATAGGAGGTGTATGATAGTTGTTCATAGGTTCTCAATAAGCCTAGTTTGCTTCTTTTGGGTAATTGATTATATGAAGTGGAGTCAGTGATTCACTATGCACATAAACATGTTAGTGCTTGCACTTTTATGAGAAGTTTTGACACTAGTCATATGCTCATTTTGCAGAGGATACTCTGGCAAATTTTTTTCCCAGATTTTCTTGTTTTGTCACCTATACAGTGGTCAATTTACTCCTTGATACACTTATTGGTGTGAGCACATTTTTTCTCACATAATCCTTCTAGTTGATCATTACTGTTCATTAATCTATTTTTCTTAGAAGATTGTTGAATTCTCTCCCAGAATCTGACACTTGGTAATCCTTCTTTGAGCCTTAGTGGTGTTTGGACTCTTCTAGCTCCATTATCATTCTATTCAATTGTCTACCATCATGGCATCAGAGGTCTCAGGCATGTCCGGTGGATCAGGGTCTAGTGCCAGTGTTCCAAGGAGGAGTTATAACTTGTAGGGCAAAGACCATTTTGAGATTAAAAAATTTAATGGCACAAACTTTGCTCTATGGAAGAATCAGATTAAAGATGTGCTGACTCAAAGAAGGCAATGGAAGCCAGTAAATGAAATCTCAAAGAAGCCTGTTGACATGGATGAAGATGATTGGAATGAGTTAGATGGAATGGCCAGATCTACCATTCAATTGCACCTGGCAAATAATGTTTACTTTACAATATTAGACTGTGAACGTGCAGAGGATCTTTGGAAGAAGTTATGCAATACATATGAAAAAGAGACGACATCAAATAAAGTGTATCTGATGAGAAAGTTATATGACTTTCGCATGAAGGACACATATAGTGTTGCTACTCATCTAAATGAGTTTGATGCTATATTCTCCCAATTACAGGCTCAGAAAATGGATATGGATAATGAAATGAAAGCAATCTTGTTGTTGTGCACCTTGCCATCATCATGGGATACATTATGCACAACTATTCGCAATAGTGCACCTGGTGGTAAACTGGTCTATGATGACATATGTGGAGCACTCTTGAGTGAGGAGATTCATAGAAAACCTATGGTTGTCACTCAGAGTGGAGATGCATATAATGTTCGTGACTCTTACCAAGGAAAGAATCAGCAACGTGGCAAGAGCAAGAACAAGGAAAAGAATGTTCAACAGAATAAGAGTAGAAGTGTATCAAGGAAGAGGGATATCGAATGCCATTATTGTCATAAGGAAGGACACATGAAGAAAGATTGTTATGCATTAAAGAATGCTAAAGGTAAAGGACAGAATGTTGATAGGCATGTTAAACATTTACCTGCACCATCTACTTCGACTGCGAAGATTGAAGAAATTAATGTTATTTCTGATGATGCTGATGTGTTGACACTTGATAGTATTGTGCCAACTAAGGCTCTTATGGCTGATTCTCTTTCCCACATGTGGCTGCTAGATTCTGGTGCTTCTTTCCATGTGACACCACACAAAGAATGGTTCTTTAATTATGCAGGAAAGTCTCTTAGTACTGTGAGACTTGGTGACTCTTAGTAGTGTGATGTTGTGGGGATTGCAGATGTGGTTGTGCAGTTCATTGATGGTTCAAAATTTACTATGCATAATGTACGCCATGTACCTTAGTTATCATGCAATTTGATGTTAGTTGGTCAACATGATGACCTTGGTTACAAAGTGGTCGTCTATGCTCATTCCTTTTGCATATCAAAGGGCAACATGGTTATTGCAAAAGGAAGAAAAGTTGGCTCACTTTATCCTTTATTTGTATCACAAAAAGAATACTTGTTAGTTGTTACTGAACAGCCTATGGCTTGTATTTGGCATGGTCCTTGGGGGCATATATCTCATAGTATGGAAAATCTTTCTCATTCTGGCTACTTACCTGTGTTATCTTTCTCTAATTTTTCATTTTGTGAGCATTGTCAATATGGAAAGAAAACCAGAAATGTGCATAAAATGCACATTGACTTTTTAATTCAGCCTTTAGATCTCGTTCATACAGATGTGTGTGGTCCTATGCCCACAAGGCCATTAGGTGGTTCTCTTTACTTTGTCACTTTCATAGATGATGCTACAAGAAAAGTTTGGGTGTATCCTATCAAATCGAAGGATGAGGTATTCCCTACTTTCAAAAAATGGCTTGCTTTAGTTGCGACTGAAAAAGGAACTAAGCTCAAAGATTTACGTTCACATAATGGGGGTGAGTATACCTCACATGAATTCAGCATTTTCTACCAATCTAGAGGAATTTGTAGAGAGTTTACAACTCCTTATACCCCAGTGCAGAATGGTGTAGCTGAAAGGATGAATCAAACTATTCAGGATAGAGTAGTCTCTATGCTTCATCGTGCAAACCTTTGACAAGGCTTTTGGGTAGAATCAATATTGACTTCAATTCATGTGATTAACCTTTCACCTAGTACTGCCAAAGGTCTGAAAGTGGCACAAGAGTTATGGACAGGGACGCCACCATATTATGATCATCTTTGAGTTTTTGGGTGTGAAGCATATGTTCATATACCCAAGAATCTTAGACAAAAGTTGGACCATAAGTCAAAGAAATGCATTTTTCTTGGATGTGGTTGAGAAGGACAATTTGGATATTGCTTATGGGATCCTAAAACATGATTAGTGATCAGAAGCAGTGATGTCATTTTCAATGAGTCTAAGATGCATAAACAACCCATTAAGGAGGTTGAAGTGAGAAGAGTGGTGTTTGAGGATACTAGTCCCCCAGTTAGCATGCATAATGCTGCACATCGGGACGTTCAAGAGACTATCCGATCAGATTAGTCTACAAATTTTTGTGTTCATCAACCATTGACACTCTCTGCACGTGTCTCACATCCACCTAATAGATATGTTCTAGGTTTAGATTTTGTTATGCTAACAGATGGCGGTGAGCCTTCTTGCTAGAAAGAAGCTATGCAAACAGAGGATCTTGTCAAGTGGGAGCATGCCATGAAGAGTGAGTTGGATTCTATTCACAAGAATGGTACTTGGGATTTAGTATCTTTGCCAAAGGGAAGCAAAGATTTACCATGTAAATGGGTATATAAGCTTAAACTCACATTAGATAGTGCTTCTCCAAAGGATAAAGCATGACTTGTTGCAAAGGGTTTTAAGCAACAACATGGTGTTGATTTCGAGGAAATATTCTCTCTAGTGGTCAAGATGATTACCCTGTTCATGTTACTTGGATTCGTTGCAATGGAGGACTTAGAGCTAGTCCAATTGGATGTGAAAACTGCTTTCTTGCATGGAGATCTTATAGATGAGATCTGTATGGAACAACCAGAGGGTTATTTAGTTCGTGGCAAGGAAAGTCTAGTTTGTAAGCTCAAGAAGAGCTCGTATAGACTTAAACAGTCCCCTAGACAATGGTAACAAAAGTTCGATTGAAATGTAAACATGATGAAATAGTTGATAGATATACGACTAGGATTGTTTCCAAAAGTTCCTAAAGAGAAATGCATTGATTTCGAGGAGTCTTTTGCTGCCACAAGGCGAATTACCACTCTTTGTAGCATCTATGCACTTGTACTCATCAAGGTTGGAATGTACATCTGTTAGACATTAAAACTCCATTTTGAATGGTAATTTACATGAGCGAGTGTATGTATTTTGGCCCCTTGCTTTTTTGCCAAAAGGGCATGAAAGCTAAGTGTGTAGTTGAAAAAGACATTATATGGTTCAAGAAATCACCATGTGCTTGGTATGAGAAGATACATGACTACTCGCTAGCACATGGTTTTTTTTTAGAACAGGCCAACTGAGAGCACCTTATATGTTAAGAATGTAAATGATTTACTTCTTAGCATTCTTGCATATGTTGATCATATGCTACTCATTTGTCCTAATAAGAAGCATATTGTTGAATTTAAGGGTGATTTTCACATCTCTTTTGAAATGTTAGATACGAGGCATTTGCAACATTATTTGGACACTCAGCTTATGCAAGTTGATGGGGAAATAACTTTGCATTGAAAAAGATATCTTGATGCATTATTGCATCATTTTGGCCTTGAATATTGCTAACCTATTGCCATTCCCATGGAAACATGTTTAGAGTTGAGTCCTCATGATGGTGGAGATGCATTTGATGTTGTGCTCTATCAACAATCCATTGGATGCTTGATTTAATTATGCATAATTTGGTTTGATATTCAATTTTTTGTCTCTTAAATGAGCAAGTCTATGCATTGTCGAGCTGTCAAGCATTGGTACATGTTTTCTTTGTCTCATACTTGGTTCGTTGCTATGACACTCATGTGTCCACCAGTGATTTTTATTTCATGTTTGGTAGCTCATGAATATCTTGGTTGAGCAAGAAGCAACCTATTGTGACCACTTCTAGTTGTGAGGCTGAGTATATGGAAGCTTTTATCATGACAGTGTAGTTCAAAAGCCTTTTAGCTTATTTGGATGTTGGTCAATATTTTATTACTGCCGCTATTACTAATAGAAAGAGGGCATTGAAAGTTTTAACAAACTATGTGTTCTATGGTTGCACAAAGCACATTGAGGTGCACTATCATTATGTTAGGGAGAGACTCTCTACTAGAGAGTTTAGTTTGGCTATGTGCCCACACAAGATGATGTTAATGACCCTTTCACAAAGGCTCTACCTAGGGAGAAGTTTGAATCATTTCTTAAAGCTTTGGGCTTACTTGGTTTTGTGGATTGATTTCTTTCTACATAGCTTGGCACTTCCTTATACACGAGTGTTATCTCCATGTACACTACAACACTCCTAGCAGGGATTTGTTGATATATTTAGATATTGATGTGTGTGAAGACACTTAGGATTGATGGGGTACTTTTTTCCTTGTTTAGGAGCTTTTTTCCTCATCTTGTGTATACGACCATAACCCTAATGGATCACTTATCTTTGTACATTCACTTGGTAATAGATTCAGTATTGTGTTGTGCTCCAAGCTTCTTCTTCTTCCTTCTGTTGTTTGTGTGCTTTCGTAGACCGCAAACTCCAAAAAATAGGACCACAAAATTTTACCCAAATGCAATGAATATTGGATATGTGAATTATCACTTTGATTACCATCTCATTTTCAAATTTCATTGTATTTGAGTTTTTTGAGTAGGATCTATGGTCAATTTTCTCCATGTTGATATATTTAGGAAGTGATGTGTGTGAACACACTAGGATTGCCCGGGCATTTTTTTTCCCTCTTTAGGAGGTTTTTTCCCCCCACTTGTATATATGCCTATAACCCTAATGGGTCACTTATCTTTGTAAATTCTCTTGGTAATACATTAAGTGTTGTGTGTTGTGCTCCAAGTTTCTTCTTCTTCCTTATGTTGTTCACGTGCTTCTGCAGATCTCAGACTCCAACAATTGGTATCGAAGTAGGTCATCGCTTCATCTAGAGTGTCATCGACACCCCTCTAGTCACAGTCTCAAAATCACAAAAAAATTGGTGAGCATACTCAATATGATTAGGACTTCAAAACAACTTTGCTATGTAGTGTCAAAATTGCGATCTGAGCTTGTTTTGGCCTCTGAATGCACTATTGTAGTGCCTGTGTAGGCAATTTCATTTGCCAAAGATATATATAGGTTTTGGTTCACCAATATAAGCAGCTCGAAGTCTGCTACAGGTTTAGTAGAACTTGACAGGGTAGTTCTATTCAACTTTTTGAGATACATTCATTTTTTTGCATCAGGGTATTTTAGTCACTAGCCATGTGATGTATTTCGTATGTTGGCTATTGAGGATAAGTTGGATGGTACCAATTACCCATTAGGGGCTTCTATAATGTTTCATGTATTGGTTTCAAAAGAACTATGGAATATTGTGTATGGTGTTGAAAAACGTCCAACTACACTTGTAAATAAAGTTACTGAAGTTGATGCAGATGGCGTTGAAGATGATGATATTCTTCAAGTTTTTGTTCGTGCTGCGGTTCCTACTGCACCTACTGTAGAGCAACTTCTTTGGGATGGCAAAAATGCTCAAGCACATGCATTGATAGCCTTGTCTATCAAACATGCAATTATTCCTCACATTCGCTCCTGCAAAACAACAAAGGATGCTTGGCATACACTTACCACTTTATACCATGCAAGGAATGAGGCTTGTGTTGCTTACCTCAAAAAACAATTGGAGAGTGAGCACATGAATGAAGGAGATTCCATGGATATTTTTTTAGCAAAGATCAAAGATTTGAAGGAGCAATTGATTTCTGTGAAGATTGTTTTGAATGGTCTTCTAGATTCATACAAGAGTTTTGCTTCTACTCTTCGATTGATGATGAAAGGCAATCCAAATGACTTAAAATTTGAGGAGTTAGTCTTTGTTTTGTTGCAGGAAGATCAGTCTAGGTAGAATGGGTCTATCATGCATGTTGCACATCACGCTTTCTTGGCTAGTCAGAAAGGCAAAGATAAATGGAGCTCATCTACAAGTAAGTAGAAATCTACTAATTCTACACAATCAAAGAAGGATGACACAGACGAGAAGAAAACAAAAAAACAAAAATTGTTTTGCAAATACTTTAAAGGAAATGATCATGTCATTAATTTTTGTCCAAAACTAGTTGCAAAAAGGCAAAGAAGAAAGAGGTTGGAATGGTGAAGAATGGGCATTTACTACTGTTTGTAATTATGACCCATCTTCTCATGAATAGGGTATGTCTATAGTAGACTCAGATGTTTGGTACTTGGATAGTGGGGCAACCAAACATATTACCTTGCAGTGCACTTTCTTCACTTCGCTTGAGCCTACCCCTACAAGGAATATTGTCACATGTGCCAAGAACTCCTCTTATCCTATCATGGGAGTTGGTAAGATCACTCTGACTATTGTTGATGGTAGTTGTTTTACATTGTCGGATGCTTTATTTGTGCCAAGGATCAACAAAAATCTGTTATCAGTTTCAACATTAGCCAATATTAGTTTGGTTGTGAAATTTGTTGAAAATAGATGTATAATTGACGATCTATCAAACGGCGATGTCATTATTGCTTCTGATATTTTATGTTGTGGGTTGTATAAGCTCATAGACTATGAAAAATCTATGAATAATTCAGCATGTGTAGTACATAATTCTCAAGCTATGTGAGATGCAAAACTTTGGCATGCATGCTTTGGTCATCTGAAGTTTGCTAGTTTGTTATGCCTGCAGAATCTGAAATGATGTCCTCTTTGCCTAAACTTGAGGCACCTAGTAAACATGTTTGTGAAGGTTGTAGTTTGGGCAAAATTCTGCGTTCCTTATTCCCAAAAGATGGTTTAGTTCAAGCTACTAAGAAATCGCAGCTTGTTCATAGTGATGTTTGTGGTCCTATGCAAACACCCTCCTTTGGGAACTACCTTTACTTCATGACTTTTTTTAATGATTTTTCCAGGCATGCATGGGTGTATCCACTAAAAGCAAAGTCGGAAGTGTTTGTGGTTCAAACATTTTCTGGTTTTGGCTGAAAATCTATTAGCATGTAAAATGGGCATCCTCTATTCTGATCGAGGGAGGGAATACATGTCTCCTCATTTTAATGCATTTATTATTGAACATGGGATAAAACATTAGCCTACAGTTTTGTATACACCTCAATAGAATGGAGTTGTTGAAAGGAAGAACAAGTCTCTCATGGAGATGGCAAGGTGTATGGTCAAGATTCAGGCTTTACCACATACTTTCTAGCTTGAGACTATTATTTATACAACATATGTACTTAAAAAGTGTCCCACTAAAGCATTCAGTCTATCACTCCATATGAGGCTTGACATGGTCACTCTGTTGCTCGCCTGCGTGTCTTTGGTTGTTTGGCATATGCATTAGTGCCTAAACAAATACAGATGCGTGTGGTCCAATGCCCACAAGGTCATTAGGTGTTTCTCTTTACTTTCTCACTTCCATAGATGATGCTACTAAAAATGTATGGGTATATCATGTCAAATCAAAGGATGAGGTATTCCCCATCTTCAAAAGATGGCTTGCTTCCATGGAGACAAAAAAGAAACTAAGCTCAAAGCTTTATGTTTGGATAATGGGGGTAGTATAGCTCACATGAATTCAGCCTTTTCTGTGAGTCTAGAGGAATTCATAGAGAGTTTACAGCTCCTTATATGCTATTACTAAATGGTGTAGCTAAACGGATGAATGGAAAGGCATTGAGTCCACCTTTACCCACATATGTGAAATTGAGCATGGATGATTGCCCCAAATCAGATGAGGAAAAGGAATTCATGAACAAAATTCCTTATCAGTATGTTGTTGGTAGTCTCATGTGTGCTATGGTAGCTACAAGACCAGACATTACATTTTTAGTGGGAGTTGTTAGCAGATATATGTCTAATCCTGGCAAGAAGCATTGGGAAACAATCAAGATGATTTTGAGATATCTCAGTGGCACTAAAGGCAAGTGTCTATGCTTGGGTAGAGGGCAAGCATCCATTATTGGTTACATGGATTTTGATTATGTTGGTTGTGTAGACAATCGTAAGTCTGCATCAAGGTACATTTCTCATTTTGTTGGAGTCGCTATCTCTTAGAGATGTCCTCTTCAAGGATGTACAATTGTTTCCACTACAAAAGCAGAGTATGTTGCGACAAGTGAGGCATATAAGGAAGCATTGTGGCTTTCTCATCTTGCTTGTGATATGGGTCTACCTCAAGATGTACCTTGTTTTCTCAGTGATAGTCAGAGTGCCATTGCATTGGCTAAGAATCCAACTTATCATGCAAAGACCAAGCACATTGAGGTGTGGTATCACTTCATTAGAGACTTCTTAGCCATTGAACACATTATTCTTGAGAAATTTCATACTCGAGATAATGTTGCAGATGCTTTGAGTAAAGCTCTACCGCTTTCGACACTGTTGTCACTTGATAGCGGTTACTTGATCCATGATCTAACATAGTTACTTGTATATTGTGTAACATGCCCATCATGTGGGAGGTATAGTTTGTGTACTTACACTCAGATATTGTTTACCATTCTTTATTTTTCTCCCATAGACACTTTTGCTATATTGGCCTATAGTGGGAGACTGTTACCATTATTGTCCATAAGAAAGGCCAAATGGTCATCGGACACTTTTGTATATGTTTTTTAATAAAATATATGCTAGCCTGGTCAGCCACAGAATGTAAGTTTGACCGCATCTGTGTGATCTAAGAAATATGTGTTCATGGTCTATGTATTGTGTGTTTTCTGTGTATTTTGTAGCCTCGGTGCAAAGTATTGTGTGTTGCATATGGAGCTCGGTTTTCTACCACGAGGGTACCGTCATGGAGCTCTTGAGAAGGAGAGTCCATTGTGCCATTGAAATACTTCATTATCTTTTTACATTCACTTGGTAATACATTCAGTATTGTGTTGCACTCCAAGATTCTTCTTCTTCCTTGTGTTATTCATGTGCTTTTGTAGACCTCAAACTCCAACAATTGGTATCAGAGAAGGTCACCACTTCATCTAGGGAGTCATCAACTCGCCTTAAGTCACTGTCTCAAAATCACACAAAAATCATAGCACCTCTATAGGCAATTTTTTCCTTTTGTGCCAAACATATATACAAGTTTTGGTTTCCTACTACAAGTGCCTCAAAGTTTGCTATAGGTTTAGTAGATCTCAATAGGTTCTTTCTATTCAACTTTTTGAAATACAGTCAATTTTTTGCATCAAGGTATTTAGTCATTGGCCATGGTTGAAAACAATGATGTATTTTGTATGTTGGTTGTAAGGAATTGAACTCACAAACTCTTGGTTAGGAATGTGATGGGCTAACCACTTGCCCCAAAAGCCATGGTTGAGGATTACTTCCTAATCCTCTCTCTTAGGGTGTAGTTCAACCATCTCCTATTTGTCAAGGGTGTGGTTCAATCATCTCCTTCCTATCACTTTATTACATTCTTCCCCCCTTGCTCAATCATTGTCCTCAATGATCTGCTCTTGTATCCCTCTAGCCTCGGTGATCAGCCTCTTGAACTCCCTAGGTACCCTTGAATTGATGTCCTCAACCTAGCACAATTTCTTGAACCTTGTTCGCAACCTTGGTCTCTTGAACCCTTGCTCTCAACCTTGGTGTCTTGAACCTTCTTGTTCGCAACCTTGGTGTCTTGGGCCCTTGTTCTCAACCTCAGTCTTGAACCTTGTTCTCACCCATGTTTGGTATCTTGAACCCTCAATCAAGTGCCACCCATGGTTTCCCAAGGGATTCACATTTTCTAGCTGTCTCATCAGATTTGGAAAGTTCATTTCGAGAGCTTTCCAACGGTATATTACATGCCTCAATCCGACCTACGGATTGGAGATACACCTCAATCTTTGTTGGGCTAGCTTGTGAAAGCGACGTGCGCTACTTTGTACCCTTTCATATAGAGGATGTCCAAGCGCCTTTTTTAGAGGCCATTAGTTCAATCCACCTTGCCCAAGCCTACTTCCTATGCTCTGATACCAATGTAAGGAATTGAACTCATAACCTCTTGGTTAGGAATGTGATGGATAACCACTTGCCCCAAAAGCCATGGTTGAGGATTACTTCCTAATCCTCTCTCTTAGGGTGTAGTTCAACCATCTCCTATCTATCAAGGTTGGGTTCAATCATCTCCTTCCTATCACTTTATTACATTGTTTGTTGAGGATAAGTTTGATGCTATTAATTATTGACATATATGATGCATCATGTATTGGTAGTAAAAGGGCTATGGAATATTGTGTAGGGTGTTGAAAAACGTCCTATTATACCTACAAGTACAATTATTGAAGGTGAAGGGGGACATAGTCATTTCCAAGAACAATTCAAAGGCAAATACTTCATAGCAATGTGGAAGGTCCCAAAAACTTATTGAGAAGCAAAAACAAGAATGGATTCATTATGCCAACTATGCACGTATGCATCAACTTCAACTAATTCCAGATACTCTACCTTTAAAGAAGTTCAAGGACAACTTGAATGGGAAGAATCAATGGAGGCTGAAATGAATGCAATTCATAAGAACAAAACGTGGACACTTGTACCTAAGCCATCCAATCATCAAGTCATAGGAGTCAAATGTCTTTACAAAGTTAAGTACAAATCAGATGTAACTTTGGATGAGTACAAATCCTGACTAGTAGCAAAATGATATAAGAAAAAACACGGCATAGACTATGAGGAAACCTTTGCCCCCAAGCAAGGTTCACAACCATTCGAGTAATCCTTACCCTAAATACCCATTTTCGATGACTGATCTATCAATCAATGTGAAAATTGCTTTCCTAAATGGCGTTCTTCAAGGAGATGTATATGTGGAACAAGCTGAAGGTTTCCAAATCAAAGGTAAAGAAGATAATGTCTACAAGCTACACAAAGCACTTTATGGACTTAAGCAAGCTCCTTGGACCTAGTATGATAAGATTAACAAGTTCTTTGAAGATAAAGGATTCCATCGAAGTTTTTTCGATGCAAATATCTATATCTATCAAAAATGTTCTCTAACTCCATCATCATTCTTTATCTTTATGACTTGATCTTAACACGTTCAGATGATGATCACATTAAGCAGCTTCACCTTGAGTATTCAATGATAGATCTTGCCTTGCTTCACAAATTCCTTGGTTTAGAAATTTTGCAATTAAAAGAAGGCATTTTCCTATTTAAGAAGAAGTATTGCTATGATCTAGTTTCGAGATATAACATGGACGAGTGTCAATAAGTCTCTATACCTCTTGGTCCCAACAACAAGCTCACATTGGAGGACACATCACCACTTATGGATGTGAATCATGATCGAAAGCTCATTGGCTCTTTGCTATTCTTAGCCAACATTAGATGGGACATTGACTATGCAGTTGATGTTCTTGGCCTGTTCACCCATCAGCCTCATCAAATACATTGGCAAGCTTCTCAAAGGTTACTTCACTACCTTGATCTCATATGAGATCATGGTTTTTGGTATAGAGGGAGCATTCTGGGTATATATTATTGCTTGGATAGGACCTATATCTCACGAGCAAGTATGAAGCAGGCTATAGTTGCTCTTTCATCCACATAGGTCGAGTATTGAACATGCTTTTAGTAGCATGTGAGACCATATGTGCTCTACATTATTATCTGACATTGGTATTTTGTAGGATCATCTCTCATTAAAAGACAATTAGCCTTGGCCATTGCCAAGAATCTAGTCTTCGACATTCACATGATGCACATTGAAATCTAGTATCGCTTCATCCACGAGAAGATCATATAATAGGAGATTACTTTGGAGTGGTCTACCTCTCAAGAGAACTTGCCAGACATGTTCATGAAGGTTTTACATCCAGTTTCGCTTCAACACTTGTTGGAACTCTACAACATTCAACTGCTCCAAAATGAAGTTGTACAGGGGGTGTTGATGACATGATTTCATCTACTTCCATCTCTTATTGTATCCATATGAGTGCATGTCTATTTTGTATCTAAGCTATTATCTTCTACCTTGTATTCATTCTCCTTCAAGGGGAATTATCCCACATATGATGTACTTTAGACAACCTCCTCCAAATCTATATAAGGAGGGCCTCTCCCTCACTTTGTACTTACTTAAAAGTTTGAAGATCCCACTTCATGCTCTTGGCAATCTCACTCTGATCCATGTGAGTTTTCTCATTTCATGATCTACGCACTTTTGAATCTCACACTCTTTTCCATTTTGTGAGTAAGTTTTTCTTTTTGTTTTATATTTATGTGTGTGTACATACATACATACATACATACACACACACACACACACACACATATATATATATATATATATATATATATATATATGTATATATATATATATATATATATGGTGCATGTATACTTGCAAGAAAGAATATATAATGACACATAGGTGAGAAGAACCAACATTTTGAAGTAGAAAAAATGAAGAGCATGTTTAACATATGCCTAATCATGCGAGTATGCATACATATGAATTCTAAAGAAATTCCATAACATACAATGCATTTAATATTTTGCCAAAAATCAAGCATTCCTAACAAGAAATATGAACTTTTAATCCCGGGGCACAAATTTTACACATCAATCTTCTTTTGATCAATTCAGCATACTTTTTCCATGTCATACCTCATAGAAAAGCCTACTCTGCTCCTTAAGCATTTAAACTTCATAAAAAAATAACAAAACTTGAAATAATGCTATTCATCAATTTATAAAATCAAAATAGTTCTTCCTTCAAATAGTTAGAGAGAAACCATGACTTCATGCATTATTATTATTATTATTATTATTATTTTTGAGAGTACAATGGATTTGGAAAGACACACATACCCAACCTCATAAGGTAGAGGCATCCATCTTGAGGAACTCTGAGGCATCAAGATCCCGACAGGACTTGAACCCTGGCCATCTGCCTAGGAGTACAAGGCACATCCGCTAAATCACGCCCGTTGGATAACTTCATGCACTATTGAAAACAATCTATGCATGAAAAAGTGATAAAAAAGTGCTTATCTTTTATTTCAAACGATGTAAAAACTTACGTCTACTTTGAAGGCATGCGTCGTTGTATTGGAGCGGAGTTGAAAAGCCTTTTGGTTGATTAAATCCCTTCAAGAAGACTAGCAAGTGATACAAAATGGTTAACTTGCGGAGTGCATACAAACTTGTAGGAGCATTTTTCTAATGAAAACAAGTACTAACTCAAAAGCTTGAATTATTTTGAACTATGTCCTCCAAACACTTTTCTATTATTGTGTATTATGAAAATTTGAACTTGAATGTACCTTTTTTCCGATTTTGATAAATTAGAAGAACGATAATAAAATGAATGGGTTAGAAAAAAAAAATGGAGGTTCGGCTTAGGCCTACTCCCCCGAGCTTTAACTTTGAAATTGCAACTGTACAAAGGAAGGGCATAGTACCCATGGAACCCCCCTTATTCCACAAGAACAAGGGTTTACAAAGCTGGGTTAAACGACGATCACAACTACCGCAGGGTTAGACATAGGTGGCACATCAACCACATGCAACATCTTTCCAAGATACACACGTCCCTTACATGTTGCTGCTAGGGGTTGAACCCTCACCCCCGCCTCAAGAGGCGAGAGGCCCAACCACTCAGACAACGGCCTTGGACTAAAATGAATGGGTTTATCTTGTGCGATAACTTAAATTTAAGTTTGTGTAGTTCCACCTTTCTATATGAATAGCTATAAGACCGTGTTGAAGCTCAAGGTCAAGGACAAAGCATGGAAGCGCATCAAGGAAGTGAACACATGAGAAGAAGGAGCAAGTAGGGAGCTCCAAGATTCACATGTCAAATTTTCAGAAGAAATCCCTATAAAAATAGTGATTTTTATCACTAAATATCATTGTAAATACCAGTTTCTATTTTTACAGCTCCATTTTGTTCAAGCCAAGGAGTCCTTGAGCTTGAGGAGTATTAGATGTATCATACTACCAATTTTCATAATTTTTAGATTCCGTTTGAGCCCTCAAATAAGCCCGAGAACCTAATTTTTAACTAGGCCGGACATTAGGTCTGGACAGGGCCAAAACTACTCAAAAACTATAAAAAGGGCTGGAAAGCTCATTTGAGGGGTTAGCTTGTTGTAGATTTCAGTTTTGTAAGAGAACTCTTTGGTAATCGAAGCTTTCCATTGTTCCACTCTTTGCTCTTACCTTGTACGCGTGTGTGTGTATGTGTGTGCATGCTTGTGTGCTTTCACTCACACACTTGTGCCATCACTTGCTCGCGGTCTTCATACCGGTCCTCACGTCTCCACGGATTGACATTTATGAGGTGTATCTCCTCACGTTGGTACTCACCATTGTGCTAGAGTGACACCAAATTTGCATGGCCATGTATAGACACAATTGAAAAATCCCAGGCACATGAGACACAACACAATTTTCACATGCAAAATATGTTATTGATACTAATATCTTTCTTCTTGTTTGATGCCATTGTTCCAAAAAAAAAAAAAAAAAAAAAAAAGAGGCAAAGAAGAGGATTGTGCTTGACAATGCCCATCAGCGAACTTTCAGCAAGAACATCCATCAACAAAAAGAACAAGATGAGGGTCAAACACCATGCTGGAACTACAACACGCAGGGATGAAGATCCACGGACCCTTCACCATGGTAAGCTGTGTATGCTTCAACAACACTATAACCATGATAGATTAGGAAACCTCTTCGTCAGCATACCCTTGAGCACTTAGCTCAAGACCCAACCTCTTGCACCATACTTCTTGCCATGCATTTTCCAAGTACGCATATGTAGGGCCTCATTACAAGGCCATGCACAAGGCACATATTTTGTTCAACCCATGCACTAATGCACTTACCCACCATTCATTATGGGTTACAAGTACTTGGCATGAAAACTATGAAAAGCCATCTTTGGAAGAACCAGACGACATCAAGATGACAACAACAAGCGCGAGGAAGCCATCACCACCGAGAGTTGCTCACAATCAACATTGACCACCTCCTTTGAGCAGCTAGCAGTTTTGGAAAACTTACAAATGCACCACCCAGATGGAATCCAAGGCAGAAGTACGTACAAAGGGACTACAAACTGCAAGAGATAACAGTGGCAAAGTGCAGAACCAGACAAATGACCAGGATACATTGGGAAGAGGGACCGCCCCTGTTGAACGTAACAAGACACTACCTCTCAATGTACTACATGGAACAACCACGACAACAAAGGTCTGTCAGGGACGACAGACTCAAGAGGGGGGGGAGTGTTGAAGCTCAAGGTCAAGGACAAAGCATGGAAGCGCATCAAGGAAGTGAACACATGAGAAGAAGGAGCAAGTAGGGAGCTCCAAGATTCACATGTCAAATTTTCAGAAGAAATCCCTATAAAAATAGTGATTTTTATCACTAAATATCATTGTAAATACCATTTTCTATTTTTACAGCTCCATTTTGTTCAAGCCAAGGAGTCCTTGAGCTTGAGGAGTATTAGATGTATCATACTACCAATTTTCATAATTTTTAGATTCCGTTTGAGCCCTCAAATAAGCCCGAGAACCTAATTTTTAACTAGGCCGGACATTAGGTCTGGACAGGGCCAAAACTACTCAAAAACTATAAAAAGGGCTGGAAAGCTCATTTGAGGGGTTAGCTTGTTGTAGATTTCAGTTTTGTAAGAGAACTCTTTGGTAATCGAAGCTTTCCATTGTTCCACTCTTTGCTCTTACCTTGTACGCGTGTGTGTATGTGTGTGCATGCTTGTGTGCTTTCACTCACACACTTGTGCCATCACTTGCTCGCGGTCTTCATACCGGTCCTCACGTCTCCACGGATTGACATTTATGAGGTGTATCTCCTCACGTTGGTACTCACCATTGTGCTAGAGTGACACCAGACCGCATCACAACCAAAAATGATAAAAGTTTCGCGGTACCTTTTTTATCTTTTATCATTTTAAGAGAAAGAACAGTGTGAAAAAATGGAGAGGCTCAACAACGATTAAGTTTTCCCGATTTTCAATCACTTTCTTTGCACATGAATGACCGCACATTAGAAGTCGTAGTAGTAGAAAAAACTCTCCTTTCAACTCACATGTTGAGGGATGGGCACATTATGAACTTTCTATAAGGGAGCGCAAAAGGCATCACAATTTACATTTCTTCCTCGATGATCATCAATGAAGTCAACATCGTGAGGGTGCTTAACACGATGGGATCTAAGGAAAATTTCCATCACGTGCTTTGAGTATATAGAAAGTCTGTGGTGGGAGAAACTTTGGTACGTACCTTTTGTGGTTGAGGTTGCAAGAGGCTTTAACATATACATGGAGTGGTATGGACAACGATATCTTAAAGCAATCATTTGTGGGGTGCAAAGGATGCCTCATGCCAGGGAGTTCCAGCTTAAGCTCTAGACAGCATATAAACATCAGCTGATCCATTGCAGGCTGCAGCCGCTCCTCTCCGCTGTCCCCTCTAGCGATTACTTCTGAAACTTCTTAAGCACCGAGTGACGGAGCTTCATCTTTGGCGCACATGTCACCTTCGTCGACTGAGTTGTGGTCGTAGAATCGGCCATCCCCATTTTGTCACTGTAGATACACCGATAGCGCTCAGCGCGCGCTTAATTGCACTTGCGCACGCATGCACATTCCATATCCCATTAAACTGTTTACCCCTCTATGCACATTCTGACACCTCGTTCGCACGTCACTCACTCTTTATACGATCTCTTTCGCACGTCCCTTTTGTTTTCTTCAGGTTTCCACTGCGATCGGGTACTTCCTCATGACGAGCGTGTCCCTGCCGTCCATTCTGAGTTCTCCAAAGGATTCGATTGCTGTTCCTTATCCGCATTCTTTGCCACTTTCCAGTAAGAAGTTTGACACGAATCCGAGTAAATGCTATCATAAATCCTCTTCGGCAGTCCGTAGCCTGTTCCTCCCTAAGTGCTTGGAATCAGCTTCTATTAGCGGAAAAGAGTTTACAGGCAAATTTCCTGGATGTTTAATATTGCAAAGGACAAGGATAAGGACTAATGCAATAGATGATGATACTTTGGGATCCGGCAACACAGAAGATGGCACCCAGGTCACAGTTGAACAAGGAAAGAGGATACTAGCTTTGCAGAAAGACCTTCTTGAACAGGTGTGGCCATTCATTATTACCTCATGTAATAATCTTATCATGTTTGATTTGTGTTTCAACCTGATGTAAATTCATTTTGAGATTAGAGAGTCCGACAATTTATATTTTTGTACAAGTGAAATAACTGTTGCTGGATTTCCATTTCATTTTTAATCCGGAAGAGTACATATGGTCTGCATTCTCTGCCAATCTTTCTTACTATTTTTTTTTTGCTCTTTCAAATTTTGAAGGGATGCAGAATGATATCTGGAAGTTGAACCATGAAATGTAAGACTTCTGCCACATCCATTCGTGGCACAATTCATTGGCTTGGGATTTTCAGCTTGTTTGTGACATCATCCATTTATTTGGAAACTTAAGCCTGTTTGTTCAAGGTGGATGTCTTTGAAGTTTCAAGGTTGAGCTTAGGAAATGAAGGCTTTAAGGCAATGACAACTAGCGAAACAAGGAATTATTCAGGGATGTTTAATCCACCCTTATCATTGTTACGATACTTTGCACTAGATTCAACTTATCAAGTGCAAAGATAGATGGTACTTGAAATGATTCCAGCAAGGATAAGACCACACAAGGATTCCCCTCTTTTCAGATCGAGTCTTGGATAGGATTCATTTGGGGTAAAATCTACTATTAAGTTATATTTTGAAGCATATTTTTCGAGGACGAAAATATTCTTCGAAGGGGGGAATTATTATAAAATAGATGGACAGGACTCTAGATAATGATAGCATTAGATACTTTTGGAATATTAGACAACTCATAAGCTTAGCCTAGTGGTTAAGTCTTAATGATGGGAAGGAGGAGGTTTTGGATTCAATCCACACGGGGAACATGGGAAGAGAGTTTTTCCCAAAGATCTCTAAAGCCTTCTAGAAGCATCTACTCAAGTCAATGTGAGTTAACTTGAATTAAGAGATTCTTAATACACTTATCACTAGTTGATTCTAATGGAAGGTGTAAAACCAATGGTAGAGATTAGTAAATACATATGCATACTGTTGGTGCAAGAGAATCCAAGCCCACATACTTGGATAATTAGCATATTTCTCATGGAGCCTTATATGATCAATCCCTTGTAAAATCAATTACATTTACCTTTGTAAAAGAACCTTACTTCCACGAGGAAGTTAGGAAGCATCAAATCTCGTAGTTGATTGATGAGAGAATATATCCTATAGTTTAGGATTGACTTTTAGGTGGACTTTTGAATTTGAATTCAAAAGATTGGCTCCAAACTCAACTATAAAAGTAGATCAAAAGCCACGCGTGGATATGCCTCGACTAGGAGATCAATTGAGAGGAATACATTATGATTTGAGAGCTCACTCCATAGCTCAATCACTTTTCTCACATTGTGCAATAGATTATTGCCAATGACATTGTATTTCTATGTGATCTAATACATACATTTTCATTATATCTTTACTTCACTTCTCTGCCATGACTACATAAGTAAAGTGATCTTCTCAGAGCTTGTTCTCAGTGTATGATTGATCATTTGTCATGATTTAAAGCATCATAGATTCAGTATACTATCTACATTATAGCTACAAAATCTCATTATCATTGCTTCTCTGAATCGTGAGATATATTCACTTCATTACTCTCTGGTATGTTGACTCATGCATCGTGAAAATGTCAGGCAAATCCTATGATTTGCTAAACATCATACTCAGCGTGTAGTTCATCTTTTTTATTGTAATCAGTCATGATTGGTAGCTTTCTAAGTCAATTAGACATCACCAAAAGGAATTAGACTAATTGCTATCATTCTAAGAGCACTATACATTATACTGAACAGGTGTAGAGACTAAAATAGCAAGTCTATGACCTTGGATCAATTTTCTACCTATCTGTTTTGATCCATTGATTAGTGGATCATGTTCCAAACAACATAGGTGATTATTTATGATCATTAGGAAGCTAAAGAGGCCCACTACACTCTCGAGCAATTGTTCTTGGATGGTGTCAAGTAGGGTTAAGCAACACCGCTTCATCTCTGAAGACTATCCACCATCTCCTCCAACAGTGGTATCAGAGCAACAATAAGGAAGATGGGAGATGGAAAGCATTGGAGAGGAGATAGAAGAAGAACACATAGTAAGACAGATCATCAATGACATCAAAGGTGATAGAAGAAGAACACATAGTAAGACAGATCATCAATGACATCAAAGGTGATGATAAGTGGGAGTCCTTCACCAAAGCAATGGACCTTTATATGGATATGCAGATACCTGACCTAAACACCTTGATGGGGAAACTCTTCACCCATGAGACAAAGCTCAACAAGAATGGTGACAACTCTAGAGGTAACCAATCTTCTACCTTTTATACATATAAGAATAAAAGTAAGGATAAGGGTAAAGGCAAAAAGAATGAAGAAGAGGTTAGTACCTCTCAAGTTAACTACACAGGTAGAGGAAGAGGTACCAAAGGAAGGGGCAAAGGAGGAAAGCAAGGCAGAAGGAGACCCTACAATACTCCACCTTGCAACATCTGTGGCCTTACCAACCACACCTCCAAAGAATGCTTCAAAAACATAAGGAATCAAAGGGGAAGAGGCTTCCATAGAGGGAGCTATGGACAATCCAGAGGCAGATTCAACAATGGAGGAAGCAATTACAATCACAACTACAACAAAGGCTACAACAACAACAATTATCAAGGAGGTTTCAGAGGTACAAGAGACTATAACAACTACATAGAAGACCAAGATGATTCTCTACTCATCATGAACATGACATCCAAGCAAGGTAAAGATGATGAGAATCTTTGATATATTGATTTTGGTTGTTACAATCATGTGGTTGGAAATGTAGCATTGTTATCTGATCTTGAAGAATCCAAAGGGAAGTATGAAGTACAGACAAGTGATGACACTAAACACTCTGTCAAGAAAATTGGAAATGTCAAAGCTTGTGATGGTAATATGAACCTCTTAAGTAAGGTCTTATATGTACCAACCATAACAAAAAACCTAATCAGTGTTGGACAAATTGTTGAGAGATGCTTACAGGTCAGATTCACAAGGCATGGAACATATATGGAAGATCCTCAACAAGGCTTCAAGAGGATTGCAAAAGGTGAGAAATCTGATAGACTCTTTACATTTGACATTAAAGACACAAAAAACATAGCACTTTTCAATTACAAAGATCAAACTCTATTTGAACTAGAGATATGGCACAAAAGGCTAGGTCATATAGGAGAAAGAACACTAAAGCAAATATGCAAGGATCAGAGTGTGCCTGACATTCCAAATGTGTCCAAGCAACACATGATATACAAGTGTGGAGCATGCCAATTTGGCAAAAGCTCACAGGCAACCATTTAACAGAAAGGGGTACATGTATAAAGACTTCTTGGAGCTTGTACACACTGATGTGTGGGGTCCTAGCAAAGATCCATCGATCTCAGGTTCAAGGAACTATGTTCCATTTATAGATGACTACAATAGATGGACAATTCTTTACTTCATGAAGCATAAGGATGAAGTATTTACATATTTCAAAAAGTATTTTGCATTGGTTGAGAACCAAACAGGTAGAAGCTTGAAGAGGATCAAATCTGATGGAGGTGTTGAGTATTTCTCACATGAATTTGATTCATTCTTACAGGGAAGAGGCATAGAAAGAGAAGTCACAACAAGATATACACCTGAACTAAATGGAGTGGCAGAGAGAAGGAACAGGTTGATAGTAGAGGCTCCAAGATCAATGTTGAATGAAAAGAAACTACCCAACTAACTATGGGAAGAGGCTGTTTATACAACCACATACTTGATTAACAGGCTCCAATCCAAATCCTTGGATGGAATGACACCCTATGAAGCATGGAATGGAAGGAGACCCTCATTGGACCATTGCAAAATCCTTGGGTGCATTGCTTATGCACATATACCCTCGCAGATTTGAGGGAAGCTTGATCCTAAAGCTGAAAAGTGTATATTTATTGGCTATGACCAAAAGAAGAAGGGTTATGGGCTATATAATCCCACTAACAAAGGATTTATAGTTAGTAGGGATGTAGTGTTTGATGAAAATAATTCATGGTTTGAAGATGATTGCAGGAAGGTCAAGTTACCTTATGATTTGGAAAATGACTTTCCAACTCTCACCTAAGAAGATCAACAATTACCAGAAGATATCAATTCAGACTCCATAGGATGAAGAGCAAATTGATTTCAAGCCATGGAAGTCAAGAGGCAAGACCATGTTCAAGCAATTGGAAGACATTCCAGAGTCCTCCAATCAAGCACTCGAGAGCTCAAAGGGAGAGTAAAAAGCCCATAAGGTATGGCTATGACACATCATTAGTCACCAAGCATCCTGTGTATATCATTTGAAGAGGCCAATAAAAAGAAAGAATGGAGAGAAGCCATGCAAGAAGAAGTTGAAGCACTTCAGGAAAACAATACTTGGGATTTGGTTCCCAAGAAGCGAAGCATGAAGGTAATAGGATCCAGGTGGATATATAAAATCAAGATAAATTCAAATGGTTCTATAAACAGGTACAAGGCAAGGTTAGTGGCAAAGGGGTTTGCTCAAACCCATGGAGTGGACTCTGAGGAAACTTTTTCACCTGTGGCTAAGATGCCAAGAATTAGGGTTTTGGTAAGTGTTGTTGCCTCCAAGAATTGGAGCCTATATTAGTTAGATGTTAAGAATGCATTCCTAAATGGATGGATCTCAGAAGAAGTGTACATGGCTCAACCACCAGGGTATGAAGATAAGGATAAACCTGGTTTTGTATTATGGCCTAAAGCAAGCTCCTAGAGCTTGGAACCATAGGCTTGTTACTTATTGCAGGATCAAAGTTTTATGGCTAGCAAAGCTTATTCTTCTTTATTTATAAAGAAGACCAACTCAGAAGTTATCTACTTATGTGTTTATGTGGATGACATTATCATTACAGGGAAGATGCTAATGGCATCGAGCAAGTTAAAGCTCAACTAATGGAGGAATTTAAAATCAGTTATCTTGGTTTGTGAACATACTTTCTTGGTCTAGAACTTGTGTATATAGATTCTGGTGTGTTTATTACTCAAAGAAAGTATATCCATGATATGTTAGTAAAATTCAAGATGGAGAACACCAAAATTGCAGGTACACCCATGGAACTCAATCAAAAGCTTAGTTCTCATGAAGGAGAACTTCTTGAAGATGTTACAGGTTACCAAAAACTTGTTGGGAGTCTCAACTATGCAACCCTAACAAGAGTGGATATTGCTTATGGAGTAAGTACATTAAGACAATTTATGCATGCACCAAGAAAGCCTCACATGGAAGCTGCCAAGAGGGTGCTGAAGTATCTAAAGGGTACCATAAATGAAGGGCTATTTTACCTTTTCACTTCTGACTTGGACATAAAGATGTATTTTGATGCAGATTGGGCTGGCTCCAAGGATGATAGGAGGAGCACCTCAAGATACTTGTCTTTTGCAGGTTCAAAGCTTGCAACCAACTTCGGCATTGTCATCTACAAAGGCAGAATATAGAGGCCTAGCAAATGCAACTCAAGAGGCTATGCGGCTCAAGCAACTCTATACAGATTTGGGGTTATACTCTTACACTCCAATAATTTTTGGAGACAACACTAGCTCACTTCATTTGGCTGCTAATCCTGTATATCATGCAAGGACTAAGCACATTGAAGTGCACTATCATTATGTAAGGGGGAAATTGCTTAGCAAGGACATTCAACTGTCCTATGTATAAACTCATTTACAATTTGGAGATATACTCACAAAGTCTTTGGATGGAAGCAAGATGAACAAATTCAAATTGATGATCGGTTTGCAGGAGATAAAGGAGGAATGAAGACAAAGCATGTTAGGCTTGAGGGGGAGCTGTTGGTGCAAGAGAATCCAAACCCACATACTTGGATAATTAGCATATTTCTCACGGAGCCTTATATAATCAATCCCTTGTAAAATCAATTACATTTACCTTTGATTAGGAAGCATCAAATCTCGTAGTTGATTGATGAGAGACTATATCCTATAGTTTAGGATTTACTTTTAGGTGGACTTTTGAATTTGAATTCAAAAGATTGGCTTCAAACTCAACTATAAAAGTAGATCAAAAGACACGCGTGGATATGCCTCGACTAGGAGATCAATTGAGAGGAATACATTGTGATTTGAGAGCTTTCTCCATAGCTCAATCACTTTCCTCACATTGTGCAATAGATTATTGCCAATGACATTGCATTTCTATGTGATCTAATACATACATTTTTATTACTTCACTTCTCTGCCATGACTACATCAGTAGAGTGATCTAATACATGACTACATCGGTAGAGTGATCTTCTCAGAGCTTGTTCTCAGTCTATGATTGATCATGATTTAAAGCATCATAGATTCAGTATATTGTCTACTTTATAGCTACAAAACATCATTATCATTGCTTCTCTGATTCGTTAGATATATTCACTTCATTACTCTCTGTTATGTTGATTGATGCATCCCGAAAATGTCGGGCAAGTCCTATGATTTGCTAAACATCATACTCAGCATGTAGTTCGTCTTTTTTATTGAAATCACTCATGATTGGTAGCTGTCTAAGTCAATTAGACATCACCAAAAGGAATTAGACTAATTGCTATCATGCTTAGAGCACTGTTCATTATACAAACAAGTGTAGAGACTAAAATAGCAAGTCTATGACCTTGGATCAATTTTCTACCTATCTGTTTTGATCCATTGATTAGTGGATCATGTTCCAAAGAACATAGGTGATTATTTATGATCATTAGCAAGCTAAAGAGGCCCTCTACACTCTAGCAATTGTTCTTGGCTGGTGTGAAGCAGGTTTAAGCAACACCACTTCATCTCTGAAGACTATCCACTACTCCTCCAACACATACGTGGAGTGTGACTAATCTACATGTCATCATTAATTCGAGGATGTGTATAATAGCCTGTTGGATGGAGAGTCATAGGGTGCATGAAGACTCTTGAAGCTGAATATGGCTGCTCCAAAGACTGATGGTTGATGTGCATAGCTGAAGAAGTCCACCTTATGAAAACTTTGTGCATGAGCTGACGTGGGAGAAGAGATTTGCTGCAAGATTTACTGTATAGCTATATGAGCCTGGGGCTGCCCTAACTTTTGTGTGGCCTTTTTGCTTTTTGAGAAAAATTAGCGGATCTCATTAAAATTTGTATCACTAATTATCTTCCTTGTTTTTTGTTTCCAAAAGTCTTCACAAATCCAATCTTCTGCACACCTTATTTTTTATGTGGGTAGTCAGCCATGTTCAAACTTCATATGTGGTTTTGGATTCCCATATAGGAAAGTTGGGAACACTTAGTTTTGTGTGCAAAAATTATGAGATATGTACAATTAGATTGTAATTATGACATCTAATCTCATGCATATGTTCTCCCTATCTTTCACTATTGAAGCTCTCTTCTGTTAATCCAAAGGGGTGTTGCCTCTCATTTCAAGCTCTCATATCACACTAGCAGTGATACCTCACGACAATTCCTACTAATAATGGAGTCTCGTCCTCAAACAATATGCTTAAGTGAATTGCTTGGCAAAATTTGTTACAGTCGATTGCTCTCTCAAATCCTTGACCTTTGTCAATGAATAATTCATTGAATCTCATTCATTCATATGCTTATTCTCCAACTTTTTTTGAAGGTAAGGAACATGAGTCTTATTTCTTGTTTGATAGAATGTAACAAGAGTATCCTAATCATCCCTAATTGTTCGACACAAGCAAGATGATGGGTAATGGCATGTTTGATAGACAAAGCAATTAAGAGATGTGCGTATGCATCTTTGCCATATTGTCGAAGTTGCTCTAGAGCATAGTTAAAAAAAACGCGTTTTTTTCGAAAAATAAAAAACGTTTAGGACGTTCGGACGTTCCGAACATCCTAATATATATATATATATATATATATATATATATATATATATATATATATATATTAAAGACCATCCTCAATTTTTATTTTTGTTTCATGAACAAAATTATGAGAATGTAAGGTTTTCTTTCCTTCTTTACTAAATTCTGAACCAAAAGTCCCTCCTATCTAGTTCAGAAAAAAGTTCCTATTTTGATTTTAAAAGATATTTCATTTAGCAAGGAGTCAAGACCATTAAATTGTTGAGATTATTTTTATCCATTCTTGACTCTATCACTCTAAATGCATTGTCTTAAGAGTTTTAATGTGCTTTAAGCTCATCAATCATTTGTTTAAGACTTCATTCCCATTTTTTGTTTACTTTAACCCAATTCGTTTTGGACCTTCCTAACTCCAGATCATTGTACTGGTAGTAGATAGAGTTTTTTATGTGTTTTTAGCACTAGATATGTAAATGAGTGTTAGATATACATTATTCATGGATTATTAGAGAAAAAAAAATTGAAATGTTGCGACAAAATATAATACTCATTTTTTATTTCCATTTTTTTAGTACTCTACGTACTCTCTTTGAACTATGCTTTAGAGTGATTGGATGCTGATGTTTCACTTGACATAATTGTAACATAATCTTTTAGTTCAAAGAGAGTTTTTAAAACTCTCTTTGAACTATGCTTTAGAGTGATTGGATGCTGATGTTTCACTTGACATAATTGTAACATAAGCTGCAAGAAAATTGAAACCTAAATCATTCTCATGCCACATGCATCCATTACATTTGTAGTAGTTTGTAGCTACAATAGGATGCATTTCAACACCTTACATAGTGTTCCATATTCCCTCTGCCACAAATACACAAAAGTTAGGGGATCTCAATAAAAGTTGTATAGCTAATCATCTCCCTTGTTTTTTTTCCAAAAGTCTTCACAAATCCAATCTTACCCGGACCTTATTTTTCATATGGGTAATTGGTCATGTTCATATGTGGTTTTGTCCTAATTTTTGAATCCTTAGAGAGGGTTGAACCCCATATAGGAAAGTTGGGAATACTTAGGTTTATGTGCAAAAAGTATGAGATACGTACAATTAAATTGTAATTATGACCTCTATTCTCATGCAAATGTTCTCCCTAACTTTCACTATCTAAGCTCTCTTCTTCTAATCTAAAGGGGTGTTTCCCCTCATTTCAAGCTCTCGTATCACACTGGTGGTGATATCTTACGACAATTCCTACTAATTTTGGATTCCCTCGTCATCAAACAGTATGCTTAAGTGAATCGCTTGGCAGAATTTGTTACAGTTGATTGCTCTCTCAAATCCTTGACCGTTGTCAATGAATAATTCATCGAATCACATTCATTCATATGCTTATTATTCAACTTTTTATGAATGTAAGGAGCATGAGTCTGATTTCTTGTTTGATATAATGTAACATGAGTATCCTAAGCATCCTTACTTGTTCGATACAAGCAAGTATGATGGGTAATGGCATGCTTGATAGAAAAAGCAATCAAGGGATGTGCATATGCATCTTTGCCATATTGTCCAAGTTGCTCTAGAGTGGTTGGGATGCTGATGTTTCACTTGACATAGTTGGAACATGAGCTCCAAGAAAATTGAAACCTACATCATCCTCATGCCACCTGCATCCATTACATCTGTAGTAATTTTTAGCTACAATTGGATGCATTTCAACACCTTACATAGTGTTCCATAGTCCCTTTGCCACAAATACACAAAAATTAGGGGATCTCAATAGTAGTTGTATCGCTAATCATCTTCCTTGTTTTTTTGCTCCAAAAGTCTTCACAAATCTAATCTTATGCACACCTTATTTTTTATGTGGATAGTTGACCATGTTCATATGTGGTTCTGTCCTGATTTTTGAATCCCAAGTGAGGGCTAACCCTCATATAGGAAAGTCGGGAACACTCAGGTTTGTGTGCAAAATGTATGAGATATGTACAATTTGATTGTAATTATGACCTCTATTCTCATGCATATATTCTCCCTATCTTTCACTATTTGAGCTCTCTTGTGTTAATCTAAAGGGGTGTTGCTCAAGCTCTCATATCAAGCTAGTGGTGATATTTCACGATAATTCCTAGTAATTTTGGAGTCCCTTGTCATTAAACAATATGTTTAAGTGAATCGCTTAACGAAATTTGTTACAATCGATTGCTTTCTCAAATCCTTGACCTTTGTCAATGAATAATTCATTGAATCATATTCATTCATATGCTTATTCCCCAACTTTTTTAAAGGTAAGGAAGATGAGTCTTATTTCTTGTTTGATATAATGTAACAAGAGTATCCTAAACCTCCTTAATTGTTCGAAAGGAGCAAGTATGATGGGCAATGGCATCTTGATAGACAAAGAAATCAACGGATGTGCATATGCATCTTTGTCATATTGTCCAAGTTGCTCGAGAGTGGTAAGGATGTTGATGTTTCACTTACATAATTGTAACATGAGCTGCAAGAAAATTGAAACCTACATCATCCTCATGCCACTTGCATCCATTACATTTGTAATGACTTGTAGTGACAATATGATGCAATTCAACTCCTTACATAGTGTTCCATAGTCCCTTTGCCACAAATATATAGTGCATCATATATGCCTAAGACGGATAGTTGGAGGCATCCAAATTATCTGTGGCAACCAACATAGGCTATTAGGTAGTGAACATACCATGATGTGGAAATTGACTATCTATTTGAAAAATTGAACACATGTACCCTATGGAGCTTTATAACACCTCTAGTAGACTTTGGGGCACTTGTATTGGAGAGGGGAAACCCATACAAGATTTTCCATAAAATAAATGTAAATTGCATGTGTAACGGATTATGGTCATGTGAGTGTAGAAGTTAAAATGAGCCCTAATGCAAAATCTAACAATATGGAACTCTTTAGGTTTCCTTGAAGCTATTTTTGTCCTATTAATGCTTTTGAAATCTTGTAGAAATCTAAGGGAATCAGAAGTATGTGCTGGCAATGCACCCCAAGAAGCAAAGACATGCTTTGATACAATGGTTTGAGTTGAGGGGACAGGAATGCACAAAATCTGCATAAGGAAGAAAACGCTTAGGAGCACAATAGATTATGATTTACTAAGTTCGGAATTTACAAAGAAAAGTAGTTTGTAAGGGTTGTTGGTGTATATACAAGCTAGCAAAAGACCTCCCTAAAGGTGGAAAAAGGTGCCCTATCATTGGATAAATCTAAGTTTGTTCACATAGATCAGTATTGTGATGTATTAACAATGAAGCTACCTCTTGCCTTTGACTTGTAACCATTCTACACAACCGTTCTCTGACGTACCTATCAGAATTGCATGAAACATTTACACACAGGAAACCTGAACTTGAGAGAAACGTCAAGAAACGGCGATGTTTCAATGTAGAAAACGTCAAGGGTAGGCTCAATAATATGAAGTTTCATAAGGAGGTACTCAGTAAGAATTTCTATGAGAAAATTTGATTTGCATAAATTGTCTGCCATATTTGACTTCATATGCAATTTTTGATGATGACAAGGATAATAGAAGACTATCATTCCCTCATGTCTACGCCAAAACCTCAAACCCATAAGAGTGGCAAGTCCTAGGGTGAACTTTCATCATACATTTCAGACTCTTCCAAGGATGTAGGTTAACTTCATAGTGTGGCATAATTGGTTGTGATTAGATGATACATTATAAAATGACTAAATAATAAGATGGATGTTTTGAGTACGTAAGTTAACTTCATAGCGAGGTATACTTGGTTGTGATCAAATTATACATTATAACATTTTTAAGTAATAAAATGGATCTTTTGACTATGATCACTGGGCGATTCAGTTCCATTTTCTCAAACTTTATGATGACAATCAAGATTTATTCAACTACATCAGAGAGCTTCTTCTCCACCATATTAGTTGAATTCATGAAGAGGCGTTTTCGACATGCCTAGAAATGGCAAGCAAATCTGGAAGCGGGAAAACGAGGTTTTGCGAGTTTTCTATGGCATTTCCTGCAACATCAATACCTATATTATGATCTTTACCTCTTTGTTATATTGCATGAATCTACAACATAAAACGCAATAACATGTCATCCGAAATATCTTTTTACATAATAGCATTACATGGCATTGTGTTTCGATGAAAAATTGTTCTTGAATCTACTTGAATACCAGTCATGTTGATAGTGCCATACGATGAGATGTTCAGATCGAAGCATGACGTATCATATGGAGACGTTATTGAGAATGAAGAGCACTAAGTCCATTGTTTTTGCTTGCTTGTTCTGGAACTGTATTTACCATTAAAGATGAAAATTTGAACCTTTGTCTTTTACTATATTTATAATTTTATGTTTACTTTATTATGAGTATCCAACTTGATGTTATTTCCGATTTCACTGTCTTCTTATTATTTAACCTGATTCACTTTTTTTGATTTCAAGTTATAATTATTGTTATTTCAATAGATTGCAGAGCGCAAGAAGCTTGTCACATATCTGAAAAAGAATCTCGGCCAAGCATCAGAACAAGTGAAAGCTAAAATAATAGCATTACATGGCATTGTGTTCCTATGAAAAATTGTTCTTGAATCTAGTTGAATACCAGTCAAGTTGCTTGTGCCATAGGATGAGATGTTCCTCTGCAGATCGATGCATGATGCATTGTATGGAGATGATATTGAGAATTAAGAGCACAGTCCATTGTTTTTGCTTGCATGTTTTGGAACTATATTCACAATTAAAAATGAAAAATTGAACCTTTGTTTTTTACTATATTTATAATTTTATTTTTACTTTATTATGAGTATCCAACTTAATGTTATTTCCAACTTCACTGTCTTCTTATTATTTAATTTAATTGACTTTTTTGATTTTAAATTATTATTATTGTTATTTCAATAGATTGCAGAGCGCAAGA
Source organism: Ceratopteris richardii (assembly GCA_020310875.1). Lineage (NCBI taxonomy): Eukaryota > Viridiplantae > Streptophyta > Polypodiopsida > Polypodiales > Pteridaceae > Ceratopteris > Ceratopteris richardii. Next base: position 118,009,789 of record CM035419.1, on the reverse strand, counting down.
AGCTTGTCACAAATCTGAAAAAGAATCTTGGCCAAGCATCAGAACAAGTGAAAGATTATGACAATAGTGACACAAAACTGGAAGAGTCCTCTTCTCTGAAAGAAGACCTTCCGAAAATGAGTCCCATGACCACTGATGTGAAATTGACAGAGAAGCAGGCAGTTGCTGGCAGTCAATTTGATGCTTCTAGGAAGGCAAGACCAGTCATTGATTCAGAAACATCTCCCTCTCCATCTACCAAATCATCAGAGAAACAATTAGGGAGCAGTCTGGTTGGTGCTTCAACTCAAAAGTCTAAGAGTGCCTCATATCTTGTGCAAAGTCCTCCTATGTTAAGAAAAGAAAAAGCTATTCCTTCTACCAAAGAAGATGAAAAGGAGATAATTAATGAGGAAAAATCAGATGGGCCTGTCTCTGCAGGGTCTGCAAGCAGCAAAGATGAGTCTGCTCCACCACTTGCTGGGCTGAATGTAATGAATGTCATCCTGATTGCTGCTGAATGTGCTCCATGGGTGAAAACAGGTGTGTATCTTGTACCTCTACCTTTTCTGCTGGTTTGATTGCTTGTTTTTTTAAGTATTATCAATCACGTTTGGACCTGAATTTCATCTTTCAGCTTATGTACATGTTTTACAATTTCAAATCGATGTGATGAACATAGGATCAGAGCTCATTTGTATATAACATGCATAAAAAGATTTCTTTTTCATCGCCTTTTTCAGGTGGTCTAGGTGATGTCGCAGGAGCATTACCTAAGGCTTTGGCTCGGCGGGGCCATCGAGTTATGGTATTTACGCAAAGTATTGTGCAATGTTCGGAATCATTTTTATGGTGTTTTTAATTTGCAGTACTGATATCACATTATCACGATTGTTGATTTATTGTTATTAAAGTCTATGATTTGTCTGATACTAAGCTTTTGTGGTTAAAACTGCAATAGGGTTTGGGTTTCGTTTTATCTTGGAGTGTAAAAGTTTTATTTTTTATTTATTGTTTGTTTCCTCTGAAGGGAAATCAACTAGTTGTATGACTGTGTATGAGTGTCCAAGAGATGCCTGAGTTACCTGTTTGAATCTGGTGAACTTGGTGATCTGAGTAAATAAATAATTTTCTTTGAAAGGAGCAATGTTATTTTTCTGAAAATTCTGCTGTTAGTCCTGTGCATGATAATGAGGTGTGCAGTGTGCACATAATGTACGGGTCTTACTAGTGGGATATCAGAATATGCACTGCATCTTCCTATTCATTTTTGGTTCTATATTACTGAATCTGGCTTTATGTTAACTTGTTTCAATAGGATGATGGTAAAGTTTGTTACAGGTTGTTGTTCCTAGGTACAGCTCATATGCAGAGGCCCGGGAAATTGGAGTTCGGAAGCGATACAATGTAGCAGGGCAGGTTTGCACTTTTCTGCAGTCAGGAAGCCAAGTAGATGTTTCTTTATAAAATTGACTTGCTTTTTATTCTTGAGTGAAGGACATGGAAGTGAGCTATTTTCATGGATATATTGATGGGGTTGACCATGTTTTCATTGACCACCCAATTTTCTATGGTTTTGCTAACAACATCTATGGTGGAAATCGTGAGGTACGTGGGGTTGATGCTGGAAAATTCTTGTATGGAGTTGATGACTGAAATCTTAATCGTCTTTTTTCTTTCTTTAATCTTTCCCCTTCCCAACACAGAAAAGTGATATTCATGCCATTCTATTTGCTGTGTACAAGCAGAGCATTTGTGGATTGACTCTTCTACATCCTTCTTGCATCCAAGCAGTCTGCTTGTTTTGCAATTTAATGTCATGTTCATGATTATTTTCTAATTTGTATCAACAATGGTATCTAAATACTCCATATGCTTATAAAAAGGTTGCTGCTGGGACAAGAAATGTGTATGTTTGGCATCATTATCTTTGGGAAATAGTGTCTTAAAACATGAAATCAAAACATATGAGTGCAGCCACTAGGGCTAGTGATTGGCTATTGAATAGAGTTTCTGATTGTTTGATCAAAATTTGTAGAGGCGTCTCATTATGCTAAGTTTTGAATAAATCTGCGAATGTTTTAATTCATAATACTGTCTAATAGTGATATTAAGCAAAATACTTACTACAAATTTGGAGATGCTGTATGTCATTCTGTTAAGTACTGATATGGCACTCAATTTTACATAGTCAAGTTCATCATAAGACAAATTTAATGGGTATTCTAATGAAATTTAAAATAGATGCAGAAGAGTGAAGTAGCACTTTCACATGACACTTTGAGAATGAGTTGAAGTTCTCATATTCATAATACAAACTCAATGGTTATTATGCTTTGAGTGCAGAATATTGTACGAATGAGAGATTCAATTCACGAGATTTAGCTGATTGTTTTACAATCAAGGTTTAAATCCCTTTAGAGTGATTTTTATTTTTCATCTACAGTGTACACATACACAAGAAATTTGCATAAACAAACCAACAAACCAAATTTATCCTGCTATACTTCAAGAAGCAAGAGTCAAGGTGCTATATGATCAATCCGCACAAAGTCATGAGGCCTTAAGCTGTGTATAATGGTTCATCAAAGCCAATGACAATGTAATGATTTTGGAATTCGCCACAAAAAAAGAATTCTCAATACCAAAAGTGAGGGGAAATGTATATGGCTCCAAGAAAGCCTTAACAAGAATTCACCACAAAAAAAGAATTCCCAATACCAAAAGTGAGGGAAAATGTATATGGCTCCAAGAAAACCTTAGTGAGACCTCAAGACTATGTATAATGGTTCATCAAAGCCAATGGATCATAATGCATTTACTCACATGACAATGTAATGCTTTTGGGATCTGCCACACAAAAAGAAGTTTCAATACTAAAAGTGAGGGAAAATGTATATGGCTCCAAGAAAACCTTGAAAGATTGAGATGTTTCAACATTATTGAAATTGTACTAGCGAAAAGAATCCCACTTTTTTGATAAGGTTGGGGCTTTGCATGAAGTTTCAACAAAACTTGATTGTTCAACATGAACTTGGAAAAAACGGTTTTTTTGCCAATTGAGCCTAAGGCAGTTCTGGCTGGTGTATCTATACACTCTCAATGCACATGCTTTACTTTCAGAAATAGATGATAACATGCACACTTGGATTCTCGATTCAGGTGCTTCCTTTCATGTCACAGCTCATCATGAGTGGTTTTCTGACTACACAGAGGGTAGACATGTGTTGTCTATCTCGGGGACAACTATGCCTGTGACATTGCAATTATTGGCACTTTGCAGCTGAAATTTTAGCATGGTTCTGTTTTCACACTTCAAAATGTAGGACATGTACCTCAGCTCAAGAAGAGGTTGATTAGCACAGGGCAGTTAGATGACGATAAATTTCACACCACTTCGGTGATGGGAAATGGAAGATCTCTAAGGGGTCTAGAGTTATTGCCAAGGGTTATAAAAGTGAAACCATGTATCCTCTCCATGTATCTAGTGTGAATGATCATGTTGTTGCTGTAAGCAAGGAGCCAAGTGTTTCATTGTGGCATGGCTGGTTAGGAAACATGAGTCAAACTAGAATGAAAGTGCTTTCTCGTTTGGGTTACTTGCCTTGTCTTCGTTATGCTAACTTTGAGCATTGTGATCATTGTATTTATGGTAAACATGCTTAGACGTCCCATAAAAAAATTCTTTCGTTGAAATCTTTTCTTCTAGAGCTAGTACATTCAGATGTATGTCAGATGCCAGGATTATCTTTAGGGGGAAAGAAATATTTTGTCACTTTTGTTGATGCTGCTACACGGGAGGTATGGGTTTACCCTATTTGTAGCAAGGACGAAGTGTTTGACAAGTTTCAAAAATTCTTGGCATTGGTTTGAGAATCAGATCGGTAAGACACTTAAGTATCTTCGCTTTGACAATGGTGGGGAATGTGTCCAAAGTTTTTCAAGTTTTTTGTGATAGCAAAGGGATAAAGAGGGAGCTTACGACCCCTCATAATCCACTCCAAGATAAAGTTGCAGAGAGTATGAATCGGACTAAATAGGATAAGGTCCATACTATGCTGTCTCATGCTGCAGTACCCCATGGTTTTTGGACAGAGGCTGTTATTGATCAATCGGTCACCAAACAGGGGTTTTTTTGGGGGAGGGGGGGGGGGTCCCTCAAGAAGCGTGGTCGGGCAAGCCACCTTCATATGCTCACCTAAAAGTGTTTGGCTGTGAGGCTTTTGTGCACATTTGTAAAGAAGAATGAAGCAAACTTGAGCCAAAGTCCTATAAATGTATTTTCCTAGGATATGGTGACGAGGGTGAAATGGGCTATAGATTGTGGGACCCTGAGAAAAGGAAAACAGTATGCAGCAATGATGTTATCTTTCGAGAAGATCGCATGCATAAATGGCCCGAAAAGACTTAGGAGGTTCATGGGGTTGTATTCCGAAAAGAAATACCTTTTGGACAACAAAATAGGTCCGCTGTAGAGGAGCAAATACCTGCAGTAAATGTACCTATTAATTCAGAAAATAGTGCTGGAAATAATCAGCCAGCCATTGCCCATAATGATGAGCCACCAAATGTGCTGGAACATTCAGGACAGCCAACTGCTAATGCTGATTTGCAGGCTGAAATGCCAAGACAACAAGCTCAAAATGATAACTTGCAGGCTCAGCAACCAACAAACAATGATCATTGAGTTAGGAGATTGACTAGAGCTACTAGACAGCCTGATAGATTTGCTCTTGGTGCAAACAATGTTGCTGATTATGTCATGGTGACATACTGTGGTGAACCATCTTGCTTCAAGGAAGCAATGGACAGACAAGACAATAAAAAAAATGGTATAAAGCCATGTTGTCAGAGATGGAATCTCTTGAAAAAAATGGCACTTGGGACTTAGTGCACTTGCCTAAAGGGAAGAAAACACTTCCTTGCAAATGGGTTTACAAGATGAAGGTCACTTCTGGTTCCTCACCAAAGTATAAAGCAAGATTGGTTGCGAAGAGGTACAAGTGTAATAAAGTAAGTCTATGATCCAAGGGTCTGACCGGTTCAGACATATCTGAAATCGGACACCGTTCGGTCATCCGTGTGTATGACCAAAGATCTCGAGTCTAGACTTACTAGAAGGTCATTTACTCTTGTAACCAAGTGATCCACTTAGCTTAGTGGTTAAGTCTCAAGGGTGTGAAGGAGGAGGTCTTGGGTTCAATCCCCATGGGGTACATGGCAAGACTATTTTACCCAAAGAGCTCTAGAGGCCTTCTAGAAGCATCCACTTGAGTTAACTCGAGTTGACTGGGACACTTAACGCACATGCAGCTACATGATCGACACATGGATGGTTAGTATACACCTGCCCAAGAAGGCAGTCCCCTAGAGAGAGCTATATATAGAGGCATTTGGTTGGGAGGAGAGTCATCTCTCTAGCAGGTGGTGGTCGTTATCTGGCATTGGTATGAGAGCTCTAGGCTAGGTCTAATGGTGACCTTGGGTTTTAACAATGCTCTTCATTTTCAATGCTCACGAATGTTTTTGTTTTTCCTTCCGTGACTTCTTTCGTATTCTTATTCACGTGTGCTGCTCTTGATCCGAACTTTTTAGAGTAGCAAAGAAAAAGAACATCTTTAGTGATAGGACTTGCGGAGAAAAAGATTCGAGCTCTCAACATTTCAAAGACGAGAGATTACTTCCAGCCACCACTTTGCTATTGCGCTGCCAAACCTGGCCGTATTGTTATCAGCAGCCGTCAGGCAAATTGATTATAGCACTTCTACACTCAATCTATAGAAGCTTGTCTCCAAGTTCAGCAACGCCAAGTTTCGAACTTGGCACATCACGCAGGCTACGATCTATTCGTCTTTTGTTCGACATTATAGTAAAAGCAACGATGATCATGTGTAGATGTCGATTATCATACATGAGAAGCAGCGCGACCATCCACGTTTGCAATATGCAATGATGATGAGAATCGGGTGATACTTTTATTAATTGAAATTATGGATTAAGTAAATTTGTAGCCTGGGCGCAAACGGAGTTGATTCGCGGGTGGCAGTATTATCCGGAATCAAGGTCACAACGATTTCGAACACAAGCTTGTTCAAGCACTTCTGTAGCAATACTGATGTTTAATTAAATACTGTATAATTCCTGATGATTGCGTGATGATTGCGCCTGTAGCAATAAAAGAAATGATTTTCATCAGTTATGTTGAATGACGGTGTCGAGAATCGAACGCATCATCTTGATGATTCAAACCCGTAGGCTAAGCACGTTGTTTGTCTCTGCCGAGAAAGATGGAAGGAGGCAAAGATATATCAGTTCTACCCACGACGGCGTCAAGATTTGCGTGATCTGAGCAATATATAACCTTTTGATATGGGACATCGGACCGTGGGATGATAATTATCTTTTAGTCCTAGATTGGATCTTGAAGTTAGGTTTGATCCTCAATGGAATTAAAACTTCAAAGGAGGAGTTTAAATTCAAAGAGGATAAAAGTAGTATCTCAAGATATTTCAAGATACTTCAAGATCAAGGAAGCAGAAGATATGAAGTAAGTAACTTCCAAGATCTTCTTGAAACACTTCAAGATAAAGTGTTTTTGATTCGGAAATATTTCATAAATTTTTGAAGAAGTCAGACTTTGACTTTGAGTTTATCTTTTCAACCAAGGATTTGATTGACTAAGTCAAGCACCAAGTTCTTAGTGTAACTTGGAAAATACAATCCTTTGACTCAAAGAAATGCACAAGAATTCCATTTCTAGTAAGGAATCATAAAGATTGAATATAGGCATAAACTTAGTCTCAAGTGAAGCATTATTTGAGTAAAAACTCATCAATAGAACTTCAGTGGGTAGACACACTAACGTTAGAAACAACACTAGTATCTAGTGGTTGGATGATGTTTTAGATTTTCTCTAAATCTTTTTGAGAATCAAGCTTATTTCTCTTAAAGATAGAAAAATTGCTTCAATATCCTGTTGAAACAGATCTTTGAGAAGTTGAAATCCTGAGTCATTTAGACTTTGACTCATAGCAAGTTTATATATCTTTGAAGTTTGAATTGGTTGATAAGAGTTTAAGTTCTTTCTTTCCGCTTTCTGAATCTTTTGGATTTGACTCATATATGGTATCTGATTCATTTCATAAAAGTCAAGGGTTAGCCAGATAGAACCAGGTAACTAATTTAAACATCCTGAATAGATGTTATATACAAGAACCTTTTCAAACATCGAAAGGTGACAAGTTCAAGATTGACTTCTTCATTTGAGTTTGCTTCTAACTCCCAATAGCTCAAGTCTTTGAGAAAAGTATCCTAAGTTGGACAATTTTCATTTTGAATTTGAATTGGTCAAGATATAGTATGGTTGACTAAAAGAAAATCGTAAACTTTCTCCTACAGTTTACATAGGATTTTTAAACTCATTAGGACAAAGTAGTCCTCTAGTCGGGTGAAAAAATTAAGTAATTGTTGGATAGGAGTAAACTATTGTACAAACATCCAAGTTAGATATTTGGGACAACCAAACTTCAAGTTCTCCAAACCAAATTCAAGTGAATCAAGAGTTTTCAAAGTCTTGCGAGGGATAAGAATCCTGCCTTCGTTACTAAGTCATGCACCAGTCATGGCCAGAAATGGACTAGTAATTTGAATCCACCCAGTTCACATGTTTGTGCCTAGATCGAAGATCGAGAAACTATGAATTGGTTAGGGATGTTTTTAGATCCATCCTTATTATTCATTCACTACTTTGTACTTTGACCAATTTATCAAAGTGCAAAGCGAGACAATGTTTTGAATCATTTGGACAAGGATGCCACCACAGAGATGAGACATGTTCTTCCAGTTTTAGAACATGACCATGTTCTTCCAGTTTTAGAACATGAGGCTCGAAGGTTGCCTATAGTATGTATAGAGCTCTATTTTCGAGGACGAAAATATTTTTCCAAGGGGGGAAGAATGTAATAAAGTAAGTCTATGATCCAAGGGTCCAACCGGTTCATACAAATCTGAAATCAGACACCGTTTGATCATCCGTGTGTATGACCAAAGATCTCGAGTCTAGACTTACTAGAAGGTCATTTACTCTTGTAACCAAGTGATCCACTTAGCTTAGTGGTTAAGTCTCAAGGGTGTGAAGAAGGAGGTCTTGGGTTCAATCCCCATATGGTACATGGGAAGACTATATTGCCCAAAGAGCTTTAGAGCCTTCTAGAAGCATCCACTTGACTTAAGTTGAGTTGACTTGGACACTTGGCGCACATGCAGCTACATGGGCGACACATGGATGGTTAGTATCCACGTGCCCAAGAAGGCAGTCCCCTAGAGAGAGCTATATATAGAGGCATTTGGTTGGGAGGAGAGTCATCTCTCTAGCAGGTGATGGTCGTAATCTTGCAACAAGGAAGAATATGGAGTTGATTTTCATGAGATCTTCTCTCCTGTAGTCAAGATGACTACATTGAGAACCATCTTGGGTTTGGTTGTAGCTGAAGATATGGAGCCCATACAAATGGATGTAAAGACTTCTTTTCTACATGGTGATCTGCATGAGAACATGCATGAGAACATATACATTCAGCAGCTTGAAGGGTTTGTGACTAATGACAAAGAAAAGATGGTCTATAAGTTAAAAAGAAGTTTGTATGGGGTGAAACAAGCACCCAAAACTTGGTATCTTAAGTTTGATACATTTATGCAATCTCAAAGTTTTCATAGAAGCCAAGTGGATCACTGCTTGTACATCAAGAAGGCACCAGATGGCAGCTGACTTTTGACAGAGATGGGCTTTTGATAGAGATGGGTTGGAAAGCCCAAAATAAGTTTGCTAAAACATTTTTGACATTATTGGACGTGACCAATTTTCTTTTGAAAAACAAATAACAAAAAATTATCATAATACTTTGAAGGACATTGAAAACATGAACGTATGATGATTAACTATAAATTCCATGAATAGGAATGGTATGAAGGTTGAAACTAAATAATAGACTCAAATTGATTTATCATATTCATATTCTCATGACTCACATGACACAAAAGTCTATATGAGCATAGTTTTGGACGGGAATCGAACTTCGGGCTCGGATGGGTTGGAAAGCCCGAAACAAGATCAGAAAAATGTTTCGGATGTGACTTTTTTTTCCAAAAAAAATAAAATTGTAGATACTCTAAATGAGATTAGAAACATAATTCAATGACAATTAAGTATAAATTCAATAAATACAAAGAGTATGAAGCTCAAATTAGATAGTGAACTCAAATATGATATCAAGAAAGACCAAAAGTTTATAAATATGAGTGCAAATTCATTCCACATAGTCATGTATGATCATCCATCATCTTCCTCCACATACTCCTCCTCTTTTCTCACCCCAAGGTTCAGTTCAGTAGTGTAGGCTCTTCTTCAGAAGACCCTTCTCTAACCTCGAGGTTGAAACAAAGCACGCTCAACCTACCTTTCTAACCCAAAACATTTATGCACCAGTAGATGCCTAAATGCATATGACTGTAGATCTCGAATTTGACCTGAAATCGGGATTTTTTTTCAACTCTATGGCTCCCTTTAATAACCAAGTCCGAAATGGGTTTAAGACTCGGACGTCCAAAATGGCGTATAAGTATGGTCCGAATGCAACTATGAATATGAGTTATGAGTCATATCAAAATATGCACATGGTCATGTAGCAATGAGCACAATCATCAACTATCATCCTCGACCACATACTACTACTCATCATCATTATCATTATTATCATCATGATCATCATCATCATGTGCAGGATGCTGTGTTGTAATGCTAGAACCTTCTTTTAGATAGAGAGAAGCTTGCATGCTTTTGAAAATCTTTGTTTTTCAATTGTGTCTTGCAATCAAACAAGTCTATCATCATCTTTGTCTCCTTCGATTGTGTCCAATCCGACTTCCAATTTTACAAATCCTTTTTCTTTGATTTTATATGCAAAGTGTACATTTGTATGTATGTACACAAATTTCCCACGTTTTTTTGAAGCAATCTATTTCTTATTTTAATGTGAGAGGACATGTTCCTTGTGAGAGCACACATATATAGCCAACTTTTGCAAATTCGGCATGTTTGGCCTAAATGTTTCCCACCGCTCTATGGAATAATGCATTCTTTTGAGATCTAATGCAAGCGGATGAGCAAATGTACTTTAGCACGATTTCTACATACCCAGTTCATCACAGAGGATACTTTGGTTATCAGGTTCCCCATTTGTATATGTTTCAAACACATCCATTTACCCATCATTAACCGCTTCATCGTTATCAGGGCATTTCTCCCTCCAAATATGTCAAAGTACATATAAAGCAACATGACGTAGGGAGTGCATTGTGTTCCATCTAGCTATGCATAAAGCTTCGACTTCATCAATTCTTTCTAAAATAATAACATTCAAGTTTGACACCTCTTCCATTATTTCATTAATGAGCTCATAAATGATGGCCATGGTGGCACTTTCCCTATCTTCCAAGTGCAAAATTTTCAATATTGGAGCGCAAATCGATACTATTTGTCTTACATTCCTAAAGTATTAGATACTAATTTTGCGTTTAGAGTATGAGCCACTTCCTTCCTTGTGTATTGTGGACATACCATTAATTTCAGGAAGACATTATACACCCTCTTAGCAAGCAAATTAGAAAGCATGATGGACATGTATGCAGAACGTGTTTGTGAAGGCGCCACCAAATACTTGCCGCATAATATTTAACAAAACAAGGAGAATCGGTTGAGTCACAAATATAACAACTTTTTGTGCATCTTCCAACGCAAGCTTTATATATGAAAGGTTTCCAATGTTCTCACAAAATAAATCCAAGCAATGATATTTGCAATGAATTAAAAAAAAAAAGAGTGCATTCAGCCTCTATCAAAGGACTTAAAGGAAAGTGTTGGAAGGAAATATGAGTGTGTGTGAGTAATGACCCTAGATCAATTTTTCTTTGGAGCAATGCTCCCATGGGCATACTACCAAGAAATTTCCTTTGCCCAAGCTTGGTATATGGATCATAGTGGAAAGCAACGTTTTAGCAACGGCAACGGCAACGGGTTAGCAACAGGTTAGCAACGAGGGCAACGTTTGGAGCTAGGAGTTGCGATAAAGTGATTTATTTTTCAAAATTTACATATATGTTTTTTCTAATATTTTGAATATTCTGGCATATGTAAGGTGGGATATGACTAGATATATCATAAATTGTAGTATAAGACATACATAACATAGATTATTGAATCTAGACTAGTCATTACATGATTTATCATTTACACTTATGTCAATAGTCAGATCAATCATTATAGAAGAGTACCCTTGGCTTTGAAAACCAAAGATGAAACTTTTGTCCAAGATGTGAAAGTGCATTACAAGAAGAACATGGGAAATCCAAAGTATCAATCTATTGGAAGATGAAAAGACCCAAAAAGAAAATTGTACATAAATGAATCTCTACTCTTCTAAAGCTTTCTATATCTGCCTCATTCTCCACATTTTTTGGATTGCATGTATTGAAGATTTTGGATAAGATTCTAGATATTTTCTTATCCCTCCTAAGAGAAATATCTATTTTGGTATTTTTTGGGTAGAAAAAAAATGAAGGATAAGCAACGCGTTGCCAACGTCGCAACGTTGCGGTGGCGAAGTTGCGGACCGTTCGCAACGCGTTGCGATGCAACTATGATATGGATATGCCTCTTGTTGCATTATGTAAGGCCTCAATGAGAGCATGAGTAAGCTCCTTTGGAGATGGATCATTTAAACACAAATGTCAGTAAATCCCATCTATAGAGACTTCATTGATTATGGAGTAAAAGTGCATTCAACAGGTCTCCTTGTGTTATTTGTGTTGTGGGTAATTGGAAGGAGATGGTCAATATCAAAAGGGTATGGTCTATTGCTATACCAATGGGTTGAGATCCCAAAATGAAATCCTCAAGGCAAGGGACAAAGCTCCGCTAAGCCATAATATAATCCTTAGTGCTAGCACCATGTTTTTGTGGAAAACAAGTTAACCATGTGCTCTTGGAAATCTTTGTAGATAATTGAGTATGGCTTAACCATGCACATTTCTCTTGCAAGTACTTCTCATTGCTTTGTACATTTCTCATCCTTTGTGCATTTGTTCAATTATAGTCTCTAGTGTCAAGTTCGCTTAACATTTTCCTTGAAGTATCATAGAAAATAGTTTTGCTGATTTCTTGTATGAGCATTAAAGTCCCTTAGGATAACAATGTTTCAATCTCTAGGGAACTTTTTTATATCATAATTAAGTATATGGAAAGGTGATTGTCATTTGGTTGTAACATAGTTTTGCGTACTAGGTGTAAAGTAACTACTAACATATAGCAAAATATAAGGATTTGTCTATATCCTGCATCCACATATATCTACCATGTTTGTCTCTTTGAATGAATTGTGAAAATGGTTGCATTTTCTCCTTGAAGAGGATCGCCACATGTCTTGATCCTCTACTTTTGCTCATAAATTCATCAGTTTTCAAGCTATCCTCGAAGGCATCGGCATCCAATCTGAGTGATCCATTGCGCAATTGTACTATGTTATCTTAGGTTTGGTCTCGTAGGCCTCACATCATAATTTAACATCTCTCTCCATAATCACCACACAACCATCTCTATATAAAGCACAC
>CM035419.1:117945496-117967996 GCA_020310875.1 Ceratopteris richardii | reverse complement strand
GGCTGATGACAAGTGGGAAAGCTTCACCACTGCAATGGATCTCTACATGGACATGCACACTCCAGATCTTACAACTCTCATGGGTCAACTATTCACACATGAAGCAAAGCTTACCAAGAGTGGAGATACTACCAAAGGTAACAACTCTTCTGCCCTATACACTGATAAGAAATCTAAGGATAAAGGCAAGAGTAAGAAGGTGGAAGATGAATGCTCTACCTCCCAAGCCAACTATGCAGGGAGAGGTAGATCTTCAAGAGGTAGGAGGAGAGGAGGTAAGCAAGGTATGTTGGTGCATACCAATCACCAATTGAAGGCTTGGAAGATCAAATGATGAAGGAAGAATCAATTCCTAAAGTGTGGAAGAAGATCACAATCAGAGGACAAGAGAAGTGTACACATATGTACATTAGCATAGTCATAGATGACTTAGATCTTTTGTTCAGTAAGAATTATGTACAAATTATCTATAAATACCTTGAGAAAAGTCGGGGCAATAAGGAGAGCATATGTGACAATAGTCATATGTCAAGAATGAGGGAGATAGAAGTCATAAGATAGAGGAAAGAGAATTTGAGTTAGCTCTCATCACTCAGTTGTATTTTCTCTGAGTAAATGAAAATTTTGCGCCCGATGTTTCTGCGTGTTCTCCTTCTACAGTAGATCAATTGTGGAATGCTTTTGTACAAGTCTAAGTTGAGAGTTGCTTGACCTCTGTGCAAAGTTTCAGCTTCCAATTGTAATCAGGCTGAGTGAATTAAGTGTAGGAACATTCATATGTGAAGTGTGTTCACTGGTTCCTAAAACAGGCGCAAATTTCGAAGTCAATGTTTTGGTCATTTCTCCTAGCACAGTTTAAAGTTTTGCATGAGTGAGGGCTTAATCTTTAAGTTGGAAGATAAGCTACTTATATCTAGAAGCATTTTGTAAAACGGGTTCTATTCAAGGAGAACCAAGTCTTAAAAGTTACAGGTGTAAAGTCGACTGTTCTGAGTAACAGTTTCTGACATAGGTAACTTGAGAAGTTGATTTCTCAAGCTACACTTAATCTTTTGATGAGATTCAACTTGGAGTAGATGCGCAATCTCTAGGAGATACTTCGTACAAAGTTTCATAAAAAACTTTACACGTTTGATAGGTCAATGTGGAAAAATAGTGCAGCAGACTTTTCTGTGTTTCATCTTCTTCACAGATTTGTTAATCTTTTGGTAATTAGCAATTGATCCTCTAAATTAGTGGAGTGTTTGACTTATTCTTGGTATAGAGGTGTTCTAATCACAAGAATAAGTTGTTCTTTTGGAGATTAACATTCTCCATCAGTGGTATCAGAGCAGGAGACATCAATTTGAGGAAATTTGAAGAAAGAAAGATCCCGACTGCTGCAGATTCAAGAGATTCAACATTTGAAGGATCAAGAAGTGAAAGCTTGGAGTCAAAGCTTGAGGAGAAGACTATTTGACATCAAGAAAGGCAAAAGGAGTTCAACTCGAAGTAAAGGTACATACATTGTTTGTAAAGCTTGAAGTTTCAATACACAGGTGGATACAAGATGGGAGAAAGCTTGCAGATTGATAAGCTAGATAGGGAGAACTATCCAGCATGGTCCATGAGGATGGAAGCACACCTCATGAGCAAAGACCTTATATCATTTATTACAGGAGATGAAGAAAAACCAGAATTTGCAGATCCAAGTATTCCTACTAGGGAAGAACTTGCAATGTTGAAGACTTGGATGAGAAAGGATGCTCAAGCTAGGAGTATCATCTACATGGCTGTAAATGATTACCTTCTACCTCACATCAGAGGTTTAGAAAGTGCTACAGATGTTTGGAATGCCTTGGAAGAGCATTTCCAAAGTACAACTAAGTCAAGGAAGTCATTACTATGGGCTGAGTTCACAACTTTCAAGAAGAAGAGCTCACAATCAATTTCAGATTATGTGGCAAGGATGAAAGATATTGCAGATAGCTTGGGAGCAGTGGATGAAGATATTGAAGAAGAAAAGTTGGTAAGACAAATACTTACAGGTCTAAGAGGTGATGAGAAGTGGAAGCCTTTTATCTTGTCCATAGAGTTGTCACTTGATCACTTTACTCCTGACCTTAATCAATTGCTAGGACACATGCTAACCTTTGAGCAGGATCTTAAAGGAGATAATGATAGAAGTACAAGTCAAGCTATGTACTCCAAAGACAAGAAAAAGAATGGCAAGGGAAAGCAATCAAATGATGATGAAGGGAATTCAAATCAAGCCAACTTCACAAAAGGGAAGACAAATTTCAGAGGTAAAGCAAGAGGAGGTAAGAACAAAGATAATGCTAAAGCTTGTTGGATTTGTGGCAGAACAAATCATTTGGCAAATGATTGTTGGTATAATAATCAAAATGGAGGATACAACAATCAGAATTATAGTCAAAGAGGTAGAGGAGGCAGAAACCAAAGAGGCAATTTCAGAGGAAGAGGTGGTAGGACATCATATGGTAGAGGAGGTGGAAGGAACTTCCAATCTCAGTCCTACAACAATAACTATTACAATTATGCATCAGATCAGAAGGATGACATGACTCTTATCTTGAATGCAACTCATGAATCAATGGGAGAAGATCAAAGAGTGTTTTATATTGACTCAGGGTGCAGCAACCATCTGAGTGGGAATCTATCCTTGATGACTGATATGGAAGCAAGGGTAAATGGACATACAGTTCAGACAGGTGATAATACTAAACATAAAGTGGAGAGCATTGGATCAGTGAAGACAAAGAGTGGAAGTACACTTCTGAGTAAGGTACTTTATGTTCCTACTATTCCTAAAAATTTGATAAGTGTAGGGCAAATTGTGGAGAAAGGATATGAGGTAAGATTCACAAATGATGGTGTCTATGTACAAGATCCAAATCAGGGATATAGAACCATAATTTTGCAGGTAAAAAGGAAGGAAGATTGTTTACTCTCAAGGTCCAAGGTAATGTGGGACATGCATTGTTTACCTATGGAGGTCAAAAGGTGTCTGAATTAGACCTATGGCATAAGAGGCTAGGTCATTTCAATGAGAGAGCTATAAAGGAGATGTCAAAGAATCAGGTGGTGCTTGGATTGCCAAACATTGAAGGGCAACATATGGTGTACAAGTGTGAAGCTTGTCAATTAGGTAAAGCACATAAAAGTTCTTATAACAAATCAGGGTACAAGTATTCAAACATGCTTGAATTGGTTCATACAGATGTATGGGGTCCCTCAAGGGATTATAGCATAAATGGATCCAGATATTATGTGTTGTTTGTTGATGATGCAACCAGGTGGATTACTTTGTATGTAATCAAGGACAAATCAGAAGTCTTCAAGACATTCAAACATTTCCATGCTTATGCAGAAAGGATCACAGGACAAAAGCTAAAGAGGTTAAGATCAGATGGAGGGGGAGAGTATTTCTCAAAAGAGTTTGATGATTATTTGTGGAATGCAGGTATCAAAAGAGAAGTGACTTGCAGGTACTCCCCTCAACAAAATGGAGTAGCAGAAAGGAGGAATAGGACTCTTGTAGAGTTTGCAAGAGCCATGATGAAGGAAAAGAATTGTCCAAATTACTTATGGGCAGAGGCCATTAACACTGCAACATACCTTGTGAATAGGTTGCCTTGCAAAGCTTTGGATGGAGGAACCCCTTATGAAGCATGGTGGGGTAAGAAGCCTAGTCTTGATCATTGTAAAGTATTCGGATGTATTGCATATGCTTATGTTCCTTCACAATTAAGACATAAGCTAGAACCAAAAGCAGAGAAGTATGTGTTTATTGGATATGATGATAGACAAATGGGTTACAAGTTGTGGAGTCCATCCACAAAGCAATTTCTTGTTACTAAAGATGTGACATTTGATGAGCAAAACATGTGGTATACAGGATCACCAAATGAGTATGCAGGTGTTGAAGAAATACAAAGGAAAGGAAAGGCAAAGGTAAAAGTATGTGAAGAAATTGTTGATGAAGTTGACTCTAGATGTAGAGTGCAGGATCATGTAGAAGAAGGGCCAAGATTTGATCCAGAATCAAATGAGGCTGAAACTTCAAGAAGTGCAGAAATCAAGAGATCTACAAGAGAAAGGAAAGAGCCTATAAGGTATAGTTATGATACATCTTTCCTAACAACAAAAGATTATGCCTACATTGTGAAAACAGAAGAAGACCCAACTACTTATGAAGAAGCCAAAGGTAAACAGAATTGGGAGAAGGCAATGCAAGAAGAGTATGATGCTCTACTTGAAAATGAAACTTGGGAACTAGTACCAAGACCAAAGAATCAGAAAGTCATTGGATGCAAGTGGGTATATAAAACAAAGAGGTTTGCAGATGGTAAGGTGTCTAGATATAAGGCTAGACTTGTGGTTAAAGGTTATGCCCAAACTTATGGGGTAGATTATGATGAAACCTTTAGTCCTGTTGCTAAGATGTCTACAATTAGGACATTGATTGCTATTGCTACTTGCAAGGGATGGAAATTATCACAATTGGATGTGAAGAATGCATTTCTTAATGGTTACATTGCAGATGAAGTATATATGGAGCAACCAGAAGGCTTCATGGAATCAATTGGATCAGATTATGTGTGTAAGCTCAAGAGAGCTTTATATGGGTTGAAGCAAGCCCCAAGAGCTTGGAATTACAGATTGGTCAAGTTCTTGAATGAATGTGGTTTTCAAGCATCAAAGGCAGATAGTAGCTTGCTAGTGAAGGCAAGTGAAAATGGATATATTTACATGTGCATTTATGTTGATGATATTATTGTTACAGGAACAGATGTTCAAGGAATCAATGAACTCAAGAAGCAAATAGAGAAGGAGTTTAAGATAAGTGACTTGGGAAACTTATCTTATTTTCTAGGAATGCAGATTGTGTATACTCAACATGGAGTATATGTTTCACAAGAGAGATATTTGAAGAATCTTCTAGTCAAGTTTAACATGGAAGATTGCAGGACTTCAACTACACCATTGGAGGTAAATCATAAATTAAGCAGGTATGGAGGTGAAGAGTTCAATGACATGAAGAAATATCAGAGTTTGGTAGGTAGTCTAATCTATGCTACCTTGACAAGGCCAGATCTATCATATGCAGTAGGTGTGTTGTCACAATTCATGCATTGTCCAAAGAAGACTCATTGGATTGCAGCCCAAAGGGTACTCAGATATATCAAAGGAACCCTAAGTGAAGGTTTGTATTATGGTTTCACTTCTGACACAAGAATCAAAGTGTTTAGTGATGCAGATTGGGCAGGTGACTCAGATGATAGAAGGTCTACTCATGGATATTTATGTTATGTTGGAGACAAGTTAGTGTCTTGGTGTTCAAAGAAGCAACATACAGTTGCTTTATCATCCACAGAAGCTGAGTATAAGGGAATGGTAGAAGCTGCAAAAGAAGTGATATGGTTGAAGACCTTGATGAAGAGTTTTGAGTTTGATCATAGTACTCCAATAATTTTTGGAGACAATATGAGTTCTTTGTATTTGGCAGCTAACCCTGTTTTTCATGCCAGGACTAAGCATATAGAGATACAGTATCATTTCTTGAGGGAAAAGGTACTAGATAAAGAGATTGAAGTGATGTACACTCCAACAAAAGAACAGGTGGCAGATATGATGACAAAGAGTTTGGATGGATCTAAGTTACAAAGGTTCAAAGACATGGCAAGTATCAAGAAGACAGAGAAGACCTCAATTGATGATTGAGGGGGAGCTGTTGGTGCATACCAATCACCAATTGAAGGCTTGGAAGATCAAATGATGAAGGAAGAATCAATTCCTAAAGTGTGGAAGAAGATCACAATCAGAGGACAAGAGAAGTGTACACATATGTACATTAGCATAGTCATAGATGACTTAGATCTTTTGTTCAGTAAGAATTATGTACAAATTATCTATAAATACCTTGAGAAAAGTCGGGGCAATAAGGAGAGAATATGTGACAATAGTCATATGTCAAGAATGAGGGAGATAGAAGTCATAAGATAGAGGAAAGAGAATTTGAGTTAGCTCTCATCACTCAGTTGTATTTTCTCTGAGTAAATGAAAATTTTGCGCCCGATGTTTCTGCGTGTTCTCCTTCTACAGTAGATCAATTGTGGAATGCTTTTGTACAAGTCTAAGTTGAGAGTTGCTTGACCTCTGTGCAAAGTTTCAGCTTCCAATTGTAATCAGGCTGAGTGAATTAAGTGTAGGAACATTCATATGTGAAGTGTGTTCACTGGTTCCTAAAACAGGCGCAAATTTTGAAGTCAATGTTTTGGTCATTTCTCCTAGCACAGTTTAAAGTTTTGCATGAGTGAGGGCTTAATCTTTAAGTTGGAAGATAAGCTACTTATATCTAGAAGCATTTTGTAAAACGGGTTCTATTCAAGGAGAACCAAGTCTTAAAAGTTACAGGTGTAAAGTCGACTGTTCTGAGTAACAGTTTCTGACATAGGTAACTTGAGAAGTTGATTTCTCAAGCTACACTTAATCTTTTGATGAGATTCAACTTGGAGTAGATGCGCAATCTCTAGGAGATACTTCGTACAAAGTTTCATAAAAAACTTTACACGTTTGATAGGTCAATGTGGAAAAATAGTGCAGCAGACTTTTCTGTGTTTCATCTTCTTCACAGATTTGTTAATCTTTTGGTAATTAGCAATTGATCCTCTAAATTAGTGGAGTGTTTGACTTATTCTTGGTATAGAGGTGTTCTAATCACAAGAATAAGTTGTTCTTTTGGAGATTAACATTCTCCATCAAGGTAGGGGGAGACCCTATAACACATCACCATGTAACATTTGTGGTTTGTCAAACCACACCACAGATGAGTGTTATAGGAATTACAAAAATCAGAGAGGAAGAGGCTACCAAAGAGGTGGATACTCTCAGTCTAGAGGAAGGTTCAACCATCACCAAGGCCACAACAACAATTATAACAACAACTACAACAACAATTACAATGGAAACTACCAAGGAGGATTCAGAAACAAAAAGGACTACAACAACTACACAGAGGAGCAGGATGACTCTCTCTTGATCATGAACATGACTTCAAAGTCAGGTACAAATGATGATCACTTATTTTATATTGATTCAGGGTGTTCAAATCATGTGGCTGGTAATGTTGCACTACTCTCTGATCTTGAGGAACCAAAAGGTAAACACCAAGTCCAAATAGGTGATGATACAAAGCATTCTGTAGTTAAAGTTTGAAATGTGAAAACTTGTGATGGTAATCAGAATTTGTTGAGTAGAGTACTTTATGTACCTACAATTACAAAGAACTTAATGAGTGTTGCTCAGATTGTAGAGAAAGGGTTGTAGGTCAGATTCAATCAGTATGGAGCATTTGTGGAGGACCCAAGACATGGATTCAAAAGGATAGCTAAAGGAGAAAAATCAGGTAGACTTTTCACTTTTGAGTTGGAACATACAAAGAACATTGCATTATACAGTTATAAAGATCAAACACTTTCAGAGCTTGAGATTTGCCACAAGAGATTAGGGCACATAGGAGAAAGGACCTTGAAGCAAATGTGCAGGGACCAATGTGTGCTTGGGATACCTAATGTATCCAAGCAACATATGATTTACAAGTGTGGTGCTTGTCAATTTGGTAAGTCTCACAGGTTACCCTTCTCCAAGAAAGGATATATGCATGAAGACTATCTAGAGCTTGTACACACAGATGTATGGGGACCTAGCAAAGACCCCTCAGTCTCAGGTTCAAGGTACTATGTGTCTTTTATTGATGACTATAGCAAATGGACTGTATTATACTTTATGAAGCACAAGGATGAGGTATTTAATTGTTTTAAGAAATATCTTGCATTAGTTGAAAATCAGACAGGAAGGAATTCGAAGAGGCTAAGGTCAGATGGAGGAGGTGAGTACTTCTCCAATGAATTTGAGGACTTCTTGCAGGACAGAGGCATCAAAAGGGAAATAACCACAAGGTACTCTCCTGAACAGAATGGGATAGCTGAAAGAAGAAATAGGTTAATTGTTGAGACAACTAGATCTATGCTTAATGAGAAGAAATTACATAACTATCTATGGGCAGAGAGTGTCTCTACTGCCACCTATCTCATAAACAGGTTACCATCAAAGTCACTTGATGGTATGACACCATATGAAGCATGGCATGGTAAGAGACCATCATTGGATCACTGCAAAATTTTTGGATGTGTAGCATATGTACACATTCCTTCACAGGTAAGAGGAAAGCTAGATCCAAAGGCTGAAAAATGTATTTGCATTGGATATGATTTAAATCAAAAAGGTTACAGGTTTTATAACCCTACCAATAAGGGATTTATGGTAAGCAGAGATGTGATCTTTGATGAGAATGATTCTTGGTATGAGAATGAATGCAGGAAGGTCAAACTACCATATGATTTGGAAGAAGAATTTCCAAAACTTACAAAGAAGGAACCTACTCAGGATGGAGAGTCAAGTTCAGATGATGAAGATACAATCAACCTTGAAGAATTCAAGGCATGGAAGTCCAAAGGCAAAATGAAGATGAAGAAGCTTGAGGACATACCAGAATCTTCAACTCAATCAATCAGAAGGTCTCAAAGAGAGAGCAAAAAACCTATTAGATATGGATATGATACATCTCTTGTTACTAAACATTCAATTTATCTTGCAAAGGATTTGCTAAATGAAGAACCAGGATCATATGAAGAAGCAATCACAAAATGAGAATGGAAGGAAGCTATGGATGAGGAGATTGAAGTACTCAAGGAGAGTGATACATGGGAGTTAGTACCCAAGAAGGACTCCATGAAGGTAATAGGATCCAGATGGATCTATAAATTGAAAAGAAATTCTGATGGCACAATTAACAGGTACAAGGCCAGATTGGTAGCCAAGGGTTTTGCACAAACCCAAGGCATTGACTATGAAGAAACATTTTCTCCTGTGGCCAAGATGCCAACAATCAGAGTGTTGGTGAGTGTGGCTGCATCAAAGAATTGGAACATGTACCAATTGGATGTCAAGAATGCTTTCTTGAATGGATGGATCTCAGAAGAGGTTTATATGTCACAACCTCCTGGCTATGAAGACCCTAAAAAGGTAACTTATGTTTGCAAATTAAAGAAGGCTTTATATGGATTGAAGCAGGCACCTAGGGCATGGAATTACAGGCTAACTACATACCTCCAAGACCAAGGTTTTATCATGAGTAAGGCTGACACTTCTCTGTTCATTAAGAGAAGTAATTCAGAGATAATCTATCTCTTTGTCTATGTTGATGACATCATCATTACAGGTAATGATGTCAATGGAATCAGAAGCATCAAAAGCCAAATGATGAAGGAGTTCAAGATCAATGATCTTGGGCTATTGAAGTATTTTTTGGGACTTGAATTAGTTTACACTAATTCAGGAATATACATTACTCAGAAGAAGTATGTGCAGGACATGTTGAAGAAATTTCACTTGCACGATGCTAAAGCAGCTAGCACTCCAATAGAGGTGAACCTAAAGCTAAGTGCCCATGAAGGTGATGAAGTCCAAGACATTACAGGTTATCAAAGTATGGTAGGTAGCTTGAACTATGCTACTCTTACAAGAATTGATATTGCATATGGAGTTAGTGTGCTAAGTCAATTTATGCACAAGCCAAGGATACCTCACTTAGAGGCTGCCAAAAGAATCTTGAAGTATCTCAAGGGTACACAGAACCATGGTTTGTACTTTCCTTACACTTCAGATATTGATATAAAAGTTTATTCAGATGCAGATTGGGCACGATGCAAGGATGATAGGAGAAGCACTTCAGGATACATTTCTTTTGTAGGTGACAAACCAATTTCATGGTCTGCAAAGAAGCAATCAACTGTTGCATTGTCTTCTACAGAAGCAGAGTATAGAGGGCTAGCTAATGCCACTCAAGAAGCAATTGGGATTAAGCTTTTGTATACAGAATTGGGCTTATATACTAGGCCTCCAATTATCTTTGGAGATAATACAAGTTCTCTTCACCTTGCAGCTAATCCTATCTATCATGCCAGGACCAAACACATAGAAGTTCATTATCATTATGTGAGGGAGAAGTTGCTAAGCAAGGACATTCAGCTGACCTATGTGTCAACCAACATGCAATGTGCAGATTTGCTGACTAAAGCTTTGGATGGGACCAAACTTTGCAGGTTCAAATATATGATTGGATTGCAGGATGTACTTGAAGGTTGAAGATGAAGACTTAAGCCAAAATGTTTGGCTTGAGGGGGAGCTGTTGGTGTAAATCACAAGCCTACACATTCGGCTTGGAAGATATCATGAAGACTCTACATGCATGAAGAATCATAGGAACATATGCTAGTGATTACTTACCACTTTACCTCATTGTAAAAGTCAATTTGAATTAGAATCTTTTGTAAGCACCTACCTAAATGATTCGTGGAAAAGTTAGTTCACTTGATTGAGAGAATATTACCAAGTTTTTAGAAGCTTGATTAGAAGGAGCCAAGAATTTGAATTTGAATTCAAATTCTTACACATTCCATATAAAAGGTGAACTTGAAAAGTCGCTATGAGAGACATCACTCCCGAGCTTCATTCTACTGTCATTGAGTGTGTGTGAGCACTACATCATAGTCTACACCTCTCTACACCATTAGGCAATGCTTGTCATGCCAATGGGATTGTACACAAGTGTTAACTTATAGATACATTTACATCATTCATCTCTGTGCTCACTGATTGTCTACTCCAAAGTCTGTCAACTTGTCAAGGGCATATCTCAGCCAATACTCCACCCAGTTCAGTGATTCAAAGCTTGTTGGATTCAGTGCAAAGTCATCTACATGCTGACAAAGTTTGAAGTGATTTCATTCAGCCAATTCAGAGAAATCGTCGTCGAGGTGCTCACTGGTATATCTCTGCTACAGTCCTAAAAAGTCGGGGGTATACCAAATCTTGCTAAATTAATTTCTCTTAGCATAGTTCATTATTTTACATCATTCCACTTGCAAATGGTAGCTTACTAAGCTAATTGAATACCCCTAGAAGGAATTTTATTAATTGCTACTATGCTGGTCACACTGAGCAAAACATTGAGGAGGTGTCAATACCAAAATAGAAAGTTTTCTTGAATTTGTGACTTCCAAAGTTATCTGTTTTGATTCAATCATTACACACTTCATTTCCAAAGGACATAGGCCATTTCTTGGTGTCATTGGAAAGCTAAGGGAGTCTACTAATCAAGTCTGAAGCTAAAGAGGGCTGGTACAAAGCAGGTTTTAGCAGTACCTACTCAATCTCTTGGATCGTCCATCCATCTTTCCCAACAGAGAAAAGTCATGATCTTGTGGGAAGTCCAAGAG
Organism: Ceratopteris richardii; assembly: GCA_020310875.1. Taxonomy (NCBI): domain Eukaryota; kingdom Viridiplantae; phylum Streptophyta; class Polypodiopsida; order Polypodiales; family Pteridaceae; genus Ceratopteris; species Ceratopteris richardii. The sequence goes on along the minus strand of CM035419.1, from coordinate 117,956,654 downwards.
AGGCATATGTGTATCTCTATGCTGGTGTAGTTTTGTATGCAGAGATTGCAGAGCTTGTATCTCCCTCATTATATATCGCAATTACATATTTGATAGCTCATTTGAAAGCTCTTACTGTCTACTTTCATACTCTAAGTTTTCATAATCATTGGGTTTGTGAACTGAGAGCAGTACTCTCTGCAAGTAGTGTGTGTTCTCTAGTTTCACCTCTGTTGAAGGTCTCCATTAAACCTCAAACTTGCAGAGGTCATATCTCCTTGTGTATTTATCCACATTGAGTGTTGTTTGGCTCATTGGAAAGCTCTTGGTGTCTAGGATATGTGGTTAAAATAGTTCTAGAAAATTCTAATCCATTAGAGAATAGTAAGCTCTGCAAGTATGACTAGTTTTCTGTGATGCAGTTTGTGAGAAGGTCAACTTGTTCCTAGGGGGTTCCACCTACTTCTTGCTATATTTTGGAGGTCAATAAACTCCAACATTAGTATCAGAGCAAGGAATGGAAGCTTGGAGAAGATTATAATACCTTGATGAAGAATTTGAAGCTATTGGAGAAGAGGTTCATCATCGAGACTACACAAAGGTAGAAGGAGATAGCAAGGAAGCATCTCAAGCAACATCCAAGCAAAGAAAGGTGCATAAACTTTATAACAAAGGTAAATCTCATACTTATTCTTATCACACATATGCAAAAGGAGGGTTAAAGGAGGAAGTTTAGTATTTACACAATGGGCGATCAACATGCACAAATAGAGAAGCTTGATAAGAACAACTATCAAGCATGGCGATTTAGAATCACAGCATACTTGCAATGTAGAGGCTTGTATGGTTTGATTGATGGAACAGATATCAAACCTATATTATCAGAGGATCCAAATCAACAACAATTGAGGGAGTTTAGACTTTGGAAGGAAAGAGACAAAAGGGTTATATTCATTTTATCACAAAATATTTAAGATTCAATGGTAGGACACATACAAGATCAAGACACAAGTAGAGATGTTTGGATTACATTGGAAAAGTTGTATGCTACAGGTACAAGAGCAAGGAAGATTCAACTCAAAAATGAGTTGAATAACATAAAGAAAGATACAAGGACATCGGTCAATGATTACTTGTTGAAGGTTAAAGAGATTGCAGATCAACTAGGATCAATTCAAGCTCATGTGGAGAAGACGACTTGGTTGCACATACTCTCAACGGACTCAAGGAGGATGAGAGATGGAAACCATTCATTACTTCAGTTTATGTTAGAGGAGAATTACCAGACTTTGATCAGATTGTTGCTCTTATGGTCACAGAGGAGATGAATCTAAATGGCTCTACTTCAAATAAAAAAGGATCTCAAGGACAAGCTCTTTATGTAGGATCATCAAGAGGTGGAAACAGAGGAAGAAGAGGTTCAAATAGAGGTCGAGGAAGAACGAGCGATGATCAAGGGACTTCAAGTGGCTTCTTCAACACAAGAGGAAGAGGAAGATCAAGCATGAGAGGTATGAGAGGCAACTACAACTACAATCAAAGACAAAGGAGTGAAGATAACAACAATTGCTATATATGTGGAATGTATGGACACTATGCCAAAGATTGTTATCCAAATGAAAATAATCAAGGTGGTAATCGAAGAGGAGGCTATTCAAGAAGAGGTAAACAACAAGGAAATTATGCAGTTGAAGGTAAAAGTGATGACTATGATTCTCTTCTTATGATGAATGTAGAAACTAAGATGAATTGCAATAGTGATGTATGGTATGTAGATAGTGGTTGTTCTAACCATATGTCACATGATGCTTCATGGTTTTCTAATATGCATAATCCTTCATGTAAAGGTCATGTTGAAACAAGAGATGATACAACACATAAGATTATGCAGGTTGGAGATGTTGTCATGCAGGATAAGAGCAAGACAAATTGCTTGAAGGATGTACTTTATGTGCCAACGATCACTAAGAATTTGATGTCAGTTGGGCAAATGTTAGAAAAAGGTTTGCAAATAAGATTTAATCATGCAAGCTGCTTCATTGAGGATCCAAAGCAAAGGAGGTTAATTGCTAGGGGTCAAAAACAAGGTAGATTATTTACATTCAAGGTAAACCCAAATCATACAAACTATTTCTCTTATGGTATGCATCGAATAGCAGAGCTTCATCTATGGCAAAAAAGGATTGGACACATGAATGTACACAGGTTAAAGGAGCTATCAAAGAAGAGGATTGTTGAAGGATTACCTGATCTTACTAAGCAACATATGGTGCATCTTTGTGAAGCATGTCAAATGGGTAAGCAGAGTAGACAGCCTTTCAAGCATTCAAGGTATGTAAGCAGTGGATTGCTAGAACTTATACACACAGACATATGCGGTCCTACTAAAGAGGCATCCTTGGCTGGTAATAAGTACTATGTATCATTCATTGATGATCATAGTAGAATGACATTTGTGTATTTCATTAAACATAAGAGTGAAGTCTTTGATTGTTCCAAAAATTTTAAATCATTTGTCGAGAAGCAAACAGGAAGATATGTTAAGAAGCTAAGATCCGATGGAGGGGGAGAGTATTTCTCTCAAGCTTTTACTGATTTTTTGTATGATGAAGGTATCAAAAGAGAAGTTACATGCAGGTATACTCCACAACAAAATGGAGTTGCAGAAAGAAGAAACAGAATCATAGCAGAAGCATCTAGAAGCATGCTAAATGATATGTGTTTGCCTAACTCTTTTTGGGCTGAAGCTGTTAGCACAAGTGTGTACATTATGAATAGAGTACTGTTGGGAGTGATGGTTGGATGCACTCAGAAGATTGAGTTGGTACTGCTAATCCTGCTTTGCACCAGCCCTCTTTGATTTTTTTCTTGTTTCTATTCCTTGATGATGCAATGAGGATTGAGCCTTGCGGAAAATATAAGACTGTGCTCTAACTTTTCTGGAAAAAATTCCACCGAAATTTCACCAGACTGCTACTGTACTGTTACCGTAATTGTACTGAAATTGTACCGGAATGAACTATAATTTTGTTTGTAATTACTTCAAGTGAACATACATGAAGTAAGTAAGTGACACATGAACTCTCTTAACTAACAGAACTTTTTCTGAAGTTTAAGAAAAAAAACTTCTCTAGTTCAGACAGCCTCTTTTCGGTCGGATTTTATACAGTGTATAGATATCTTTTTCACCGGAAAGATTGATCAACTAAAAGTAGAGATGTCTAGCTATAGAGTGAGCTATCTCTCATAAGAAGCTTTGCATTACTCTGCAAGATCTACTTCGTTCTTCTACCGGAAAATTACTCGTTTACCGTAAGAACTGCAACTGTGAGCACTTTGACTGTAATTTCTTGACTTCTTGAAATTAACTGAATCAAGTTGCTTCAAACTTTGTATGTTTGCAGTATGCTTTGAACTGAATCTATCAAGCTTTGAATCACTTGATTTGGTTCAGTAGATTCTAAGATATACTTCTTCAAGGTTGACAGACTTGAAGATAATGACTCAGAGAATCACAGAGTAAATGAATGTAAGTATTTGTATTAGATCATGTAAATGTACATTCCCACTGGCATGATAAACATAGCTCAATGGTACTCAGAGGTGTAGGCTATAGAGTAGACCTCACAACCTCAGTGATTGATGCAGTAATGCTTCGAGGTTATGGGAGCGCCTCAGGGATGATTGAAGAACATACCGCGACATTTTTTCTTGTAGCTTTTATAGGAATTGAGTGATGACTTGAATTAGAATTCAAATCAATCTCCTAAAATCTTTCACCTAAAAAAATTGATTGAGATATTCTCTCGATCAATCAACCGCCTTTTCACGTCTTCCAATTAATTCGGCGTGATTGCATAATGATGCGCCAAGTCATTTATATTTTTACAATAGGTAAACTGGTAAGAACTCATAGGCATAAGTTCCTATGGTATTCGCGTCATGTATAGTCTTCAACGTAGATATCCAGCCCAAATGTGAAGGCTTGTGTTGCACCAACAGCTCCCCCTCAAGCCAAACATTTTGGCTCAAGTCTTTAACTTTAGTCTTCAATTATTTCCTGCAATCCAATCATGGACTTAAACCTGAATAGCTTGTTTCCATCCAATGCTTTAGTAAGCAAATCTGCACATTGTATATTAGTAGACACATATGATAATTGAATTTCTTTGCTCAGTAACTTTTCTCTGACATAGTGGTAATGAACCTCTATGTGTTTGGTTCTAGCATGATATACTGGATTCGCTGCAAGGTGAAGAGAACTTGTATTATCTCCAAAGATAACTGGAGGCCTTGTGTATAAGCCCAGCTCTGTATACAAAAGCTTCAACCAGATAGCTTCTTGAGTGGCATTTGCTAGTCCTCTGTACTCTGCCTCAGTAGATGACAAAGCTACTGTGGGTTGTTTCTTGGAAGACCAAGAAATTGGTTTATCACCTGTAAAACATATGTAACCAGATGTACTTCTCCTGTCATCCTTGCAACCTGCCCAATCTGCATCTGAATACACTTTAATATCAATATCTGATGTATAAGGAAAGTACAAACCATGGTTCTGAGTTCCCTTTAGATACTTCAAGATCTTCTTAGCTGCTTCTAGGTGAGGTACCCTTGGTTTGTGCATGAATTGGCTAAGCACACTAACACCATATGATATATCAATCCTGGTTAAGGTAGCATAATTTAAACTACCTACCAAACTTTGGTAACCTGTAATATCTTTGAGTTCTTCTCCTTCATGTGCACTGAGTTTGTGGTTGACCTCCATAGGAATGTTTGAGACTTTAGCTTCCTGCAAATTAAATTTCTTGACCATGTCCTGTATATACTTCTTTTGAGTGATATATATACCTGAGTTGGTGTAGACTAACTCAAGACCTAAGAAATACTTTAATAATCCAAGATCATTGATCTTGAATTCCTTCATCATCTGTCCTTTGATATGTCTAATTCCCTGAACATCATTGCCTGTAATAATGATGTCATCAACATAGACACATAAATATATTACTTCTGTACTACTCCTCTTTATGAACAGAGAAGTGTCAGCTTTACTCATCACAAATCCTTGATCTTGGAGATATGTTGTCAACCTGTAATTCCATGCTCTAGGTGCCTGCTTTAAACCATACAGAGCCTTCTTTAATTTACAAACATGATTTACCTTATTGGGATTTTCATAGCCAGGTGGTTGTGCCATGTAGACTTCTTCAGATATCCATCCATTCAAGAATGCATTCTTTACATCCAATTGGTACATATTCCAGTTCTTGGATGCAGCTACACTCACCATAACTCTGATAGTTGGCATCTTAGCCACCGGAGAAAATGTTTCCTCATAATCAATGCCCTGGGTTTGTGCAAAACCCTTGGCTACCAACCTAGCTTTATACCTGTTTATTGTACCATCTGAATTTCTTTTGAGTTTGTAGATCCATCTGGATCCTATCACCTTCATAGAGTCCTTCTTGGGTACCAAGTCCCAAGTATCACTCTCTTTGAGAGCCTGCATTTCTTCATCCATTGCTTCCTTCCATTCTGGTTTAGTGATTGCTTCTTCAAATGTACCTGGTTCTTCATTCAAGAGATCCTTTGCAAGATATACAGAATGCTTGGTTACCAGTGAAGTATCATACCCATACCTAATAGGTTTTTTCTTTTCTCTTTGAGATCTCCTCATAGCTTGAGTTGAGGATTCTGGATTATCTTCTAGTTGCTTCATCTTCATCTTCCCTTTGGATTTCCAGGCCTTGAACTCTTCAATGTTGATGGTGTCTTCATCATCTGAGCTTGTGTCCTCTTCCTGAATTGGTTCTTGCCTGATAAGCTTGGGAAAGTCTTCTTCCATGTCATAAGGTAGGCTAACTTTCCTGCACTCATTTTCATACCATGAGTCATTCTCATCAAAGATAACATCTCTGCTTACCTTGAAACCTTTGTTTGAAGGGTTGTAGAATCTGTACCCTTTCTGGTTCAAGTCATAACCGATGAAAATGCATTTTTCAGCTTTAGGGTCTAGCTTTCCTCTTACTTGTGAAGGTATATGCACATATGCAATACAACCAAAGATTTTGCAATGATCCAGAGATGGTCTCTTACCATGCCAAGCCTCATAGGGTGTCATTCCATCAAGTGTCTTTGATGGCAACCTGTTGATAAGGTATGTGGCAGTAGATACACTCTCTGCCCAAAGATAATTTGGCAACTTCTTTTCATTAAGCATAGACCTCGCTGTTTCTACAATGAGTCTATTCCTTCTTTCAGCTACCCCATTTTGTTCAGGTGAGTACCTTGTAGTAATCTCTCTCTTGATGCCTCTTTCCTGCAAGAAATCTTCAAAGTCATTGGAGAAGTATTCTCCTCCTCCATCTGATCTTAGCTTCTTCAAGTTTCTTCCTGTTTGGTTTTCAACCAGTGCAAGATACTTCTTGAAACAATTAAACACTTCATCTTTATGTTTCATGAAGTACAAGACAGTCCACCTGCTATAGTCATCAATAAATGACACATAGTACCTCGATCCAGATAAGGATGGCTCCTTGCTAGGTCCCCAAACATCTGTATGCACTAATTCCAGATAATCTTTATGCATGAAACTTTTCTTGGTATAGGGCAACCTGTGTGACTTACCGAATTGACAAGCTCCACACTTGTATATCATGTGTTGCTTGGATATATTAGGTATCCCAAGCACACATTGATCCCTGCATATTTGCTTTAAGGTCCTTTCACCAATGTGACCTAACCTCTTGTGCCATATTTCTAATTCCGATAGCGTCTGATCCTTGTAATTGTACAGAGCAATGTTTTTGGTGTCTTCAAGTTCAAAAGTAAATAATCTACCTGATTTTTCTCCCTTTGCTATTCTTCTGAATCCATGTCTTGGATCCTCCACATATGCACCATGTTGAGTGAACCTGACCTGTAGACCTTTTTCCACAATCTGACCTACACTCATCAGATTCTTGGTGATTGTTGGAACATACAACACTCTGCTTAATAAATTCTGATTACCATCACTTGTTTTGACATTGCCTACTTTAATAACTGAATGTTTAGTGTCATCACCTGTCTGCACTTGATGTTTGCCCGTGGGTTCTTCCAAATCAGAAAGTAATGCAACATTTCCAGCTACATGATTAGAGCAACCTGAATCAATATAGAATAAGTGATCATCATTGATACCTGACTTAGATGTCATGTTCATGATCAACAGGGAATCATCTTGCTCCTCTGCATAATTATTGTAGTCTTTCCTATTTTTGTATCCACCTTGATAGTTGCTATTGTGATTGTAGTTGTTGTTATAATTATTGTTGTAGCCATGGTAGCCTTGAGATTGATTGAATCTGCCTCTGCCTTGAGAGTATCCTCCTCTAGAGTAGCCTCTTCCTCTCTGATTCTTATAATTTCTGTAGCACTCATCTGAGGTATGGTTAGACAAGCCACAGATATTGCATGGAGATTGATTGTAGGGTCTCCCCCTACCTTGCTTACTTCCTCTGCCTCTACCTCTTGAAAGTCTACCTTTCCCTGCATAGTTTGCTTGGGAGGTAGAGCCTTCTTCATCAACCTTCTTATTTTTACCTTTATCTTTAGTCTTCTTATCAGTATATAGGGCAGAGGGATTGTTACCTTTCGATTGCTCTCCATTCTTTGTAAGCTTTGCTTCATGTGTGAAGAGTTGACCAATCAGGGTTGTTAGATCTGGTGCTTGGATGTCCATGTATAAGTCCATTGCTGTGGTAAAGCTCTCCCATTTGTCATCTGCCTTTAGTCCATTGATTACTTGTCTGACTATTTGCTCTTCCTCAATTTCTTCTCCAACACTTGCAAGTTGATCTGCAATGTCTTTGACTCTGGTGACAAAATCTGAGACTGATTGTTTTGATTGCTTCCTAAGAGTGGTGAATTCAATCCATAGTTGATTCTTCCTGGCCCTTGTGTTGGAAGAAAAATAGTTTGACAAGATTTCCCACGTCTCTTGGGAAGTCTTACAATTCCTTACATGCGGTAAAAGAAAGTCAGATATAGAGTTAAGAAGGTAAGACCTTGCCAAAGCATCTTTTGCACACCATTGGTTGAGCCTCTCATGTTCTTCCTTCGTAGGTAGTCCTCTGGTCTTGAATGAGGGCAATTCCTCATCTCCTGATATGTATCCAAATAAGCTTCTCCCTTGTAGATAGGTCTTCATCCTTAGAGACCAAGCTTGATAATTGTTTCTGTCCAATTTGTCAATGAAGGAAGGGAAACCATCACCCATGATTACCTTATCTGCTCTGATACCACTGTTGCGAGTGATGGTTGGATGCACTCAGAAGATTGAGTTGGTACTGCTAATCCTGCTTTGCACCAGCCCTCTTTGATTTTTTTCTTGTTTCTATTCCTTGATGATGCAATGAGGATTGAGCCTTGCGGAAAATATAAGACTGTGCTCTAACTTTTCTGGAAAAAATTCCACCGAAATTTCACCAGACTGCTACTGTACTGTTACCGTAATTGTACTGAAATTGTACCGGAATGAACTATAATTTTGTTTGTAATTACTTCAAGTGAACATACATGAAGTAAGTAAGTGACACATGAACTCTCTTAACTAACAGAACTTTTTCTGAAGTTTAAGAAAAAAAACTTCTCTAGTTCAGACAGCCTCTTTTCGGTCGGATTTTATACAGTGTATAGATATCTTTTTCACCGGAAAGATTGATCAACTAAAAGTAGAGATGTCTAGCTATAGAGTGAGCTATCTCTCATAAGAAGCTTTGCATTACTCTGCAAGATCTACTTCGTTCTTCTACCGGAAAATTACTCGTTTACCGTAAGAACTGCAACTGTGAGCACTTTGACTGTAATTTCTTGACTTCTTGAAATTAACTGAATCAAGTTGCTTCAAACTTTGTATGTTTGCAGTATGCTTTGAACTGAATCTATCAAGCTTTGAATCACTTGATTTGGTTCAGTAGATTCTAAGATATACTTCTTCAAGGTTGACAGACTTGAAGATAATGACTCAGAGAATCACAGAGTAAATGAATGTAAGTATTTGTATTAGATCATGTAAATGTACATTCCCACTGGCATGATAAACATAGCTCAATGGTACTCAGAGGTGTAGGCTATAGAGTAGACCTCACAACCTCAGTGATTGATGCAGTAATGCTTCGAGGTTATGGGAGCGCCTCAGGGATGATTGAAGAACATACCGCGACATTTTTTCTTGTAGCTTTTATAGGAATTGAGTGATGACTTGAATTAGAATTCAAATCAATCTCCTAAAATCTTTCACCTAAAAAAATTGATTGAGATATTCTCTCGATCAATCAACTGCCTTTTCACGTCTTCCAATTAATTCGGCGTGATTGCATAATGATGCGCCAAGTCATTTATATTTTTACAATAGGTAAACTGGTAAGAACTCATAGGCATAAGTTCCTATGGTATTCGCGTCATGTATAGTCTTCAACGTAGATATCCAGCCCAAATGTGAAGGCTTGTGTTGCACCAACAAGTACCTACTGCCAGAAATCATCATTTGACACCATATGAGGTATGGCATGGAAGGAAACCAAGTGTAAGTCATTTGAAAGTATTTGGTTGTGTGTGTTATGTACATGTACCTAGTGAAGTGAGATCAAAACTTGATGTGAAATCAGAAAAGTGTATATTTATTGGTTATGCAGATACTCAAAGAGGATATAGATGTTATAATCCTCATACCAATAAGGTGGTTGTTTCAAGAGATGTAAATTTTGATGAATCACTTTCATGGTATGTAGATAAGAAAAGTTTGCAGGTCATAAATGAAGATGAAGAAGATACAGGTGAAGGAGATGAGTGCTTACCTCAGCCCACAAGAAGTTTAAGTGATGAGAAAAGCGGTTTGGATGAAGAAAGAGAGCTACCTTTCAATGGAAGATTAAGGCAAGATTCACCTCCTAGTGTTAAAAGTAAAGGTGAACTCAAACTTGTTGAAGTTAATGATGAAGGAGAGGAAATTTGTGATGTATGTGACTATGGAGAATCATCAAAGGTTCCTAATAAGAAAGGAAGAGCATCTACGTTGGAGGTAAGAAGAACTTCAAGAGTGAGTAAGCAACCTCAAAGGTATATGTATGAATCTTTCATGAATACTCATTATGCTTTTATGACAAAAGTTGAGCAGGAAAATGAACCCACATGTTATGATGAGGCAAAAGGAGATGAAAAGTGGGAGAAAGCAATGAGCGAAGAAATGGAAGCACTACAGGATAACAAGACTTGGAATTTAGTTCCAAAGACACCAAAGCAAAAGGTAATTGGTTGCAAGTGGGTTTTTAATATTAAAAGAAATAGTGATGGTAGTGTGTCAAGATATAAGGCTAGACTTGTAGCAAAAGGATATAATCAAACTCAAGGATTGGACTATGATGAGACATTTAGTCCAGTAGCAAACATGGCAACGATGAGAACTTTGTTGGCTTTAGCTGCAAGTAAAAGGTGGAATATATATCAACTCGATATAAAGAATGCCTTTCTTAATGGTGAGTTGAATGAAGAAGTGTATATGTCACAACCAGATGGTTATGTGGATGCAAAATGTCCTAATCATGTATGCAGGTTAAAGAAGGCATTGTATGGTCTTAAGCAAGAACCAAGGGCATGGAATGCAAGGTTGGTAAAGTATCTTATGTTGCAAGGATACACAGCGAGTCATGCTGATCCTTCACTTTATGTAAAACATGTAGATGGCATGTGTGTCTATGTATGCATTTATGTGGATGACTTGTTGATTACAGGGAATGATGCAAAAGCAATTGATGAGATAAAAGGTAATTTGGGAAAGGAATTTAAAATTCCAGATCTTGGTTTGCTTAGATACTTTCTTGGGATTGAAATTGTGTATGGTGATGAAGGAATGTGGTTGATACAGAGAAAGTATATATGTGATATGTTGAAAAGGTTTGGTATGCAAGAATGTAAATTTGTTTCTACTCCAATGGAATGTAATGTAAAGTTGAGTGCAAAGGAAGGTGATGAGTTGCATGATATGAATGTGTATAGATCCATGGTAGGATCTTTGATTTATGCAACAAAAACTAGACCTGATATATGCTATGCAGTGGGAGTATTGTCACAGTTTATGCATGAACCTAGAGTACCTCATATGCATGCAGCGAAAAGACTGCTTAGGTATTTGAAA
>CM035419.1:117935496-117937996 GCA_020310875.1 Ceratopteris richardii | reverse complement strand
GTCAAGGAAGTCCTCACTATGGGCTGAGTTCACAACCTTCAAGAAGAAGAGCTCACAATCAATTTCAGATTATGTGGCAAGGATGAAAGATATTGCAGATAGCTTGGGAGCAGTGGATGAAGATATTGAAGAAGAAAAGTTGGTAAGACAAATACTTACAGGTCTAAGAGGTGATGAGAAGTGGAAGCCTTTTATATTATCCATAGAATTGTCACTTGATCACTTTACTCCTGACCTTAATCAATTGCTAGGACACATGCTAACCTTTGAGCAGGATCTTAAAGGAGACAATGATAGAAGTACAAGTCAAGCTATGTACTCCAAAGACAAGAAAAAGAATGGCAAAGGAAAGCAATCAAATGATGATGAAGGGAATTCAAATCAAGCCAACTTCACAAAAGGGAAGACAAATTTCAGAGGTAAAGGAAGAGGAGGTAAGAACAAAGATAATGCTAAAGCTTGTTGGATTTGTGGCAGAACAAATCATTTGGCAAATGATTGTTGGTATAATAATCAAAGTGGAGGATACAACAATCAGAATTATAGTCAAAGAGGTAGAGGAGGCAGAAACCAAAGAGGCAATTTCAGAGGAAGAGGTGGTAGGACATCATATGGTAGAGGAGGTGGAAGGAACTTCCAATCTCAGTCCTACAACAATAACTATTACAATTATGCATCAGATCAGAAGGATGACATGACTCTTATCCTGAATGCAACTCATGAATCAATGGGAGAAGATCAAAGAGTGTTTTATATTGACTCAGGGTGCAGCAACCATCTGAGTGGGAATCTATCCTTGATGACTGATATGGAAGCAAGGGTGAATGGACATACAGTTCAAACAGGTGACAATACCAAACATAAAGTGGAGAGCATTGGATCAGTGAAGACAAAGAGTGGAAGTACACTTCTGAGTAAGGTACTTTATGTTCCTACTATTCCTAAAAATTTGATAAGTGTAGGGCAAATTGTGGAGAAAGGATATGAGGTAAGATTCACAAATGATGGTGTTTATGTACAAGATCCAAATCAGGGATATAGAAACATAATTGCAGGTAAAAAGGAAGGAAGATTGTTTACTCTCAAAGTCCAAGGTAATGTGGGACATGCATTATTTACCTATGGAAGTCAAAAGGTATCTGAATTAGACCTATGGCATAAAAGGCTAGGTCATTTCAATGAGAGAGCTATAAAGGAGATGTCAAAGAATCAGGTGGTGTTTGGATTGCCAAACATTGAAGGGCAACATATGGTGTACAAGTGTGAAGCTTGTCAATTAGGTAAAGCACATAAAAGTTCTTATAACAAATCAGGGTACAAGTATTCAAACATGCTTGAATTGGTTCATACAGATGTATGGGGTCCCTCAAGGGACTATAGCATAAATGGATCCAGATATTATGTGTTGTTTGTTGATGATGCAACTAGGTGGATTACTTTGTATGTAATCAAGGACAAATCAGAAGTCTTCAAGACATTCAAACATTTTCATGCTTATGCAGAAAGGATCACAGGACAAAAGTTAAAAAGGTTAAGATCAGATGGAGGGGGAGAGTATTTCTCAAAAGAGTTTGATGATTATTTGTGGAATGCAGGTATCAAAAGAGAAGTGACTTGCAGGTACTCCCCTCAACAAAATGGAGTAGCAGAAAGGAGGAATAGGACTCTTGTAGAGTTTGCAAGAGCCATGATGAAGGAAAAGAATTGTCCAAATTACTTATGGGCAGAAGCTATTAACACTGCAACATACCTTGTGAATAGGTTGCCTTGCAAAGCTTTGGATGGAGGAACCCCTTATGAAGCATGGTGGGGTAAGAAGCCTAGTCTTGATCATTGTAAAGTATTTGGATGTATTGCATATGCTTATGTTCCTTCACAATTAAGACATAAGCTAGAACCAAAAGCAGAGAAGTATGTGTTTATTGGATATGATGATAGACAGATGGGTTATAGGTTGTGGAGTCCATCCACAAAGCAATTTCTTGTTACTAAAGATGTGACATTTGATGAGCAAAATATGTGGTATACAGGATCACCAAATGAGTATGCAGGTGTTGAAGAAATACAAAGGAAAGGAAAGGCAAAGGTAAAAGTATGTGAAGAAATTGTTGATGAAGTTGACTCTAGATGTAGAGTGCAGGATCATGTAGAAGAAGGGCCAAGATTTGATCCAGAATCAAATGAGGCTGAAACTTCAAGAAGTGCAGAAATCAGGAGATCTACAAGAGAAAGGAAAGAGCCTATAAGGTATAGTTATGATACATCTTTCCTAACAACAAAAGATTATGCATACATTGTGAAAACAGAAGAAGATCCAACCACTTATGAAGAAGCCAAAGGTAAACAGAATTGGGAGAAGGCAATGCAGGAAGAGTATGATGCTCTACTTGAAAATGAAACTTGGGAACTAGTACCAAGACCAAAGAATCAGAAAGTCATTGGATGCAAGTGGGTATATAAAACAAAGAGGTTTGCAGATGGTAAGGTGTCTAGATATAAG
>CM035419.1:117915496-117920496 GCA_020310875.1 Ceratopteris richardii | reverse complement strand
CGTTTGATCAAGATCTTCTAGCCATAGATGGCTTACCTTCCAACTTAGATTTTGAGCCCTCACTTGTGTAAAACCTTACACTGTGGACTGAGCACTGACCATTTCTTTGAAGATGAAATGTGCGCCAGATTTCTCGACTCTTAGAACATTCTTACATATGAATGTTCCTAATCAAAATTCTCACAGCCTGATTGAAATTAATCTCTCAAATTCTAGCCATAGATAGATTAGCTATGGACTTAAACACGTGCAAAAGGATTTCTCAAAAGATTAAACACAGAAGGAGTATACAGCAAAATATCGGGCGCAAAATTCTTCCATTTCTCAGAAAACTTACATCTGAGTGAGGATGGACAATTCACTCACTCTTCATGTGTCTAATGACACTAATTTCTCTCTCACTATTCTCTAATCTTCTCTTGCTCTATTTGCCCGACATTTTCCAACATATTTATAGATGAATATATACAAGTGTATGACTAGACAAAGGTATAAGTCAGCTAATGTACATATGTGTACATATCTTTGGGTTTTCTGAATATGTCCTTCCTTCAACCATCTGAATTTGTTCTCTTCTTGACTCCTTGACTTCATCTCTCCATAATCCTTCAATTGATGATTGTCATGCACCAACAGCTCCCCCTCAATCATTAATTGAGGTTCTTCTCTATCTTCTTGATTCCTGCCATATCCTTGAATCTTTGTAGTTTTGGTCCATCTAGACTTTTTGTCATCATATCTGCAACTTGATCTTTTGTGGGAGTGTGTATGACTTCAATCTCCTTCTCAATGACCTTCTCTCTCAGAAAATGATACTGTATTTCAATATGCTTAGTTCTAGCATGAAATACAGGATTAGCTGCCAAGTATAATGAACTCATATTGTCTCCACAAATAATAGGAGTACTCTGAATCACATCAAAAACTTTCAAAAGTGTCTTTAGCCATATTACCTCTTTTGCAGCTTCCACCATACCTTTATATTCTGCTTCTGTAGATGACAAAGCAACTGTATGTTGCTTCTTGGAACACCATGAAATCAATTTGTCTCCTACATAGCACAAGTATCCATGTGTTGATCTTCTATCATCCACATTACCTGCCCAATCTGCATCACTATATATCTTGATTTTTGTATCTGAAGTAAACCCATAGTACAACCCTTCTTTGAGTGTACCCTTGATGTACCTAAGTACTCTTTGTCCTGCAATCCAATGTTCCTTTCTAGGACAATGCATGAATTGTGAAAGCACACCAACTGCATATGACAAGTCAGGCCTTGTCAATGTAGCATAAATCAAGCTACCAACCAAACTTTGATAGAGTTTCATATCTCTGAACTCTTCTCCTCCAAACCTAGACAATTTATGGTTCACTTCCAAAGGTGTAGGTGCAACCCTGCAATCTTCCATTTTAAATTTGGTTAGCAAATTTTTAAGATACCTTTCTTGGGTCACATATACTCCATGTTGAGTATAAGAGATCTCCATTCCCAAGAAGAATGATAGGTTCCCCAAATCACTGATTTTGAACTCTTTCTCCATCTGCTTCTTGATCATTTGTATCCCCTTATCATCTGTTCCTGTAAGTATTATGTCATCAACATAAATACACACATAAATGAATCCATTTTCACTTGCTTTGACTAGCAACCTACTATCTGCCTTTGATGCTTGAAATCCAAGATCATTCAAGAATTTTACAAGCCTATAATTCCAAGCCCTTGGGGCTTGCTTCAACCCATACAAAGCTCTCTTGAGCTTACATACATAATTTGGACTCACTTGATCTTTGAACCCATCTGGTTGCTCCATGTAGACTTCATCTGAAATGTAACCATTCAAGAAAGCATTTTTAACATCTAATTGAGACAACTTCCAACCTTTACAAGCAGCAATTGCAATGAGTGTCCTGATGGTTGTCATCTTTGCCACAGGACTATAAGTCTCATCATAGTCCACTCCATATGTCTGTGCATATCCTTTCACAACAAGTCTAGCTTTGTACCTAGACACACTTCCATCTGCAAATCTTTTAGTCTTGTAAACCCACTTACATCCAATGATCTTCTGACTATTAGGTTTAGGAACCAAATCCCAAGTCTGATTCTCTATTAATGCATCATACTCCTCTTGCATAGCATCTTCCCAATTCTTCTTCCCTTTGGCCTCTTCATATGTAGAAGGGTCTTCATCTGCTTTTACCAAATAAGCATAATCTTTAGTAGTCAAGAATGAAGTGTCATAGCTATACCTTGTAGGTTGCCATTTGTGCCTAGATGATCTCCTAACTTCTGCACTTCTTGAGGTCTCTGGTTCATCACATTCTGGATCAAACCTTGGCCTCTCTTCAACTTCAATCTGCACTTCATTACTCTCACTTTCATCAAGTAATTGAATCTTTGCTTTACCTTTCCTTTGTTCCACTACTTCTTCATCATCTGCATGTACATTATATTTACCTGCATACCAAGTACCTTGCTCATCAAATGTAACATCCTTGGATACAATAAATTGCTTTGTGGATGGACTCCACAACCTGTATCCCATTTGCTTATCATCATAACCAATGAATACATACTTCTCTGCCTTAGGCTCCAAGTTATGCCTCAATTGAGATGGCACATATGCATATGCCAAGCATCCAAATATTCTGCAATGATCCAAGGTAGGTTTCTTACCCCACCAAGCTTCATATGGTGTCATACCCTGCAAAGCTTTACAAGGCAATCTATTTACCAAATATGTAGCTGTATTAACAGCCTCAGTCCACAAATAATTTGGGCAATTCTTCTCTTTCATCATGGACCTTGCAAACTCAACAAGAGTCCTATTTCTTCTTTCTGCTACCCCATTTTGTTGAGGAGAGTACCTGCAAGTAACTTCTCTCTTTATACCTGCATTCCACAAATAATCATTGAACTCATTTGAAAAATACTCTCCCCCTCCATCTGACCTTAGTCTCTTCAATTTTGACCTGTAATCCTTTCTGCATATGCATGATAGTGTTTAAATGTATTAAACACTTCTGACTTTTCCTTAATCACATAAATTGTGATCCACCTGGTAGCATCATCAACATATATGACATAATATCTTGAACCATTTATACTAAAGTCCTTTGAAGGACCCCACACATCTGTATGCACCAATTCAAGTCTTTCTGAATACATAAATCCATGCTTGGAATAGGATTGCTTATGAGCCTTACCTAATTGACATGCCTCACATCTGTATGTCATGTGTTGACCTGCAATGTTAGGCATTCCAAGCACTGAATCATTGTTAATCATTTCTTTGATACCTCTTTCATTAAAGTGTCCAAGTCTTTTGTGCCAAAGATCCAATTCTGACACCTTCTGCTCTCCATATGTGAACATAGCATGTCCAACATTTCCTTGTACCTTCAATGTGAAAAGCCTTCCTTCTTTCTTTCCTGCAATAACTTGTTTATACCCTTGACTAGGGTCTTCAACATAAACTCCATCATTGGTAAACCTTACCTCATAACCTTTTTCCACAATTTGACCTACACTGATCAAATTCTTTGGAATTGTGGGAACATAAAGTACCTTACTCAGAAGAGTGCTCCCATCCTTAGCCTTGACTGAACCAATTGACTTTACCTTATGCTTTGTATTATCACCTGTCTGAACTGTATGATTAATTGCATTATGATCTAAGTCAGTCATCAAAGCAATATTTCCACTCAAATGATTACTACATCCTGAATCAATATAAAACACTCTCATGTCCTCATGTGAGGTTTCACATGTATTCATAATGAGAGTTGAATCCTCCTTCTGATCTGATGCATAGTTGTAGTAGGTGTTATTATAGGATTGACTTTGGAAGTTTCTTCCACCACCTCTTCCAAAAGAATTCCTACCACCTCTACCTCTGAAATTTCCTCTCTGAAATCTACCACCTCTTGCTCTTTGATTAAAGTTCTGATAATTACCATTGTTTTGATTATTATGCCAACAATCATGAGATAGATGATTGGTCTTACCACATATCCAACAAGCTCTTGCATTCTCTTTGTTGTTTCTGCCTCTTCCTCTACTTCTGCCATTTCCTCTTCCTCTTATGAAGTTTGCTTGGTTGATGTACCTTCTTCTTCACCTGATTGTTGCTTCCCTTTGTTGGCTTTCTTCTTGTCTTTAGAATACATTGCATGACCTGCACTCTTATCAACATCTCCTTTGACATCATTCTCAAAAGTTAGCATATGACCTAACAATTGATTCAAGTCAGGAGTAAAATGATCTAATGAAAGTTCTGTAGATAAAATGAAAGGCTTCCATTTCTCATCTCCTCTTAGTCCTGTGAGTATTTGTCTTACCAATTTGTCTTCTTCAATGTCTTCATCAACTGCACCTAAAGAATCTGCAATGTCCTTCATCTTTGTCACATAATCAGAAATTGATTGTGAGGCCTTCTTCTTGAAGGTAGTAAACTCTGCCCATAGTGAAGCCTTCCTTGATTTGGTTGTATTTTGGAAATGCTCTTCCAAAGCATTCCAAATGTCACAAGCACTCTCAAGTCCTCTAATGTGAGGAAGCAAATAGTCATTGACTGCCATGTAGATGATGCTTCTTGCTTGAGCATCCTTCTTCATCCAATTCTTCAAATCTGCAAGCTCCTCCCTAGTTGGAACACTAGGATCTCTGAATTCTGGCTTTTCTTCATCTCCTGTGATATATCCTATCAGATCTTTGCTCATAAGGTGAGCTTCCATCCTCATAGACCAAGCAGGATAGTTCTCTCTATCCAACTTTTCAATTTGGAGACTATCTCCCATCTTTACTTCACCTGTAGCTTCAAATCTTTAACCTTTACAGATAATAAATGTACCTTTACTTCGAATGTTGCTCCTTCTGATCCTTTTGATGCTCTTTGTATGTCTTCCTTCAAGTTTTCTTCAACCTTTATCCTTCTGCACCTTCAAGATGTAAAGATTTGTACTTCTGCAATAGTCGGAGTCTTTTTCACTTCAAT
>CM035419.1:117682996-117905496 GCA_020310875.1 Ceratopteris richardii | reverse complement strand
ACCATAAGCCTTCTTCAAGATCTTTATAATCACTAATTTGTGATTGTTTTGTTCCAACAGCTCCCCCTCAATCACTAATTGTGATTATTCCATTCTTCTTCACTCCTGCCATCACCTTGAATCTCTGTAGCTTAGGTCCATCCAAGCTCTTTGTCATCATATCTGCTACTTGTTCTTTTGTTGGAGTATACATCACTTCAATCTCTTTATCAAGTACCTTTTCCCTCAAGAAATGATACTGAATCTCTATGTGCTTAGTCCTAGCATGAAAAACAGGGTTAGCTGCCAAATACAAAGAACTCATATTATCTCCAAAAATAATTGGAGTACTCTGATCAGTTTCAAAACTCTTCATCAAGGTCTTCAACCATATCACTTCTTTTGCAGCTTCTACCATTCCTTTATACTCAGCTTCTGTGGATGATAAAGCAACTGTATGTTTTCTTCTTTGAACACCAAGAAACTAATTTATCTCCAATATAATAGAGATACCCATGAGTAGACCTTCTATCATCTGAGTCACCTGCCCAATCTGCATCACTAAACACTTTAATTCTAGTGTCAGAAGTGAATCCATAATACAAACCTTCACTTAGGGTTCCTTTGATATATCTGAGTACCCTTTGAGCTGCAATCCAATGAGTCTTCTTTGGACAATGCATAAATTGTGACAACACACCTACTGCATATGATAAATCTGGTCTTGTCAAGGTAGCATAAATTAAACTACCTGCCAAACTCTGATATTTCTTCATATCATTGAATTCTTCACCTCCATACCTGCTCAATTTATGATTTACCTCCAATAGTGTAGTTGAAGTCTTACAATCTTCCATGTTAAACTTGACTAGAAGATTCTTCAAATACCTCTCTTGTGAAACATATACTCCATGTTGAGTATATACAATCTGCATTCCTAGGAAATAAGATAAGTTTCCCAAATCACTTATCTTAAACTCCTTCTCTATTTGCCTTTTAAGTTCATTGATTCCTTGAGCATCTGTTCCTGTGACAATAATATCATCAACATAAATGCACATGTAAATGTATCCATTTTCACTTGCCTTCACTAGCAAGCTACTATCTGCCTTTGATGCTTGAAATCCACATTCATTCAAGAACTTGACAAGTCTATAATTCCAAGCTCTTGGGGCCTGCTTCAACCCATACAAAGCTCTCTTGAGCTTACACACATAATCTGATCCAATTGAATTCATAAAACCTTCTGGTTGCTCCATGTATACTTCATCTGCAATGTATCCATTTAGAAATGCATTTTTCACATCTAATTGTGACAACTTCCATCCTTTACAAGCAGCAATAGCAATCAATGTTCTAATTGTAGACATTTTAGCAATAGGACTAAAGGTTTCATCATAATCTACCCCATAAGTTTGGGCATAACCTTTGACCACAAGTCTAGCCTTGTATCTAGACACCTTACCATCTGCAAACCTTTTTGTTTTATATACCCACTTACATCCAATGACTTTCTGATTCTTTGGTCTTGGTACTAATTCCCAAGTTTCATTTTCAAGTAGAGCATCATACTCTTCCTGCATTGCCTTCTCCCAATTATGTTTACCTTTGGCTTCTTCATAAGTGATTGGGTCTTCTTCTGCCTTTACAATATAAGCATAATCTTTTGTTGTTAGAAAAGATGTATCATAACTATACCTTATAGGCTCTTTCCTTTCCCTTGAAGATCTTCTGATTTCTGCACTTCTTGAAGTTTCAGCCTCATTTGATTCTGGATCAAATCTTGGTCCATCTTCTACATGGTCCTGCAATCTACTTTTAGAGTCAACATCATCAATAATTTCTTCATACACTTTTACTTTTGCCTTTCCTTTCCTTTGTATCTCTTCAACACCTGCATAGTCATTTGTTGATCCTGTATACCATGTATTTTGCTCATCAAAAGTCACATCTTTGGTAACAAGAAATTGCTTTGTGGATGGACTCCACAACCTGTAACCCATCTGTCTATCATCATATCCAATAAACACATACTTCTCTGCTTTTGGTTCTAGCTTATGTCTTAATTGTGAAGGAACATAAGCATATGCTACACATCCAAATACTTTACAATGATCAAGAGTAGGTTTCTTACCCCACCATGCTTCATAAGGGGTTCCTCCATCCAAAGCTTTACAAGGTAACCTATTCACAAGGTATGTTGCAGTATTAATGGCTTCTGCCCATAAGTAATTTGGACAATTCTTTTCCTTCATCATTGCTCTTGCAAATTCTACAAGAGTCCTATTTCTCCTTTCTGCTACTCCATTCTGTTGAGGAGAATACCTGCAAGTTACTTCTCTGTTTATACCTGCATTCCACAAATAATCATCAAAATCTTTAGAGAAATACTCTCCCCCTCCATCTGACCTTAACCTCTTAAGCTTTTGCCCTGTGATCCTTTCTGCATAGGCATGAAAATGTTTGAATGTCTTGAAGACTTCTGATTTATCCTTGATTACATATAAAGTAATCCATCTGGTTGCATCATCAACAAACAACACATAATATCTAGATCCATTTATGCTATAGTCCTTGAGGGACCCCATACATCTGTATGAACCAATTCAAGCATATTTGAATGCATGTACCCTGATTTGTTGTAAGAACCTTTATGTGCTTTACCTAATTGACAAGCTTCACACTTGTACACCATATGTTGCCCTTCAACATTTGGCAATCCAAGCACCACCTGATTCTTTGACATTTCCTTTATAGCTCTCTCATTGAAATGACCTAGCCTTTTATGCCATAGGTCTAATTCAGACACCTTTTGACTTCCATAAGTAAATAATGCATGTCCCACATTACCTTGGACTTTGAGAGTAAACAATCTTCCTTCCTTTTTCCCTACAATTATGTTTCTATATCCCTGATTTGGATCTTGCACATAAACACCATCATTTGTGAATCTTACCTCATATCCTTTCTCCACAATTTGCCCTACACTTATCAAATTTTTAGGAATAGTAGGAACATAAAGTACCTTACTCAAGAGTGTACTTCCACTCTTTGTCTTCACTGATCCAATGCTCTCCACTTTATGTTTGGTATTATCACATGTTTGAACTGTATGTCCATTCACCTTTGCTTCCATATCAGTCATCAAGGATAGATTCCCACTCAGATGGTTACTACATCCTGAGTCAATATAAAACACTCTTTGATCTTCTCCCACTGATTCATGAGTTGCATTCAAGATAAGAGTCATATCGTCCTTCTGATCTGATGCATAATTATAATAATTGTTGTTGTAGGACTGAGATTGGAAGTTTCTTCCACCTCCTCTAGCATATGATGTTCTACCACCTCTTCCTCTGAAGTTGCCTCTTTGGTTTCTGCCTCCTCTACCTCTTTGATTAAAATTCTGATTATTGCTTCCACCATTTTGATTGTTATACCAACAATCATTTGCCAAATGATTGGTTCTGCCACAAATCCAACAAGCTTTAGCATTATCTTTGTTCTTACCTCCTCTTCCTTTACCTCTGAAATTCATCTTTCCTTTTGTGAAGCTAGCTTGACTTGAATTCCCTTCATCATCAGTCGATTGCTTTCCCTTGCCATTCTTTTTCTTGTCCTTAGAGTACATAGCTTGACTTGCACTTCTATCATTGTCTCCTTTAATGTCCTGCTCAAAAGTTAGCATGTGTCCTAGCAATTGATTAAGATCAGGAGTAAAGTGATCAAGTGACAACTCTATGGACAATATGAAAGGCTTCCACTTCTCATCTCCTCTCATACCTGTAAGTATTTGTCTTACCAACTTATCCTCTTCAATGTCTTCATCCACTGCTCCCAAGCTATCTGCAATATCCTTCATCCTTGCCACATAATCAGAAATTGATTGTGAGCTCTTCTTCTTGTAAGGTTGTGAACTCAGCCCATAGTGAGGACTTCCTTGACTTGGTTGTATTTTGGAAATGCTCTTCCAAAGCATTCCAAACATCTGCTGCACTTTCCAATCCTCTAATGTGAGGTAGAAGATAATCATTTACAACCATGTAAATGATACTCCTTGCTTGAGCATCCTTTCTCATCCAAGTCTTCAAAACTGCAAGTTCTTTCCTAGTTGGAATACTAGGATCTGCAAATTCAGGCTTTTCTTCATCTCCTGTAATGAATGCCATCAAATCTTTACTCATGAGGTGTGCCTCCATCCTCATGGACCAAGCTGGATAGTTCTCCCTATCTAGCTTATCAATATGCAAGCTTTCTCCCATCCTTGACCTTCTGTATCTGCAATTACTATGGTTTATGAGGATAAAGTGTACCTTTGATATGAGCTTTGTCCTTCTTCATTCTTTTCGAACTCGTGCTTTGAACTTCTGCAGGTTATCTTCAATAATTTGTCCTTGTCCTCCTTTGATTTGGAAGAACTTCAATATCTGCACCAATCGGAACTTCAATTGTCTTTTCTTCTCTTGTATTGCACCTTCAGCTCTGATACCACTGTTGGAGACCTCTTAATCTCCAAACGTTTGATCTATACTGATTTAAGAACACTTCTATATCAGTTATAAACCAAACTTTACACAAATATTGTTCTTCTTTACCAAAACTTCCATTAACACTTCTCTGAGTGAAGAAGTGTCTACTTCAGAAAGTCTGCTTCAGAGATCAACTTCATTACCTACACATAACTTCAAATTTCTTCAAATAAATGATGCACAAGTATTCGCAATACCTTTGCGCAATCATACTAATCATTAGTTCTCAAAACTAATCATCAAAAGTTTAATTTGATCCTTAAGATCAAAGGTATGTCATAACTGTCTTCCAGAGGTAGCGCCTTCGACATGGTCAACTTCTTAAGTTGATTTCTCACAATACAAAACCCGTTTTGCTAAATGCTTTTAGCCATAGCTTCCTTATCTCCTAACTTAGATTTTAAGTGCTCACTCATCAAAAACTTTACAGTATACACTGAGATCTAAGCAAAATACTGAGACGGAAAAATGTGCTTCTCTCAGACTTCAGTTTTCACTTCTACATACAAATGTTCCTATTGATCATACTCACAGTAGGAGAGGAATTAGATCATGAAACTCTGAACATAGCTTCATTAGCTTCTCAATTAGATGTGTACAAAAGGAATCTTGATCCACATGATCAGACAGAGAGCACTCAGAGAAAAACCCGTCGCTATTTTCTGGGAAAAAACTCTCTACACATCTCTAAGACATTTGTCATCTACAAATGACTCTCACTTACATTTCTTATCATCATTAACTTATATATACATGATTTTTGACTTATCCCGCGTCTATGATATTACTCCTTATCATCCTAAGGGTTTAGCTCTACTCAGATTACAAGAATTTCCACTTATATGTACATATGTGTACAAGCTATCATTCTGAAATCTCCTTCACTTTCTCAAGTGTTTTCTTTCACTTCATTCTGACCATAAGCCTTCTTCAAGATCTTTATAATCACTAATTTGTGATCGGTTTGTTCCAACATCATGAAGCATGAAGAAAGTAGATTTTCAGAGAATGAAGATATGTATACATATGTACATTAACTTAGAGTTAGCTTACTTATACTTTTGTATAGTTATGAGCTTGTACATATTTGCCTATATATACGAGGAGAAATGTCGGGGAAAATATTGTTAAAAATAAAGTAAGCTCCTATATATTTTTGCAAAAAGGATTTTCTTCAAGTAGAAGAAAAATACAAAAATGAAAAATAGAAGCATTTACTTCAGCAAGTAGTGGAGACCAAAAGAGAATCATTCAAAAGAGAATCAAATCCAGAAACTGAAGTGTAAGAGGAGTGGTTGTCCAAAGTAGTGGAGAAATGATGGAGAAGGGCTCTCAAACTCATCATGAGAGTTTTTGGTCACTTGGCTATAAAAGAGGCAAGGGAGGACACTGAAGCATAGAGGAAGAAGGTGTGGAAGCCCCCTTGTAGCTACTTCATTTGTTTTGAGTCATTTCGTTCAGTTTACTCTCATAGAGTGTGTCAAGCCGCACACTCATTTTTGGGTAGTCTGATTGTGAGAGTCATATCTCTCAATATATGTATCCAATTTTAGTGTTTAAACGTTCGTTGGAAAGCTTATCTCGAGTACTTCCTCTTTCGAAAAGAGTTTTATGAAATTCTTTAGGCTCTGTGAGTTATTCAAGTTTTAGTGAAGTCAAGTTTTTAGCCTAACTGAGTGGGCAGGTAGTCTGTTTTGAATCAAATAGTTCCCAACCCAAATCTACTCCAAATTGAGTGTTTGATATCTCATTTTAAAGCTCTAGGTGTCTAGCTTGAGTGACCAAAGGTTCAAGTTCATTGGATATTTCAGTTGGTACCAGGTTTCATTTGAAGGTTCTGCTGTTGGCAAGAGTCTTGATCCTGAGAAGGTCTTCTACACTTTCCGCTGCGATTAGGAGAGGAATTCTCCAACAATTGGTATCAGAGCCTTGGAGTTTGAAGAGGCAAAGCATTGGAACTGAACTGAAGCAAAGGGAAAGCTACAAATCACGGGGGAGCTTCGTGAATTTAAGAGAGAGCGCCACAACATACTTGAGGTAAACTTCAATCTTGGAAGTGTTCAATGGCTGATTTAGGACAACAAGTTGAGAAGTTAGACAAAGACAATTTTCAGTCTTGGATGTATAGAATGATAAATTACCTTAAAGGTAAAGGTTTATGGAGTTTAGTTAGTGGCGGTGGACCTTGAAGATCCCAACATTACTCCGGCACAAATGTGACAATTTGCTGATTGGGAAGAGAGGAATCGAAGGGTGATGTTCCTCATCTCACAAGTTATTTCTAACACTATGATTGGTCATGTGCAAAGCTTAGAAATAGCGAAGGAAGTTTGGGAAGCATTGGAGGAGGTGTATGCTACCTCAACAAGGTCTCGAAGGATGCAACTCAAGAACGAGTTCAACAACATGAGGAAAAGCTCAAACCAAAGCATTAGTGAGTATACATTGAGGATCAAAGAGCTTCGAGATCAGCTAGGCTGCTTTATAAAGAATCCAAAAGAAGCATTCAAGGTCATTGCTCAAGGAAGGAAAGAAGGAAGGATGTTCACTTTGGACATTCAACAACCACATGGAAAGGTGATGTATATTCAGTTTGGAAACAAGAGGATTGCTGAAATCGATTTGTGGCACAAAAGGTTTGGACATATCAACATTCCCAAGCTCAAGGACATGAGCAACCATGAAGTGGTAAGAGATCTTCCAAGATTCAATGATGCCGGACTACATGAGTTTTGTGAAGCATGCCAACTAGGAAAGCAAACTCGACAACCGTTCAAGAAAAGCAACTATGTGGCAAGGAATGTCCTCGACTTGATACACACGGATGTATGGGGACCATCACAACAACCATCAGTGGTTGGTAATAGATATTGTTGTCACTTTTATTGATGATCATTCAAGGAAAGTATGGATGTTTTGCATAAAACAAAAATCAGATGTGTTCTCCATGTTCAAGAGATTTAAAGCACAGGTAGAAAAGGAAACAAGACGCTACATAAAGACCTTGAGGTCCGATGGAGGAGGAGAATATTTCTCTAAAGAATTTTCAGATTTTGTTTATGAAAATGGCATCAAGAGACAATTTACATGTAGATACACACCTCAACAAATGGAATAGCTGAAAGGAAAAATCGACATATCACAGAAGTTGCAAGATGCATGCTCAACGAGATGAAGATGCCACTAAACTATTGGGCTAAAGCAACTAGTACGGCCGTTTATTTGATGAACAAGTGCACAACGGTTGGAGTGCATAATCTAACTCCTGAGGAGGTTTATTCCGGTAAGAAGCCTGACCTTACACATCTCAAAGTTTTTGGATGTGTGTGTTATGTTCACATCCCTCAAGAACTAAGGACAAAGATGGAGGCAAAGTCCGAAAAATGTATTTTTATTGGATATTCATCGGAGCAAAAGGGATATAGGTGCTACAATCCAGTGACAAAGGAGCTACGAGTCTCACGAGATGTGGTATTTGATGAGCTAAGACCATGGTTTGGAGACAAAGGGAAAGAGAAGATTCTTGAAGAAGATTGCGAAGATGATGGAGGTGCTGTCCAAGAAGAATTTCAGCAAACAAGCACTCAAATGTCAGGTCCAAAAGCTTCTACATCACTTGGAGAAAGCTCAACATGGAAGGGGAGGCTAAGGAGTCATTCCTCATCACCAACATCACCTTATGAAAGATCTAAAGCTGAAAGTGCTGCCCAAAATAGTGATTCAAATGCAAGTGAAGAAGAGTATGAAGAGGTGATCACACCGAAGGTAAAGTTGAACCGGTTGAAGAAGCAATGTTCAAAAGGAAATGAAAGGAGGTCTTCAAGAGCAAGGTATCCAATTGAAAGGCTGAGCTATGATAGTTTTATTGCAAAGTATTTTGCATATATGACACAGGTAGTCAAAGACAAAGAACCGGATGCATATGAAGAAGCATGTACACAAAATGAATGGCAAGAAGCTATGCAAGAAGATATGAAAGCTCTCAAGGACAATCACACATGGGAGCTAGTTCCAAAGGCTGAAGGTATGAAGATTGTTCCAAATAAATGGGTGTTTAAAATAAAGAGAAATGCTGATGGTTCTCTAGCAAGGCATAAAGCTAGACTAGTAGCAAAAGGATTCAAGCAAACTCACGGCATCGATTATGAAGAAACTTTCAGCCCGGTTGCAAAGATGGGAACAATTAGAACCTTGATTGCAGTGAGTGCAGCAAGGAGATGGCCATTGTACCAACTTGACATAAAAAATGCCTTTCTCAATGGTGAACTTCAAGAAGAGGTATACATGAGTCAACCGATTGGATTTGAAGATAAAAGGCATCCAAATTTTGTTTGTAGATTGAAGAAAGCTTTGTATGGGCTGAAGCAAGCACCACATGCTTGGAATCAAAGATTGGTCGAGTACCTCACAAGGTGTGGGTATAGTCCAAGTAATGCAGATCCCTCTCTCTACATGAAGAAAGAAGAAGGCAAGCAGGTATATATTTGCATATACGTTGATGATCTCATCATAACAGGAAGTAATGTTACAGGAATACAAGAGATCAAAAGGAAACTCGGTAAGGAGTTTAAAATTTCAGATCTTGGTGAGCTGAAATACTTTTTAGACATTGAGATAGTCTATGGGAAAGATGGCATTTACTTAATGCAAAGAAAGTACCTATTGGATGTTCTTTTCAGATTTGGAATGAGTGAATGCAAACCACTCACTCAACCTATGGACACAAATGTGAAGCTATGCTCAAATGATGGAGAGAAGTAACATGATGTAACTACATACAGGAGTATTATAGGTTCATTGATCTATGCTACGATCACAAGACCAGATTTGTGTTATATTGTTGGAGTTCTTTCTCAATTTATGCAAGCTCCAACAAGTGAACATTTAAATTCAGCCAAACGAGTGCTAAGATATGTGAAGCACACAATCAATCATGCTCTGTTTTATGGATATGTTGAAGAATTGTAGGTAAAAGGCTTCAGTGATGCTGATTGGGCTGGTTCGAAGGAAGACAGAAGATCCACTTCAGGTTATGTGTTCATGATAGGTAGCAAACCTATCACATGGAGCTCAAAGAAGCAACCTACTGTTGCACTACCATCTACAGAAGCTGAATATAGAGGTTTAGCCTTTGCAATTTGTGAAGCTATGTGGATTAAGAAGCTCTTGGCTTATCTTGATGTGCAGGTGGAGACCATTCCAATTTATGGTGACAACATGTCAAGCATTCACTTGACAAACAATCCAATGTTTCATGCACGAAGCGAGCACATAGAAGTGCATTATCATTATGTTCGAGAAAAGGTTTTGAGCAAGGATGTGGATATAAAGTTCATTGGAACTAATGACCAGGTTGCAGACATGCTTACAAAGTCCCTAGATGCTTCTAAGCTCAAGAGGTTCAAGGACGACATCAACTTGCAAGATATGGCTGAAGGTGCAAGCTCACATGTGAGCTTGAGGAGGGGTGTTAAAAATAAAGAAGTAAGCTCGTATATATTTTTGCAAAAAGGATTTTCTTCAAGTAGAAGAAAAATACAAAAATGAAAAATAGAAGCATTTACTTCAGCAAGTAGTGGAGACCAAAAGAGAATCATTCAAAAGAGAGTTGTCCAAAGTAGTGGAGAAATGATGGAGAAGAGCTCTCAAACTCATCATGAGATTTTTTGGTCACTTGGCTATAAAAGAGGCAAGGGAGGACACTCAAGCATAGAGGAAGAAGGCGTGGAAGCCCCCTTGTAGCTACTTCATTTGTTTTGAGTCATTTCGTTCAGTTTACTCTCATAGAGTATGTTCAGCTGCACACTCATTTTTGGGTAGTCTACTTGTGAGAGTCATATCTCTCAATATATGTATCCAATTTTAGTTTTTAAACATTCGTTGGAAAGCTTATCTTGAGTACTTCCTCTTTCTAAAATAGTTTTATGAAATTCTTTATGCTCTGTGAGTTATTCAGGTTTTAGTGAAGTCCAGTTTTCAGCCTAACTGAGTGGACAGGTAGTCTGTTTTGAATCAAATAGTTGCCAACCCAAATCTACTCCAAATTGAGTGTTTGATATCTCATTTGAAAGCTCTAGGTGTCTAGTTTTAGTGAAAAGAGTTTCAAGTTCATTGGATATTTTACTTGGTACCAGATTTCATTTGAATGTTCTACTGTTGGCAAGAGTTTTGATCCTGAGAAGGTCTTCTACACTTTCCACTGCGATTAGGAGAGGAATTCTCCAACAAATATAAGAGAGCATGTGAATAGAGGAATTAGAAGTTGTATGAGTCAATAGACACTTTAGAAGTGAGTAAGATCTCTCTCATCACTCAGATGTAAAGTTTTCAGTAATGAAGAAAAGTTGCACCCGATATTTCTGAGAGTTCTCCTTCTTTGTTGAGTCTTTTGTAAAATGCTTTTGTACAAGTCTAAGTCTATAGTTGATTGAACTCTGTACAAATTTTCAGCTTCTAATTGTGATCAGGCTGAGACAATTGAGTGCAGGAGCATTTACATGTGTAAATGTAAAGAAGAGAAGTTGCACGAGGCGCAAAATTCAATGCTAATGTTTTGGTCAGTTCTCCTTCCACAGTGTAAAGTTTTGAGTAAGCAAGCACTCATTCTTTAAGTTGGAAGGTAACCTTCCAACTTATCTATCTATCTATCTATCTAGCATTTTATTAAAGAGGTTCTAATTTGAGAGAACCAAACTTTAGAAGTTGCAGGTGTCAAAGTCGACTGTAAAGAATTACAGTTTTAAGCATAGGTGACTTGTTAAGATCATTTCTCAAGATCTAGTGAGTCTTTTTAAATGATTTAACTTGGAGAGGTGCGGAAACTATAGGCGACACCTTATGCAAAGTTTTATAAAACAGTTTACACATTTGATAAGTCAATGAGTGAGTTATGTGCAGTAGACTTTCTCTGTAGTCACCTTCTTCACAGTTTGTTCAAGATTTTGGAAATTGAGTATTGATCCTCCAAATTGGTGAAGGTTTTAAGTTATTCTTGATAAAGAGGTGCTCTAACTTCAAGGATAAATTGTTCTTTTTGAGATTAACACTCTCCATCAGTGGTATCAGAGTAGGAAGCATCAAAATTGAAGAAAGAAGGACCCCGACTGCTGCAGTTATAAAGAATTCAACATCTAAAGATACAAAGGGTGAAAGCCTGAAAGCAAAGCTCGAAAAGGAGGCCAGAAGATATCAAGGAAGACAAAATGAACTTCATTCGAAGCAAAGGTAACCTTGTTCCTCATAAATCTTGAAGGATTTAATACACCGGTGAAGAAAGGATGGGAGATTCTCTTCAGATAGAGAAACTGGATAGAGAGAACTATCCAGCATGGTCGATGAGGATGGAAGCTCATCTTATGAGCAAAGACTTGATAGGTTATATTACAGGTGAAGAAGAAAAGCCTCAGTTCAGATATCCTAGTGTTCCAACTAGGGATGAATTTTCATATTTGAAGACTTGGATGAAGAGAGATGCTCAAGCTAGGAGCATTATCTATATGGGAGTTAATGACTACTTGCTACGTCACATTAGAGGTCTTGAAAGTGCAAGTGATATATGGAATGCTTTGGAGGAGCATTTCCAAAACACCACAAAGTCAAGGAAGGCATCCTTGTGGCCAGAGTTTACCACATTCAAGAAGAAGGCCTCTCAATCCATCTCAGATTATGTACAAGGATGAAGGACATTGCAGATGCATTAGGAGCAGTTGATGAAGATATTGAGGAAGATAAATTGGTAAGGCAAATCCTCACAAGTTTGAGAGGTGATGACAAATGGAAGCCATTCATTTTTTCTACTGAGTTATCACTAGATCATTTTACTCTTGATTTAAATCAGTTGCTAGGACACAACCTAACATTTGAGCAGGATGTCAAAGGTGAAAGTGATAAAAGTGCAGGTCAAGCAATGTATTAAAAGGATAAGAAGAAGAATAGCAAAGGGAAGCAATAAGCAAATGAAGATGAAGGTACAAGTAGCCAAGCTAACTTCCTAAAACGAAGAGGAGGTGGCAAATGTTGGAGATAGATGTGTGTGGAAGCACACGAACAGCACAAGGAAGAAGAAGAAGCTTGGAGCACAAACACACAATAATGAGAGTATTACCAGAGAATGTACAAAGATAAGTAGCCCATTAGGGCAATAGGCGTATATACAAGCTGGGGGGAAAAAAAACCTCCTAAAGAGGGAAAAAAGTGCCCCGATGGTCCTAGGGTGTTCACACACATCACTACCTAAATATATCAACAAATCCCCCATCGGAGTGATGTGATGAACAAGTAGCTAGCACTAATGTATAAGAAAGTGCCAAGCTATGTGGAAGTCACTCCACAAAAGGAAGTAAGTCCAAAGCTTTGCGGAAAGCTTCAAACTTCTCCCTAGGCAGAGCCTTCGTGAAAAGCTTTGCAATGTTCTCTTGCGTGGGCACATATGCCAAGTTGATCTCCCTAGCAGAGAACCTCTCCCTTACATAGTGATAATGCACCTCAATGTGCTTACTGCGAGCATGGAACACAGGGTTCCTCGCAACTACCAATGCGCTCTGACTTTCAGTGAAGATGGTGGTGGCAGAAGACTGACCAACACCCAAATCAGCCATACGGCATCTGAGCCACACACACTCAACAGTGGCTGTGAAAGCTACCCTATACTCAGCCTCACAATTGGAAGTGGCTACAGTAGGTTGCTTCTTGCTCAACCAAGATATACATGAGCTACCAAGCATGAAGCAAAAGCCACTAATGTGCACACAAGTGTCATAGCAACCAACCCAATCAGAGTCAGAAAAAGCATGCAAATCTGGTGGTAGTGATCCCCCCTTGGGATAAAACAACCCAAGTAGCCGAGTACCACTCAAGTAAAGCGAAAGATGCGCTTAACCGCCTGCCAATGCTTGACTCCTGAGCAATGCATAAATCTGCTCATCTGTGAGACAGCAAACTGAATATCTCGCCAAGTAATGCATAAGTAAATCAAGCATCCAACAACCTGCTGATAGAGAACAACATCAAATGCATCTCTAGCATCATGAAGACTCAATTGTAAACCTGTCTCCATAGGAGTGGCAACACGCTTACAGTCTTCAAGGCCAAAACGCTGCAATAATGTGTCAATATATTTTGTTTGGCACAAAGCCATTCCACCATCAACTTGCATAAATTGAATGTGCAAATAGTGATGCAAATGCCGCAAATCAGACATCTCAAATGAGGCATGCAAATCAGCCTTAAAAACAGCAATATGCTTCTCAATAGGACCAATGAGCAGCATTTCGTCAACATAGACAACAATGATCAAAAGCACATCATTAGCATGCTTAACATATAAGGTGCTTTCAGTTGGACTGTTCTCAAAACCATGTGCAATCAGATAGGCATGTATCTTCTCATACCAAGCACGTGGTGCTTGCTTTAAACCATATAATGCCTCCTTTAACCTGCACACCAGGTTTTCATGTCCTTTCTACACAAAGCCACGGGGCTGAAAAACATACACTTCTCCATGCAAGTCACCATTGAGAAATATTGTTTTAATGTTCAACTGATGTACATTCCAACCATGATGGGCTGCAAGTGCAGAAATGCTCCGAACAGTAGTCATACGGCATGTAGGTGCAAAGGTCTCATCAAAATCAATGCCTCTTTCCTGCGCATAACCCTTTGCAACAAGCCTAGCCTTATACCTGTCAATTGTACCATCAGGTTTACACTTCAACTTGTATACCCACTTAGTGCCAATGGCCTTCTTGTCAGGAGGCAAGTCACATAAAGACCAAGTACCATTTTTCATTATTGCATCATATTCAGATTGCATAGCAGTCATCCAATTTTCTGAATTTTGTGGTTCATCAAATGAAACAGGTTCATTCTCATCACAGAGACTAGATGCAACCATAGCATAGCAATCTGATGCAAAAGAAGCACTATGAGAGCCTGAGCGAGTACGATATGACAGAGGTGCATCTAATTTGCTATCATGCAAAGTCTGCACCAACCATTTTGGCATAGTTTCTACCTGCTTAATATCAGCTCTCTCATCAACTAGTGCATCATGTAAATCTGCATCAGAAATGGAATGATCTGCATCATCACATGAAACCTGCAAAGGTTGAGAAGTTGCTTCATTAGGACCAGCACTAGACTGTCCACCTGTAAAAAGAGGCATCAAAGTATCATACATGTCTTTGGAGCTAACAGATGTCTCCTTAGTACATGAAAGCAATGGCTGAATAGCATCTTCCACAAAAACAACATCACGGCTAACTAGAATGCATTTAGTTTATGGATGATACAAACGATAGCCTTTACTTTCAGAACTATACCCAACAAAAATACATTTTACTTCTTTATCATCCAATTTTCTGCGATGTTGTTCAGGCAATAATGCATATGCCAAACAATCAAAAACACGCAGATGAGCAATAGATGGCTTGCAATCATGCCAAACCTCATATGGAGTGATAGACTGCAGTGCTTTAGTGGGACACCTGTTAAGTACATATGTTGCACACATGACAGCCTCAAGCCAGAAACTATGTGGTAAAGCCTCACTCTTGACCATACACCTCACCATCTCCATGAGTGAACTGTTCTTTTGTTCAGCAACTCCATTTTGTTGAGGTGTATACGGCACTGTACACTGGTGTTTTATCCCACGTTCAGCCAGAAATGCATTAAAATCAAAAGACATATATTCCCCCCCTCGATCAGAACGGAGGGTGCCCATTTTACATGCTGACAGATTTTCAGCCAAAACCAAAAACTGTTTGAAGCACATGAACACTTCGGACTTTGCCTTCAATGGATATACCCATGCATACTTGGAAAAATCATCGATGAAAGTCACGAAGTAAAGATAATTCCCAAAAGAAGGTGTATGCATAGGACCACAGACATCACTATGCACAAGCTACAATTTTTTAGTAGCCCGAACTGAACCATCTTTTGGAAAGGACGAACGTTGCATTTTTCCCAAAATATAGCCTTCACAAACATGTTTTCCAGGTGCCTCAAGTTTGGGCAAGGAGGACACCATTTCAGATTTCTACAAGCGTAGCAAACTAGCAAAATTCAGATGACCAAAGCCTGCATGCCAAAGCTTTGCATCTGACATAGCCTAAGAATCATTTATTGCACATGCCAAATCATTTACTAATCTTTCATAGTCTATGAGCTTATATAGCCCACGACATAAAATGCTAGAAGCAATAATCACATCTCCATTTGACAGATCATGAACTGTACACCTGTCATCAACAAATTTCACAACCAAGCCAATCTTGGCTAATGTAGAAACTGATAACAAGTTCTTTTTTATCCCTGGCACAAATAAAGCATCTGACAAAGTGAAAGAACTACCATCAGCAGTAGTCAAAATGATCTTACCAACTCCCATAACAGGATAAGAGGAGTTGTTGGTGCATGTAACAGTATTCCCTGTAGGGGCAGGCTCGAGTGAAGAGAAGAAACTGCACTTTACATTCAAACATTCAATGCAATTTTACGAAACCTTGCATAACTCTTGAACTTTATAGTTGCATCGTATGTGGAGACAGCACAAGTGAAGATAGGTATGCCTATAAAATGAGCATCAATTTGGATTACTATATAAGCAACAAGGATGGGTGGATTTCTATCTAAGTGAATCTTTCTCATATCATGCATGGATATATCGTTGTAGGATCACCATATGTCCACAACAAAATGGAAGCCTCCACAATCAAAATCATCACAATTCAAGCACGAATCCGAATTACAACATTGAATTCA
The DNA here is from genome assembly GCA_020310875.1 of Ceratopteris richardii. NCBI lineage: Eukaryota > Viridiplantae > Streptophyta > Polypodiopsida > Polypodiales > Pteridaceae > Ceratopteris > Ceratopteris richardii. The sequence continues at coordinate 117,889,222 of CM035419.1, read as the reverse complement.
TACGCCGACATTGTTTCTTGTAGTAATGGTGATGTCCAATAGGATTAAGCATTGGAAAAAAAGGCCTCTTGTTTTAGAACTTCATGAGCTCAATGAGGAATCAAAGTATGCAAAGATTATGCATCACTAAGCGTAGGTTTACATAGTTATTTTCATCGAGAAGAGAAATCCAAGACAAAACAAATATCCACGTAATATTTTCGACTTGTGTGGTGAAGCCTCGCTAATGAAGGGATGGCTTTGATAGAGCCTTGTTGGTATGCACAGATATAATGCATATCATACAAGAGATGACATATACTAGAGGGAGAGGTAGAACGGGTGGGGCTTGTGCAGCAATTTGTGTGCATCTTTATCCGATATAAACACTTTTACAATATATTGTTCTCTCAATGCCACGTTATGATAGATCTTGCCCAACATAGAAACATGAAACCCAATGGGGTTGGGTACATATGATTTTAAACAAGAAATTATATGTTGTTCCAAGAGTTGGCATATTCGTATGTTCATATGTTTCAAAAGGAAGTGTCACGTACATGCAAAATGAAAAGAGATCCATCATGGAAGCTTGTCTATGTAGTCACCCTTATGTGATCACTTAGACCAACAATAGATTGTTTATAAGAAGAGGAAATAAAAAGGACAATTCTTAGTTGTAATCGTTGGTACCCGAGTACCATAGAACCATGTCCAAGGTCCTGCTCTGAGGTTGTAGAAAGCAATCACAGATATATAGATATGACCAGCCAAACACGTAAAATGAAGAAGTTTTGCCTCTGTTTTTTACCTTCGATGGCGATGGGCTACTCCGAAAGGAAGTACAGCTCTTACGACTACTTGTTTGAGGCTCGAGAAAGCAGGCATCGAGAAATGCACATGCATGACATGATGCTTTTCGCTCTTGTATGGAAAACTGCGATTTCAGATTATAAAAGCGTTGCTTTCGGATTTAGAAAAAGCATCGATATCAGATTTCGGATTACCATCCTATTTTGATTAGTTTTTATTATAGCGTGCTTTCACATAAGAAAGCAGCGCGCAAACTTCCATGACGCAAACTTTCATCGGGCTCCGTGATGTGATATCATGCACATGTCCTCTTAAGCGCGTAGAGGCACTCAGGCAGAGGGTCAGGGAAAGAGACATCGCCGATTCCCCATGTCTGCAGAGGCTGAAGCATCAGGATGGAGCTGGAAGACTCAATATCACTAGACACTTGGGCAACAAATTGCAATACAAATGTGTGCGTGCTGTGTGTGTGTGTGAGAGAGAGAGAGAGAGATGGCTGCGGCAGACGACTTGCAGATAGATTAGCACACTTCTCCAGCGACCACAGTCATCCTCGTCCTCGTTGGAGTTCGTTATGCGTAATTCTGAAGCTCTAACTTGCGCTTGAGCGCGCATTCGCGCACACACATACAAACAGACTCTGTTCAATCGTGTATCTTGATCAGCTTTATCAGCTTCAATGTCTTCCACACGAGAAACTTCGCAACATTACTCTGTGATCGAGATAGTTTGGGCACGCTAATTTGCATTTTATTGAAATCTGCGTTACGTACATGTTCTCCTCCATTCAGCTCCAACGGTTCTCCTATCATGCATGATGCATGAACAGTGTGTTTGCCATTTCAGAACAGAGTTTCAACGTCGAAACTTCTATTCAGATTGTGTGTGTGAGAGAGAGAAAAAGAGAGAGAGACAGAGAGAGCATTTCTATTCTTTTAGGGATGAAAACATTCAAATTATAATAATCATGTTTCAAGTTAGGAAGAGAGAAGTTCAAGTTAGGAAGAGAGAAGTCAAGTTCGCCTCAAGTAACATTTTTAAAGAAGAATTTACATAATTATGTTCGAAGGCTAAAGAAGAAGATTATGATACTCATTAAAGAAGAATCAATTTTTGTTGATTTTTTGGTTTGGCATTAGCTTTTCGAGGCGAAGGTTTTGTGTTCAATCTTTGGGTTAGAGATGTAATGGCTTTGATCAGTCTAAATTAGTTCTAACTTTTGTCTAACCTATGCTGTGTGGAATAAAGAGGGTTCCGCAAGTACTAGGCCCATATAGTTGTTCTTACAAAGTTAAAGCTCACTAAGTAGGTGTATGGCAAACCTCCAATTAAACAAAATAAATAAATAAAAATAAAACGGCTGAATTTTCTCTTAAACAAAAAAAGGAATAATCAATTTAGAATCAAATGAAAGGTATGGATATGTATAAAATGAAAATATATTAGATTCTCGTATTCTTTGACATTTAAATATTTTTAGAGAAAATGCATCTATTGCGGAAAGAAAATGCATCCATTGCGGAAAGAATATCTACTTTTTAAAACTTGAATGTTATAATTATACGCATTTAAAAAGAATTTCAACTTATTCGGATTTAGTGCTAGGCCGTTGTCCTAGTGGTTGGGCCTCTTGCTTCTTGAGGTGGGGTGAGGGTTCAACCCCTGTTGGCAGCACTTGTGAGGTACATGTAAACCTTGGAATGTTGTATCATGTGGCTGATGTGCCACCGCATATTCTGCACTGTGGTAGTTGTGACCGCCGTTCAACCAAGCTATATAAATCCCTGTTCTTGTGGGATAAGAGGGGTCCCATGGGTACTATGCCCTTCCTTGTATAGTTGCAATTTCAAAGTTAAAGCTCGAGGGAGTAGGCCTCGGCTGGACCTCCATTAAAAAAAGAAAAACATATTCGCATTTATGATTGACATTTAACTTGAATGTTATACTTATACGCATTTATGATTGACATTTAAATAGAATTTCAACTTATACGCATCTATGAGTTTAAATAGCATTCTAACTCATATCATATTTTGCGTAGCTAGCCAACATGCCATATGGTGAGCATCAAGGCATCCAAGTTCGCGAATGTCAAGGAAGGATTCTCATATGCTTATATTAAATCTTTCACTACAACATATGAGGGCCATACCGACGCTGCCTATACCAAGGGTCACTCTTGGCATCGGTATAAACGTTGGAAAAGTCCATTTAAATATACCAACGGTCAAGTGACCGTCGGTATGACCGTTTAAAATGGATCATCAGGATGTCTCACGACCGCCGGTATGGGCATCGATATAAGCATCCGTATACCCATTAGTATAAGCATCGGTATACCCGTTAGTATAAGCATCAGTAATTTACTAGAAATTACCGATGTCCATATCGACACCCATACCGACAGGTATATCGAGGTCGTGTTTTAAACATACTGGGAACCCGAGAGAAAAACTAAACATTTTGTGCATGTTTTACACTGAGTACTGCTTGCTTCTATCAAACTTGCATGCGTGAACCAAATTGTGACCTGCATTGTCTTGTGCACATACACACACACAGATCTCTCTCTACATACACACACACTCTCTCTGTTTAGATCTCACATCTTGGTAAGTCTTATGTGTACTCTTAGCCTTTGTTTTTCTCTATGCTTTATGTTTTATAATTTCTTTTCTCTTTGATTTTGCAGAAGTTTTTTGGCATCGAATCTTTGGAATTCGACAATAGAGGACATACATTATGCTTTCACGACAACGATCCAAAAGAGGGACATACCTATAAGTGATTGTTTTATTCTCTATTGACAAAGAGAAAGAGAGAGAGAGAGAGAGAGAGAGAGAGAGAGAGAGAGAGAGAGAGAGAAGAGAGAGAGAAGAGAGAGAGAAGAGAGAGAGAAGAGAGAGAGAAAGAGAGAGAGAGAAAGAGAGAGAGATGAGAGAGAGAGATAGAGAGAGAACAAGAGAGAGAGAGTGTGTAGTAAAGTCATTTTGCTACTTTAGCCTTCGATGAGCTTCGCTTCACACAGAGAGCCTTTTCTTGGTTCGCCTCCCAGCCACGCCCGAGCGTGAGAATCACTTCCAAGAGAGTCCTGATCGACGACCCTTCTTGTTTAATATATTCTCTTAAGAGTGATCCTCTTCTATTCCCTCTTCTACCCATACATATGGAAAAACATCCATTTGATGCCATGTGGTGAACGCCTCTCAAGATTTGTTCCCACCATGAACCATATAGTGATATGACATTTCCTTCCCCTTGAAAATATTTTCATCCTCGAAAATATAGATGAAATGTTCATAATGGTAGAAGTAAATGCTCAGACTCCCCTGAACCCCATGTATTCTATGTACATGGACATCTATGTGTGTTGTTTCCCCGTATCCTTCCCCTTAAGAAGTCTCATATGAGATCATCTCAAAGGTGGGAAATCGTCTGAGTGGTGCCTACTATCTCCCATATACATTCAACTTCCAAATTATCACTCCCATAACATATAACATCACCAAAATGACCTAAGTCCATATGATGTATCCTCTATGGAGTAATAATATAAAAAGCAAGTGTAAATTGCCAAACTCATAACGGAGATAATAAACCATAAAGTCCTAAGAAATATAGAACAAAGTCCCCTAAAAAGTGACTACAAACCCATCTAGGAGTAAATGATAGATTTTCATCATACCACTCTAGGTCTTGCTAACCTTGAGTGTAATCACAAGTAATAGTTTAACCTAACTACCTTGTGAACTACACAAATCCATCATCTAGTAGTAAAATGCAACCTCTGCATTTCACCAACCAAAAAGTCTGTGGTTTTTTATCCATTACCTTTGGACTAAGTTCTATTGGAAGAGCATCTTTTGGCACTAGTGCAAACTCTAATATTTCTCTTCCCTGTAGTTTGCCATATGAATGCAAAAAGCATTCCCTTTGAGATTCAGATAATCCCTAAGTACCCATCCTCCTAACTGATGTTTACTCATCATACTCATTATGTAACACCAACTAAGAGTTTGGTACCCTAATAGGTTAGATATATCTCTATCTCCTAGAAACCGTAAAGAGAAGAGTCATACCTCTACTCCCAGTCTCACTAATGTCAATAACTAGATCATTTCTTCTAGTCAAAGACCATAACTAGAGTAACATAATTGCTCCTCTCTAGAGTTTCCAGGTGAGACTCAATCTAACCATCAATATTAACTGATCTCCCTCTTGTCTTTGATAGAAGAGTGCCCCTTCTATCTAGACAACCTAAAAGTGAGAAAGTGAAACTCTCTTCCTCTCTCTCTCTATTCAATCTCTTCTAAGGAAAAGAGCTTTAGCAGTGGAACCTATTCCACTTTCCCTTTGCCTTTGAAAGAGATTCTTTTGAATCCATTTTCTCTACTCATCCATAGCTGAGAACATGCACATAAGTTCTCCATACTTTTCCTTCCAAAATAGTGGAGAATCATACTCCCATATGAAGGAAAATTACATTGAAAAGTAGAGGAAATGAATTCCTTCTGAAATAAAGACTAAGAGATGTTTGTCAGACACCTTTGTCTAAAGGAAAACATACTCTATTCTTCTGCTATGAAGAAATCTTGTTTTCCTTTCCTTCTTTCTCTCTCAAAGAGCAGGAGCTAAAGTGAGACCATTGAACTAAAGTGAGATCTCTCCTCGATCTCTAAGCTGATTCCCACTTTCTCCTTTCCTTAAAAGAGAAACTCATGAATTTATTTAGTCCTCTCTTCCATAGTAATGCATAATCCTTCATTACACATATTCCTATGAAGATGGAGAACAAATCTCCCCTAACCAATGAAGGTGTATGTAGTGAAGAGTGGAGAAAATAAATCCCTAATAAGGGTCAAAGCCCTCTACTAAAATGGTAAGCAATGATATGACATGATACCATAAACATATGTGTATCCATACTAAAAAGCTATTTGTGCTAACCGTCCTCTGTGGATGGATCTATATGATCCCATGAAACTCATGGAACTATCCTTCCTAAAAACTCATAGTGAGTATGTGATACTAATGGTGACAAAATCACCCATCACATTCTCTATTGGACTTAGAATAAATCTTCCCCATACTGTGAAGGATAACTCCCAATCCTAAGGAGATATCTATTAAGAGCTCTCCTCTGATCTAGTGACACATGACGCCATGAATGATGAGTCCTTTTCTCCCTGGCCATAGAAGAAGAGTGCTCAAAGGAAAGTCATTTCCACCGTCCCATACTAGTGAAAACTTCTTCCAATTCACGATGTCATACCTACACTAAACCGAATATATATTCCAAATATATGTAATGGAATATATAGGTGTACTCTAATGAATCCCATATCCTAAAATCATGTCAGTGGACTCAAATGAGTCCCATGTCCTCGAACTAGTTAGTTTGCTTCTAGTCAATATGTGACAATGGATATCCCTTTCTGTTCCAAACCAACTTGTTCCTAGGTACCAAGACTAAGCCTAGGTACCTCTCTGTAGATCCCGATATACATATATATATTGGGTACCCCAAATATTCTTCACTGAGGAATCTATGCTCTGAGTCATAGAGCTAGTGCCATACCTGCGGCCTTCCTAACCATCACTCGAATCACAAAGGCACTCGTCGATGCTATCTCATGAAACCCATCTCTGTGATTCCATCTAATTGGTTTCCTTAGTAGTGTAGCAGAAATGCTTCACTACTTGGTCAAGTGAAGTGTATCAGTGAAACTAATCACTCTTTGGGTATTCCTAAAAATACCCCATAGTCTCCTAATCATACTGTGAGACTCTTGTGAAGATAAGTGAATCTTCACTACCTTGGAGATTATCAAACTATATCTCCCATACCTCTATGCAACTTCCTGAACCTATAGGATTGCTTGTGCACATTACTAATGGTGAAGGCGTATCTCCTTCCGTTAGCAATCCTATAGTCTAAATCCAAAAGGATTATGAATAGGGATCCTATTTGCTACTAAAGTTGCTTTATCTATAGTACTCTGATGGTACTAAGTCCATCAAATACATGCTTATAAGCATGCCTAAAACTTATTGATGTTTGCAAAAAGGCATGTTACCATGCCATAACATTCTTATCTAAAGGCAATTGTGTATATAACGCCATGAGGGGGGAAAATTTTCGACAGCATTTCCCCACGAAATGGAATCCCAAAAAAATTATAACCAATAGCTCAGTGGCACATAGGCCACCCAATAACATAGGGCTTCATAGGCCCATGGGATGCACGCCATAAACTTATGTGTGGACTCCATAACCTGCAAAAACATAAAAGCAATTGCTAGCAACCATTCTCTGAGTTGCATAGCCATATAATTTCTGTAATCCTCTTTCCTGCAAACAATAAAAAAGTATACTTCTTGCGTGTCGATCCATACTTTTAAAATTTAAATAATTATCAACATTTGATGTATGCAATCCAATCTATGCATGTACATATAGAACATGCCATGACATAAAGTAAAATGCCTGAAGCATAAAACATACGTCCCTGAATAGTGTTGATTTTGGAGTTGCATGCATCCAGTTGTTCTCGATGAGCTTCGAGACCTCTGCACCTTCCTCTTCAGGTCCTAACATACACTTCGAAGTGTCCAAAAACATCGGAGCACTCCCCAAAACATAAAGCATGGTCAAATGATTACTAAAATAATGCGAAATTAATCAAAAAATGCATTAGTAATCCTTCATTAGACCTGCAAAACCCACTTTAGGACCTGAAAATCTTCATAAACTGAAATATATAGCATGTGCAAAGAGCTCGAAGTGAAATTACTCAAATCGCCTTCCTGGCTTGTAAAATATGGCTCTCGGAAGGTAGTAGGGCAAAAACTATTCAGACTTTGCAGAGCTGTACAGCCCTGCAAAAATACTTATTTTCCAGAAATGTTTTTTGATAAAGTGAAAGTAGACATTTTTCTCTTCGAAACGAGCCATAGCATGTCCAATTTGGAGTTTTCTAGCCCAAGATATGGCCATTCCAAGCGGGACATGCCAAACTAATGGACTGTTGGAGGGGCTGGAAAAAGTGTGAAAATGTGATTTTTGGGGTGCCCAAAAGCATTCTTCCATCATGCAAATCCTAAAATTCTCTCCATAACCTTAGAGAGTGATATATGAAGATGCTTGAGCCTAGTTTTACCTTTCCAAATCCTCCCTTCATGCATGCTAATTCGCTCCCCAAAAGAGGCTTAAAGCAAGATTTTTGCTTTTATGCAAACACTTAAATGGGAGCTCTTAGCAAGCTTCTAATCCACTCTAAATGTGGATTTCTCTTGGATTTTATACAATAATCCATGGTAAGCCTCTTAAATTATCTTTTTCCTTACTCTTAGAAAGTGGAGTTTTGGCCAAATTTAACATCTAAATTTTTTGCTAAAAAGTGCGGGAAGGGGGTCTTTGAGGAACTAAACTTCCTCCTAAACTTATTATTTTGATGAATCTAATGATTCGCCTAAGAAGTCCATACACCATACTCTCAGTATATATACTTTTTCCTATCCATCCATAGCCATCGCACCTATTTTTCCCTCTTCCAAAATGGGAATTTCTTAGATTTAGGTGCTGAAATTTTTTGTCAAACTGTGATGGAAGGGGGTATTGTGGAGCTTCAAACTCCCATCAAACTGAGGTATCTTTTGGATTTCTTAATCTTATCTAGAAGTCAATGCACTATACTATATGTGTGCATGATTATTTCCATAAATCTATGATAAATCCCTCTTCTTTTTCCCTTCCCAAAATGGCTATTTATCGAAAATAACTCCTGAAATTTATATAAAAATCATAAAAATAGGCTACTTTGGAGATATCTAAAGCTTGCCCTTTGTTGTATTTTGAGGGAATCCTTGACTCCAAATGAGAGCATATACCTCATACTCTCCATACATGTGATTTCCCTCCAAAATCTTGGCCCCCTAATGCTTCATTATCATTTTCAAAAATGAAAATTCTTACAGGAATTCAAAAATACTCAAACCTGGAACTTGAAGCCGTACTCCTCCTCCTTGCTAAAAGATGTAGGATGTCATGGAGGAGAGCGTCATCTTCTCATGGTACTTCTCGTCTTATTAACAGTCCTGCCCCGTACACGTTCATTTGTGGAAGAGATTACTGAAAGCTTTCCTTCTTTGCTTCTCTTCCTCTCCAAAATCTATGGAGTTCTTTGATTATACATGGGAGTATATACCCATGTTTCACCAACTGTTTTTTAGCTATCATTCGAACTCATAGAGAACATACTCAAGGAGAAGTTGGCCTGAGGAGCTCATCTGCGCTTTTATACGTGACTTATACTCATTCCTGTATATTTTTCTCCACCAAGAAGGCTTGGCACCTTGGATAGACTAGTGTCTTGACATAGAGGTGGTGAGGGTTCAAATCCCACACCCGTCGCTACGCGAAACTCCCGTTTGCAGATCGGAATGAGCTCTGATACCAGTGTAGTAAAGTCGTTTTGCTACTTTAGCCTTCGATGAGCTTCGCTTCACACAGAGAGCCTTTTCTTGGTTCGCCTCCTAGCCACGCCCAAGCGTGAGAATCACGTCCAAGAGAGTCCTGATCGACGACCCTTCTTGCTTAATATATTCTCTTAAGAGTGATCCTCTTCTATTCCCTCTTCTACCCATACATATGGAAAAACATCCATTTGATGCCATGTGGTGAACGCCTCTCAAGAGTTGTTCCCACCATGAACCATATAGTGATATGACAGAGAGAGAAATAAAGAGAGAGAGAGAGAGATAAAGAGAGATGAAAGAGAGGAAGATAGAGATAGGAAGATAGAGCATACATACACCCACACACATCTACACATGCATACATACACACACACATGTACACACATGCATACATACACACATATACACACATGCATGCATACATACACACACATATACACACATGCATGCATACACACACATACACACATGCATACATACACACACACATGCATACACGCATACATACACACACATATACACATATGCATACACACACACATACACACACACATGCATACACACATACATACACACACACATATACACACATGCATACACACACATACATACACGCATACATACACACATATACACACATGCATGCATACATACACACACATATACACACATGCATGCATACACACATATACACACATGGATACATACACACACATGCATACACACATACATACACACACATACAGACACACATGCATACACACATACATACACACACACATGCATACACACACACATACATACACACATATACACACATATAAACACATGCATGCATACATACACACACATATACATACATGCATGCATACACACACATACACATATATGCACATGCATACATACACACATGCATATACACATACATACTCACACACACATATACACATGCATACATGCACACATGCATACACACATACAAACACACACACATATACACATGCATACACACATGCATACATACACACATATACACACATGCATGCATACATACACACACATATACACACATGCATGCATACACACACATGCATACATACACACACACATGTACACACATGCATACATACACACACATACACACATGCATGCACACACACACACATGCACACACACATACATACACACATGAATTCATACACACATGCATACATACACACACATGCATACATAGACAATACATACACAAATACACACATGCATACATTCACACACACACATACATACACACATGCACTCATCTACACACACATGTGATTTCAATATAGATAAATAAATATGAAAATAGCTAGTGTTTTAATTAAATATATATAATTACGATTTTAAAATTTCTTTTTACATCAAATATATAAAAATAGGATTAGGGTTTTTAGGCTATTTACACATACATACACACACATATATATATACACATACACATATATATACACATGCATACACATATATACATGTTTTAATTCTAGATCTTTACGATTAGGGTTTTAGGATTTTTACACATGCATAACATATATACACACATACATATACACATATAATACATATATACATGTATATACACATGCATACACAAATATATGTATTTTAAGTCTAGATCTTTAATATTAGGGTTTTATGCTTTTTACATATTATAATTTAATTAAATTTATATAAAGATAAAATATAGAAAAAATTAAGAAAAAAATCTGAATATATAAATAAATTTTAAAAAATAAAGTTAATTATATATAATTAAATATATAAAAATAGGATTTTAATTATATAAGAAATATATATATATAATACATATAACACATATACACATATATAGGTCTTTAGGATTATGGTTTTAGGATTAGGGTTTTAGGTTTTTTTAGGTCTTTAAATCTTTAGGTTTTAGTATTTCAGGTTTAATAAAAAAATCAAATGTTCTAAAATGTCCATATTGTATCAGATGGATAGTTTGGATCCGGAAGAGAGAATGGCATATCCTTACACTCAGTGCAAGTATCAAATTTATCAAAAACAATGGATTTGTACTACACATCTTAGAGAGTATGGATCCTTTGATAAAAGTCGACTAGAAAACCTACGCCACCATTTGCATGGTCCCCCAGGTGAGTAGATGGACCCAAACGACATTGCACCGTTAACCTCTCGTGGACAAAAGAGAACAAAAAAGGAGTTAGACATACAAACAAGTACTAATAGCATTACATGAAATGAACATATGGAAGAAATGCTCGAAGCATTTTATGAGATGGAAGAAGATCATGATGGTGGAGAAGATGTTGAGAGTTTCATGGACACAATAGAATTTCCACAATCAGAAGTCGATGAAGAATATGAAAATATGCAAAGACTAGCTCGTTTATCACTTTACAATGGAGCAAAGATATCTGTACTACGTGTGTCACTCGTGATGCTCAATCTGCAATCCATTTATGGATGGTCAGATAGTAGTGTCACTGAATTGTTCAGGCAAGTGGATTTGAAATAGACTTTCATTGTTGTATCAAAATAACTTTATTTACTAATATCGTTCTAATTGCTTATTGCAGGCTTCTTAAAGATTAATTGTTGCCAGAGGGCAATGACATGCCTCCAACACGTGGAGATGCAAAAAGACTTTTACAGTCCATTGGAATGGATTACACTAAGATTCATGCTTGTCTGAATGATTGCAAACTCTTTCGGAACGATTATGAGCATCTCCACGTATGTCCAAAGTGTGGAGCTAATAGATTTAGAGAAGACCTTGTAGGCAAAGCAATCCCCGCAAAGGTTATTTGCCACTTTTCTATCATTCCACGAATTAAGAACATGTTTAGATGCAAATCTATAGTTGAGTTAATGTCATGGCATGCAAAGAGCATGTCTACAGATGGTGTAATACGAGTGCCTACTGACTCTGATGCTTGGAAGCACATAGATAGTAGGTGGCCAGAGTTTGCTAGTGAGCCTCGGTCCATACGTCTAGGCCTAGCTATGGATGGAGTAAATCCATTTGGTTTACGCAGCTCTTCATGGAGCACATGGCCTGTATGTTTGGTCAATTGTAACATCCCACCATGGTTGGCCACAAAGAAAGGTCATTTATTATTAGCTCTTATTATGCCAGGTAAGTATAAGGTAAAAAACATGGATGTATATCTTGCACCACTTGTGGAAGAACCGTGCATTCTATGGGATGGGATTACTGTGCGTGACATGTCTCAACCTATAAGAAGACGAGATGTGCGAGTGCAATGCATACTTATGTGGACGATGCATGATTGGCCTGTTTATGGTGAATGTTTAGGTTTATTGATTTTTGATTACCATGCTTGTCCCTTATGCGGACCATGACTCGAAGCACACTATTCCAAAGCACTGCGTAAAACTATCTATAAAGGACACCATAGATATTTGCCTGATGGACATGTTTTATGAGAAGGACAAATTGGTTGACAAGCGCAATGCCAAATGAAAGCTAGCAATTGGAAACAACAATGGGATTCAAAAACTCCAGTCGCTAGCATGAAACTGTTGTCCATTTTTCATGAACTCCCTTATTGGAGTGAATTATTGATCAATCATTTGGTAGACCCTATGCATATTTTTAAGAATGTGGGAGAGATTCTCTAGGAGACTTTGATTGGAAAGAAAGAAGGTCATATGCGAGAGTTGTGGGCAATTACTAAGCCCAACAGAATAATATCGTTACCAAGAGCTCCTTGGGTGCTTCGCAAGATAGAAGAGCAATAAGTGAAGAACACAATTTCAGAGTTTGGGACACCTACTAAATGCATGAGGTGTCTAAAGACTAATTTCACACGAAAGGACGATCTTGGAGGGCTCAAGTCTCATGATTGGCACAAGTTTTTACAGTTTGTGCTCCATGTAGCCTTAAAAGATTGCCTTTTAGAAGATGTACGAAGAACCATTTATAAAATTAGTGCTTTAGTGCGATGGATCTCTTCTAAAGAGATAAATAGAGATAGCATAGAGAGTGCAAAACTCAATGCCATCGAGGCTGTTTGTATGGTAGAGAAATACTTTCCCACAAGTATTCTCACTATTCAGCTTCATTTACTCGTTCATGTGGTAGATGAAGTTGCAATAGCAGGAACTGTCCATAATCGATGGATGTTCTTCTTAGAGTGCTTTATGAAAACATTAAAAGGGTTTATTCGATAGAGAGCACGTCCAGAGGATAGCATGGTAGAGGGATGGATCGTACAAGAGTCTCTTGTATTCATAACTAAGTTTCTATGTATGTCGGATCCAGAAATCCCTCGCTTATGGAACGATGATGAAGATGTTCGTCTCGTAGGCGATGAACCACAAGGTAAAGGGTTGCAAAGAAAAATGGATGCAGCTTTCAGAGAGAAAGCAATGAAGTTTTGCATAATTAACTTTGAGCCTATGCAGAAGTGGTTAGAAAAGTATGAGCTTGCAAAGGAGACCAACACAAAGGAAAGAGCTCAGTTTTGAAGGAATCGTTCCACTCGATCCTCCTTCATCTCACTTCCATGAAGCTTTTTGCATTTGCCTCCAAGACTTGTGTTCCCTTCTTTATCTCAACATCCAAAGGATGAACTTATGACATGCTCTAGGCCACTGAAGCTTCTTTGTTCTATGTTTTATTAGATTTTTCCTCATTTTGCTTCTTCTTAATGGATACAGTGAAAGAAAGCATTTGGCAAGTTCTTGTATATAATCTCTTACTTTATAGTTTTCTTTCCTCCAATGTTTATGATTTTTTAGATGGATCATCTTTGTTGAGATCTTCTTTGACAAAAATATGTGGGTGCCATCTTGCATTGAAAGAGTGTTGAGCACCTTTATATATGAAACGGCTCTCAATGTCTTCTCTTGAGGTTAGAGGCCAAGCAATGGGTGACACAATCTCCCTTATTAATCCATATAGGAAAACGGGCAGGCTTGGGGGCTCAATCTACAATGGATAGCATAGTGACTTTGAGCTATAAGAAATGAATTCAGGAAACTATTTAAAAAGGCACAAGGTATTTCTCTATAACTATTAGGTGCCAATTTGCAAAGTTTGGAAGGCCATATTATCATTTTCCAAAGCCATGAGCATGTGATTAGCTGGCAAGAATTGGCACTTCTTGAGTATCAAGGCCCAAGGGAAACACTCCTTACAAAACCATAAGAGGGGGTTAGGAACAAAAACATGACCAATGAGATATGTTCTTCTTACATAACCATAAGAGGGGTCAAGGAACAAAAACCTGACCAATGAGATTTGTTCTCTTTAGCTCTTCCTTCTTCGCCAAAATTTCCTCCCTTGGAAGTGAGACAATTGGGGAGTTAACACACAAAAATATCTAGAGAATCACAGAAGGTTTTCTCCTCCAATGACATAGCCACATTACTCACCACCAATGAGTTGCAAATCCCAGCCATGAAAAGAGAGCCCATGCCAGATAAGAAAGCCCAAAAAATCTTACACCCATGAGCAATTAAGCCATCCTTAAAAGTTGAGTCAAAGATGCCTCTTAGAGAAATGCACTATTACAAACTAGAAATGCACTGAAGCAGAATAAAAAAGGTTTCAAAAAAGGAAGCAAGTTCTCTCTCTCTCTCTCTCTCTCTCTCTCTCTCTCTCTCTCTCTCTCTCTCTCTCTCTCTCTCTCTCTCTCTCTCTCTCTCTCTCTTTCTTTCTTTTTTTCTTTCTTTCTCTTTTTTTATTTAATTTTAAAACAATCTTATCCTTCCATGTGAGAGATGGCAGAGCAGGAGGGCTCGTGATAGACAACCTGGAGAGGGAGGTAATAATTTTTATGAAAAGATTTTTATACCTTCTAAATCAAAAAGATTCATTTCATAAAAGGCTCATTTGATAAGAAGAATAATTTAGAAGATTCATTTATAAGTTTAAATAGACTTAAAACCTCTAAGTGTGTCAATCATATGATTGAACGCTCTCTATCACACATTAGAGAGAGATAGTTGAATGTCCTCTATCGCATGAAAGAGAGTGATGGTTGTCTGTCGCACAAGAGAATAGATGTGAGAAAAGCGATATTACAATTCCCAAGGACTTGGTTGCGATAGAGAGTGAAGCTTTGATGGATGATGGGCAGGAGTGAAGCAAGTAGAATGCAAAATAGATGAAGAAAATAGTACATTGATTGTCGATTAGTTTACCCAACTTTTGGGGGTTCCTGTACCACTTTCACCTCACAAGCACGATTGCATGGCTGCCATCTCTAGAGTCAAAACCAAAGACAATCCCTCAAAATCTAAAAGCTCTTTTTCAAACTCCCACTTGGATGCTGAGATTCTTGAAGTCATAAATTTTCTTCCTAATGGCAACATCCCAGGGCTGCATGGCCTTACTAATGAGTTTTTTAAGACCTTCAAGCACATGGTGACTACATTATGAATGGCATAGCAAGAAGCTATATCTTTTGGCACGCTTCCCAAATGTCTCAATGAGGGAGTTATCAAGCTCATTCACAAGAAAGGAAGAAAAAATAGGATTGAAAATTGGTGTCCAATTATGGTGTTATAAATTGGTTACAAGATCTTGGCAAGGGTGATTGCAAACCATATTACTTTTCACCTACAATACTAGATCAATGAGGATAAAAAAGGGTTCATCAAGGGGATATCTATAATAAAATGATAGTTAGGAGATGGTTGAACCACACCCTTGAAAGATAGAGATGGTTGAACTACACCCTAAGAGGGAGGATTAGGAAGTATTCCACAACCATGGCTTTTGGGGCAAGTGTTTAGCCCATCACATTCCTAACCAAGAGGTTGTGATCTCCTATATTTCATTACATTAATAAAAATAAAGTGATAGGTAAGAGATGGTTGAACCACACCCTTGAAAGATAGGAGATGGAGGAGATGGTTGAACTACATCCTAAAAGGAAGGATTAGAAAGTAATCCTCAACCATGGCTTTTAGGGAAAGTGGTTAGCCCATCACATTCCAAACCAAGAGGTTGTGAGTTCAAATCTCCTATAGTTCATTATAAGATCCATCCTTGAGGACATTATTGATTTCTGGGAAGGTTTGATTTTTGCTGAAGAATCTGCACAAGATATCCTCTCCCTTAAGATTTACTTTGACAAAGCATATGAAACATTTGAGTGGGACTTCATTTGCCAAGCATTGAAAGACATGGGATTCAGCCAAAATTTCATTAAGATGGTCTCTACATTGCTAAGAAATGTGTCCGCTCAAATTAACATCAATCGCTAGCTTTCTCAAGTGATTAGATTTAAATGTTCTATTAAAAAATGGTGCATGTTGGCCCCACTTCTCTTTGTTATCATGGTCGATGGTTTTAGTTGTCTTGTTAAACATCAAGCACACCTTGGTCTTATTCAAGGCCTCGTTCTTCCTCTCAATCAAGACCAGATGATCAAGAGACTCTTTGCTAATGACACTAATGCTTTTGTGCATAATGATCAGATAAGCATTGATGCCTTTTGGGCTTGTCTTAATACATTTTGTGAAGCATGGAGATCCAAAATAAATCATGCTAAAGCTATTGCTAGTGTAGGTTGATTTTTATGGGTTGATATCCAAAATCTTATTGTACATTATTGTATACTCCTACATCACTCTCTCTCTCTCTCTCTCTCTCTCTCTCTCTCTCTCTCTCTCTCTCTCTCTCTCTCTCTCTCTCTCTCTCTCTCTCTCTATATATATATATATATATATATATATATATATATATATATATATATATATATATATATATATATATATAGAGAGAGAGAGAGAGAGAGAGAGAGAGAATGATGTAGGAGTATACAATAATGTACACATCCAGCCTTAATTAGGAGATTGTTGGTGATGCACGGGTCAGATAACCCTACCCCTATGTTTGTATCCATATATCCTTTATAGAGTGTTTCCTTAAAAGATCCTTATGTGGGTTTGAATGCTCCCACACAAGTGTGCAAGTCTCTTTCTCTCTCTCTCTCTATGTCTCGTTCTCCATCCCCCCTCCCTCTCCTCCTTGCTCCCCCTTGTTCAATGCATCAAAGGCTTTCATCAAGGTGAGGAATTGAGCATTGCACATATCTAGCAATGAGATTCATCCTAACAATTCAATAGTATGGTTGACCAAGAAAATAATCATTGACCCATCACCCTATTAATCCACTTGGTTTTTTTTCCCCATTTATTCCTACTATGAGTTTGGAGCCCTTGTAATCAACAAGGAATGTTGGAGGGAAATCCACTAGTGATTTTCTAATTATCTAGAACCTCTTAGATTTGAAAATAAGGCTTGATTGCAACTAGAGGAGTACTAATTAATGCAATATTTCACTTTCCATCTGTGCATCAATGTTAAATAATTTATATAGATTGACCGCTTGGTAAGTGCTCTTAAAGATATTTGTAATGGAGGGAGAGCATTGCGGTGGCTTTATCCATTGTTTCCTTAAAGGTGGCCAAGTCTCTTCTTGTTTGGTTCTACGCTATCTCAATCTTTCTTTAGTGGCTTCCCACAAACTCTTCCCCATTCTTTTGCGTGCCCTTGAAAATTGGCGCACTATTCAAAGCTTCATTAGGGGTTTCTTTTTTATTCCCTTGCTCATGGGGGCCACTACTCACTTTTGGTCTAGTCACTATAAGATCTACTTTCAACTAAATAATATGTTATTCTAAGATTTTGGGTATATTCTTTTTATGTTCACTTGTGAATGCAATCACGTCTACTGGCCTTATGGGATTCTTAGTGTATTTCATTGGATAGTGATACTTGGCATCCAACCGACTCAGAGAAAGTGGTGATTTTTCTAGTTTGGGATACTAATTGTTAATGTGTCCATATTCAACACATCAGTAACAACCAAAAGATTGACTACACCAAAGATTATTGAGTATGTATAAGATTATTACAGAGAAGCGCTAAGTGTACTTATGATAGGGTGCCAAACTTGCATTGGTCTAGATGGTTGATTGAATGAATTCCTGCTATACACCTTGGGGCATTCTTGAGCTAAATGCAATCTCTAGCCTTATGCGTGATATTTTCACAAAATCGATATTTGGTTCAAAGTGGACAATCCTTTGTACATATTACACCATCTTGGAAAGGAAACAAACACGCTCTTTCAATCCTTTTTTATTTGCCGCTCAAGGCATGTATAGATGAATAGGGTGGAGAAGGCGAGGACGATGTTCCTCCTGTATGTTGAGAGGGAGGAGGTGCAAGGATGATCGAAAGAGATTTTTGTTTACTTTGGAAATGATAAAAACTACATGAAATGTGAAAAGGGAGGGAGCAAAGACATGGTGGGACAAAGAGGAAAAAAAAGAGACTAAGGTGACGGAAAGGAAATGAGATGAGGAGGGAGAAAAAAAAGGATTGAAAATTTACCACAGTGAAAGTTAAGGGTTAATAAGGTGAAAATGGAAGGGATGAAAGGGAAAAAAAACCAATAAAAAGATAAATTTTTATTTGATTTTATCAAAACTTGGAGAGTGAGTTTGTGGTTGTTTCGTTGATATTTTGGGACCTACATAGAGTGGTTTCAAGGCATACAAAGGGATAAAATAGGGAAAAACCAAGCTCAACATACATCAATTAGATTTTTAATCTTTATTGAATAATTATCCATATTGTAGCCTACATTCATATACTCACTTTCTAATTGGTTTTGAAGGTAAGCAACACTGGCCTTAAAATTACTCGGGATGATAATTGGTCTTAGTATTACGTTAAAAACTACTTTCACTTTTTGGATTTATTACAATCTTTTTCTTCTCTCCTTGAATGTGAAACACTGAAAATTTTTTTCCCTCACTATATGAAGAGTGAGATTTACTTTGCAAAAAAAACTTGATCTATAACATGCATAATGGACATAATTTGCTTCGAGTGATCAACAGCATCAAAGTTTCTTCTTCAAAATATAAAGCTTTGGAAGTAAAGAGTAGAAAGCAAACGTTTGATAAGCATTCGGCAGCCAATTAAAAAAAAATATACACAAGCGATATTTTAATCCACGTACAAAACCACTTATACCAGCAAGAAAAGATCCAAAAATATATTTATACAAAAAGATAAATCATACGCAATAGCTTCAAAAGTTTGCATGAAGATAAAAACAAGGCTAAATGTGATTATTGATGAAATCAAACTCTTCAAGCTTCCTTTTAGTTATTTACAATCTTATATGGTCACTATATTTGGTAGAAATTCGAGATAGCAAGTGCACATAGCATGTGGTTATGGGATTCAAAATATGATGTAAGTAGAGAGAGACATAAAAATGATAATTTATCTAAATACAAAGAAGAAATAAGAGACACAAAGATATGATATAAAAAATGAGCATAGATCCAGGAGAGGAAATACTAGAAAAAGCAACTCCAACATCCAATTTTTTTTCCTTTAAGAAGTTTGATCTTACAATCTACTCTTCTTGATAGCTTGAATTAATGGAAACTACAACACTCATGGGACCTCTGAATCCCACACGAGGGGTTGAACTCCCATCACCTACTAAGAGTGATAGAGCCCAAAGGTCTTCTAAGGGTAGGAATTGGGAAGGGAGGGTCCTCAGGGCAGAAGAAGAGACTAGTTTGAGCCAAAGGCAACCTTGACACAATGAGGATGGCATCTACAAACATTGCCCATTAATAGCATTCAAAGGCCAAAGATTCCCCAAAGGGAATTAGTTTTAAAATTTTGTCATGTAACGATGAGGAGTATCCTTCTAGTGCAACCAACATGACTTGAACCCTCTCCCCCCTCACGCGAGGTGAAATACTCAAGACGAAAAATGTTGTGAAGAATATCTTTCAAGTTCCATTTTCAAATGTATTTTTTCACTACATTTAGGATAGAACATCATAATTTATGCTAATATTTTAGATCCTACTAGAAGAGGACAAAATTTAGCAGAATTGAGCTACTTCCAATAAATAGAGTGATTTAAACATGTTGAACTAATAAAAGCTTTAAGCTTTTGTTCCCCAAGTTAGAGAAGCCCAAAATGTATAATTAATATTTTAATGGAGGTTTAGAAGAAGCCTAGTCCCCCGAGCTTTAACTTTGAAATTATAACCTTTATAGGGTGAATGGGCATGATACCCATCGAACCCCTCTTATCCCACAAGAGCAGGGGTTAGATTGGTTTGGCAAGGACTTACAATCGCTTGAAGGTAACATCACAACTCTTTTAGACTGGTCACACATGCTTGAAGGCCTATTTTAAATGTCCTACTTGTGGGGAGATTCAAACCCTCACCCTTGCCTCAAGAGGCAAGGGACTCAACCGTCTGACCCAATGTGTAGACATAATTAATATATTCGTCGAAACTATATAGTTGTGCAAAGATAACAACACCCTATTAATATATTTCTCGAATTACATAATGAAAAGAAACCCCTTTCTACCCATCGTCGACCCTAATGTTTTTTATCATTGTTCAAAAAAGAATCATGGAAAGAAGGAAATGGATACAAACCAAGGATTGAGGAAAAATCAGAGAGTAAAAAAATAAAAAAAGAAAAATAAGGTGGACTTCCCAAGAAATTTATGATCCATGATAAGTGAATGGTTAGAACAGAAAAGTAAATGATATTTCAAGAAGACAAACTACTTTTCAAAAATAAGAGCTTTATCATAGATTCCTTTGCACTCAATTCTATGAGTAAGAGCCCAAAGCTCAAAGATAGAAGATGAGAAAAAGGATGAATACGTTAAAAGATATTGATATTAGAAAGAAAATAAAATACTTAAGTCCAAGAAACCTTAAGAAAATGAAAAAATAAATCGAGAGAACAACACTAAAAATATATAAAAAGTGTAGGGGAAACATCAGCCCAAAAGCCTTGGGAAAGCCGGTATCACACTGTAAATGTGTGAGGCATTGCAAATATCTACATGGAACTAACCATTAACAAGTGACTATACTACACAATTGAAATCAAATTCTTATTTGTTTATGGTTGAAAAAATCCACATGGAAAAATCTTATGAAGTGACTAAAGTGATTTCTAATAGCACATGAATGACTTACACCCATCATATGGGAGGCGACATAGTCATAGTCATAGCCACCAAACCAAAATGGAATTTTTCTCATTGCCTCTAGACCAAAATAATAAATAAATTGCAATAAGAATTATGTGTAACTTACCATTCAACATAGCCCCTATCTACACAAGAAAGTTTGCTTTAAAAAACTAAGAATATTGCTTTAAAAGTTTGCCTTCACTAATGGTGAAAATTTTAACAAATATGTAAGAAGAGAGCACAAGAAACATCCATACAGAAGATAAATATGAGTGGACCTAATAAAACTTAACTTGGAACTAATCATCATGGGATACACTCATTGTCTCTTTTGATTCAACCTTAGGAGAGCATTCCCTTTACCTTGTTATGCTTCTTGATCAATAGTCTCTAGTTTTGATGGTAAAGTTTTTTATCTAATAAACACATTAATATTTCATATCATTTCTTGATTTTAAAAGAAATGGAATTAAGATTTTCATCATTGAAGGCTAAAACCTTATGATTCCACAACCACCCCTCCCTCTTCAAGATCCCATAAAACTATGGAGTAGTAGAACCAAGAACTCTTATGAATCACTTCAAGTGAATTTCTCATCTTCTACATGCCTAATAGAGAAAAAATAGAATATTAATATGGTGATAATCTACCAAGTTATGAAAGGATTCTTTTTCTTCTTATACAACTTATCTCCTGGATGCGGTGATGAACTTGTCCAAACTACATGATGTCATCGATGTTGTCATTCATGAAAATAACCTCAAGATGGATGGTATCCACCATAAATCAACCAAAAAAATTAGATTCGTATCCCATCGATCAAGGGTTCGTCAATTTTGAAGCCCTATCTTTGAGTATCAACAAATGGGTAGTAAAACAAACTCAAAGAAATGACTCATATTTGGAGAGCTACACCATGTTGAAAACATGTTATGGATATTTGCTAATGTTTTAATAAACAATCTCTTGGCTTTCTATGTAGGTGGAAAGGGAAAGAAAGAGTTTATAGATAACTTTGCATTATAGATGTCTAAAATAAATAGAATAATTGAAAATCACTAAAGAACGTTTCATATTTCATAAGATCTATGGACCTAGACAAAGCATAAGCATAGTATGAATGAGAGATTCGAACCATAAGGTTTCAAAACATAAGCATAATATGAATGAGAGACTCAAATCGTGACATTTAAATCATGATTTAATCATTTGAATCGTCCAAATCCAAAATAGAAATTGAGATTTCATCCCCTCTAAGAGATTTTTATTTTTATAACACATGAAGCACATATATGTCACACATCTACATCAAAATAATGATATATACAACATTATGAATCATGATATCAAATTCTACATAGTATCAAATAAATAAGAGAATATACACATCTAACAATGCATGTGTTTCAAGATTTCCCTAAATAGGTATGCTAAAGAAAAAGTATTAATTATCATTCTAAATATCCAAATCGAGAATGATTCAAAAGGTTTTTGTATTGAGAAAAAAATTGCAAATTTCTTACACTTTGAGCACTAGATAGGTTTGATTGGACTTCACCATAGAAGTTGACCTAGAGACCTACACAAAATAAGGATGAAGTGAAATGGAAGGCAAATGGATAGATAATGTTGTCTTAAACCCAAAGAATTGTGAGACTAATTTATTGAAAACACATTGATCAATGCTCCTTCATTGGATCCCAAATAGAGAAACGATACACCTATTCAACCCCTAATCTCACTGTAAAAAAAGGCAAGCATTAAAGGATGCTTCTCCTTTCATTTTACACTTGTTAAACAAATCAAAGATCATTGTAGAGTACATAGAAATGGAAATGGTCCACAAGGACTTAAGAAAGAGATTTATTGTTTTTCCAATTCAAGAACTTATTATTATTCCAATTGTAAGTCAATAAAGTGAGGATTCCTTATTTTGGAAGCTATTTAAACCACCTTATCCACAATTGAGGATCATATAAAAGGCACTAGTCCAAGATTAAGACTTGACCACAAAGACATGATGGTGCTTTTGAGGAAGACATGAGGCTACCCACATCTCATTTAAACTTGCTTAGGAAATGCGTCATGTGAAATTAGAGGAGCATTGTTAAGAAGATTCCATGGATTTGCAAAGACAAAAGAACATATTATTTAGAGTGAAATACTTAGTTGACAAGAGAACTCAAGTTATGAAATAGGCCATCCTTTTGTATAAAAAAGAGAAATCAACTCTTTAAAAGGAATAAACCATGGTTTATGGAGTAGCCCAAAGTTATATCAAATTTAGGGGTCGATTATGCAAGAGATACAAAAGAAATTCAAAGAATCTTGGGCACCTTTTGTATGCTTTCCCTAAAAACCCAAAGATCAAGAAAGATTCTGGAAAGGACTTCTAGTTGGGTAATATGATATGTAGCAACAACGCTTGACTGGAGAGGTGACACACTACTTGACTTGCGTACAAAGTCATTAGTCAAGAATCTCAATAAGAAATGGGGGAGAATGGGAGTGACTTTACTAATAATCCTACTAAGCCTTTCCTATCAAGTTAATTATTCCCACTTTATAAGAAACCATAAGTTTTATAAGTTAACCCTCTTGCACTCGTTTTTGTAATCTATATGACCTCCTATGTCTTGTGTCTTCCCACCTCATATACCTTTTAATATAGTTGTGAATTTATAAATTCCAAATGTTCTAGTTGAAAATAGGAAAAAGGAATATATACAAAGATTGACATTAAAAAATTTATTGAAAGCTTTTCGCAAAGATCACTCTTCATAGACACCATTTCACTTCCATGGTTTTAACTAATGAAGGTTGCTTTATATCCACAAGAAATTCATATGCCTCCTTTCTCCATAAATATGACTACGGAAACCTTATTCATAATGAATGGTTCAGAATGTATGAGAACCCCAATGCATTTAAACTTCTCAAATCCTTAAAGAAGAGCATCAACTCCTTCCTTTATGCTTGTAAGAATGCAAACACCTGTTAAGGAAACTATTTTTCTCCATTATTTAATGTAAATTCTGTTGTTTAGAGTTTGAACCAAACAATAGAACAATCATCAAGATCTTTATGTGAAAACTCCATTGATGAAGAAGAGATGGAAAGTATTCCATTCTATAATGTCAATTCTGTTGTTTAAAGTTAGACCAGACAATAGAACAATCATCAAGATCTTTAAGGTGAAAACTCTAACGATGAAGAAGAGATGAAAACAATTTGATAATATAATGAGAGAGAGAGAGAGATTTAGTCTTCTAACTGTTTCAGTTATTGCCTAAATAATGCATTCTATATTGCAAATAATAAAATTTTGGTCAATATAATATTCGCAATTTATAGTCTCACGTGATGGGAAACACATAATCAATTAATTCCAATATACCCAAAAACCACCTTAAGGACCTAATATAGATCCAAAGATCAAACAAAAGAAATAATCCAACCTAACACATTGGAAGAACAGCTCAATGCTCATATCAGAAGACAAGTCTTCTACCATCATTTATTGAGACAGATGGTTACTGCTGGCAAAACCATATCTTACGAGCAAATACATTAGAGCTAATCTACATCTTAGCTATTCACCGCGTATTTCAACCCAGCATACACTTCGAATTCAGTATAGGTTACAAACACAAAAACAAGAAGCATGAACCTTGAAACCATATCTAACTTGCTCAAAAAATAGACATTTTCTTGTTCTTTTTATGTGAACAAAAGAGGATGCAAATGCTCGAACAGGAAATCATAATCATGCATTGATCTGGATATAACCTGCTTTCCAGCACTTCATGATACACTAAAAAAGCCAAGGTTGAGAACCTAGTGAGTAAGATATGTTGAGGTAGTGAGTTGACGCACATCTTCATCCTTTTCCGTTTCCTTTAAAGGTGCACAAATTTCAAATCTTTGGAGGAGGAGGAGGTGAGGCACGCACAAATCGTTGACACAAGTTGGAATCGGACCTAGGGGACTTTGCAAAACTACTGAGGTTGGTGTTGAGACAACTGATGTGTACATGTGTAGGGGAGCTGCAGTTCTTCACATGCACCTTCATGGAATCTGGCTTCAGCTTCCGACCACATTTCCTGTCCAAAAAGATGGTCACGAGAAGTCATTCAACAAAAGTTCACTACTTGTTCAAATATAGGCACATTTTGGTCGACATTTAATCCCGTGAATTCATCTCTCTCTCTCTCTCTCTCTCTCTCTCTCTCTCTCTCTCTCTCTCTCTCTCTCTCTCTCTCTCTCTCTCTCTCTCTCTCTCTCTCTCTCTCTCACACATTAAATCTCTCTATACCAGATTTGCACGTAGGCAAAACAAGTTTGAGATGCCAAGAGTAACAATGTGGTAATGTTTACCATAGAAGAAGTACATCATCAATTTTCAATGAGTTCTTGTCTTCCTTTTTGGCTTTTGGATTATTAAAGAAAATCCACCCAAATATCTAAATTTGTTGTCCTATGAAGTAGGTCATATTAACTCTTGAAGGCAAAAGCTTAAATCTACATCATGGCCTCTATCCACAAGATAATCATTTGTTTCTAAGATGGCTGCTCTAGCATCTCTAACATGTTTTTGACCTACCTTTAACTTTGTGAAGCTAAATCGAGTCAATACTTATAGGACTTAAACACACAATATCAAGCACATTAAGGGTTTTCAATCTTATGGAATGCCATGACGAGAAGCTCCTTGGAGGCTCTATGGAAAGAGACAAGTTATAAACTTCACAAAGGATTCTAAGGATCCCTTTTAAAGTTGTGTACAAGAGGATTTCGTGTTCCAAGAGTAGGCCATACACATAACAACTTCTAAATCTTTGTAACTTGTGTGGGTAAAATGCAATAAGAAGAGGCCACATGCCTAGAAGAAGATTTTTAAGCTCCTTTCTATCTTCCCCCCATTGTTTCTATTCACTGAGTAAAGTTAAAAAACATTCAAGTTATTCAAGAAATCCATCTTTTTTTAATGATTGTTAATCAATGGTTGTATGAAATATGGACCAAATCCCTACCTTTATCATTGACGACTTGAACGAGAAAGCGCATCAAGTGGTTAATGTTTTTCTTTTGTTGGTGTTTGAACTAACATACACAAATTTCATCCTCTTCTTTAAGTTCACAAGAGAAAATGCAAACCATCGTGTTTTACTTTAAACCAAAAATATTTTCGTGAGTTGCTAAATCCATTTGAAATGCTCCAACTATCACTTTTACTTGAAAATAGCAATATGTCCACCATAATCTTCTTTTCTATTTTAAACGCAACTTAGATTTAAAAGCTTGTGGGCAATTTTACACTAGGATCAACCTCACTTCATCTAAGCCACTTAAGATCTACCATGCGAAACCATTTTTATCACACATTGAAGGGATGAAATTTTCCCTAAGTTGTGCCTTAACTTTTGTTCTTTCCCTTGAGTCCTTCTACTCTTAACACTCGTTCCTTAGAGAAGGAAGTTATAAGGTGTTTATTTTGACAAAAAAACATTACTTCTCTTTTTCTTTGTCATCCCTAAAGAAAAAGTGCATAGTTACTGAAGCTAATTTCTCAAGATTTAGAAGCCCTCGGGAATCATTACAAGCAAGCTCATTTTTCATGAGTGTGATGTTCTAGTTAGTCAACATCAAGTAATCCTCTACTATGGGTATATGACAAATGAAAATACCCCTAAACTTACGATAATAATCATCACACATGTGTTTAAGATAGTAGTATGGTAATTATTCAAATGCCCAATATATATTTGAATGACAAAGAAGTGCATGAAATCTAGGTGAAAAGAATATTAGTGATGATCAAGACAAAAAAAACTACCATAAATCCATGCATAACTAAAATAATCGAATAATAAGGATATTACACGCTTGAAAAAGATGAAGTTCAAACAATGTGAAAAACGATAATACACGTTATTCCTTTCTTCATGGTCAAGTTGAACATGCAAATCAATAGTTCAAGGTTTTCAAGTCTCCAATGAATATATACCATAACAAACGTTCTCATCCATGAACTAAGGCGTCCTACTTCAAATACATGACAAAGTTAGAATATAACTATGAAGAATGCTAGAGGATTAAGAATGATAGATGAGAATTAAACATTCCACTTTATTTTCAGACTTATGAATAATCATGTACCTTGATATCTATAACATCTCTATCCAGCGATTGAGATCAATAAACAAGTATTTCATGTTTTCTAGAGTGATTATCAAGCATGTATATCTTTAAAATAATTCAAAATGCCATTTCTGCTTGATAGCCTTATGGCATGTTATCAGCCTTCATCTAATCTCTTTAATTAAAAGTAAGGCACACGAGTCCATATGAAACACAACATGCATCAAATTTTTTTCTCATATAAATATAGTGGAATTTATTTTCATTCACCACGACATTTATTTATGGATAAACTCAAGACGGCAATTGATCTAAATTTGCACACTTCAATGTTCGAAATGACTCCGCAAATTACACGAAATTATTTCGTTGTATTTTTCACATGTGCAATGAAAAGAGTAGATTAGGGTTATTATGGAGAGAAATGAAAAAGGATAATCGTGCAAATCCTCCTTCGTGATGACCAAAAATTTGAACGCTATTGAATATTGCTACTAAAGAAGGTACACTCCACGGATGAATTAGCATGCATTGAATGGTTCCTAAGTAGAAGTGAGATATAAAGAAAAGAATACTTTATGTAACTAGTTTTCGATCTCTAAACAAGACCAAAAAGCTCGAAAGATCTAAGTACTTCATTCTGATTGCCTTAAGAGCAAAGGGTGATTGATGTTGTTATGAACTTATTCACCTTGCTGAAAATATCATTGTTGCATTTGGTATAGTGAAACAAGTTTACTTGTGGAAGCATGACAAAGTGACTAGACCTACAACATAGGTTGTACTTTTTGTTAGTAATGACACTACAAAGAGACAAGACATAATGTATTTGTATAGACTTCAAGGTTTTTGAGTTTGATCAGAAGATGAAATCATGTAGAAACTCCTTATTCATAAAACAATCCCACATTGCAATCTAAAGTCCAAAGCAACATGTCCACGCATAAAACTTATCTTTCACATACATATGGGAAGTGCCTTCAATAACGTACATGTTAGTTAATGGGTGTGCATGTTGAAGTCTATGGCTTTGCATGCCAATATATGTGCGAAAATAGAGCATAATATGTCAATAAATGTGCAAAAATAGGACATGATATAGTTAATGGACATGCAATCACACTATGTCAAATCTAAGATTATGGAAGGTCTATTATGTCTAATCTATGCCCACTTTTATGTCAGACTATGGATAGCATTTTACCGTACCACTAAATTAACCACACGCCTTAACTCCTTCCGAGATCACGAAAAAGAAAAGCGTTCTTCATACAATAGGTGCATCGAATACACGTTGTGTGTACATGGCATCACTACTTAGATTCTAACAAGAGAAAAGAACTAAGATTTTGTCGAGAGTGAATCGCTTTACGAATTGCATTGATCTCCAAAGTTGCGTTCCTTCCTGAGTGATGAACTTGTGCCGCATGTGTATTCTAAGAGAGAACGAAAAGATAGTTGTAGAGAGAACG
This sequence comes from Ceratopteris richardii, assembly GCA_020310875.1. Classification (NCBI taxonomy): domain Eukaryota; kingdom Viridiplantae; phylum Streptophyta; class Polypodiopsida; order Polypodiales; family Pteridaceae; genus Ceratopteris; species Ceratopteris richardii. The sequence continues at coordinate 117,860,294 of CM035419.1, read as the reverse complement.
GGATCGCAATCATGTACGTTACTGAAGGAGAGAGAAAATGGCAACCATACAAAGAAAGTGTGTATAAGCTTTATTCGTACCATCATGCCTGCAAAAGCATGGTTGTACAGTAAAGCTGCATCAAATCTGCAACACAGGCTCCAGAGAGAGAGAGAGAAAGAGAGAGACAGAGAAAGAGAGAATATGAATCTTGACTGTGTGACTACTTAGTTCGGAATATCCTCGGAAGAGGCTTTACCACACAGAGCCTACCTAGAATCCATCGAATCATCGCTCGAGATTGCATTACGACTCCGATTTACGAGATGTAGAGAATCGAGATGCCGGGGTAGAGAGAGAGAGAGAGAGAGAGAGAGAGAGAGAGAGAGAGATGACAGAGAAATGTGTAAGCGATGGATTCTATCCTATCGTGTCCAAAAGAGCTTTGGATGGACCGTATTCTGCCACTGGTAGAGAGTCTTGTGATGCATCAGAAGACCGAAAAAAGAGAAGAGACGGGACTACCACTTTTGGGTTTAAAATAGAGACATCCACATGTGGGCGCCTACAGAGGCAATCGTTAGTCATCTTTAAGGGCGGGAAAGGACAGAGAGAGAGAGAGAGTCTCGAGACATAGAGAGAGAGATACTCACGGGCAGTCGACATGGAGTAGATGGTTCTCCAGCGGAGGCTGCAGGCTCAGCTCCACAGCGTTCTGCAGCGTCCTCTCCACTTCCCACGTGCTGCCGCTCCCCATCGTCACATGCCGCACCCTTATCTCACAGCAACAAAACATATCACATCAAAACATATCACATCAGATGATTTAATACAGCCATAAACCCCCCTATGTTTGTCTCACTATTCACATACACGCACACGCATACTCGTTCCCGTGCACTCGAGTGACAAGATTCCTTGCATGTACCTTATATATAGCTTGCATGACTCTGCCTTCATGCTTCACATCCACAAGTATTCTTGAATGCATCCATGGTTTGATTTCTGACCGGGGTACCTACGGTTTCAATTGGAAATACCCGTTTCTGAGAGTTTGAATCTATATATACATTTACGGACAAGTAAAATAGGTGCCCATCAGAAACTGGTAAATGCTCCAGGATGGGTGTGAGCAAACCAGAAGACTAAGCGTAATACATAATTCCAAACAGAAATCCAGGTGCATATATACTCTACCTTGGAAATGCTCATATTAATTATAATACATTTTAGTTCTCCCGAGATGAGTATTGTTATGATCTGAAGAGAAACACTTCCGTCCACAATTCTGTTCTGTCTTCCTGCTACCATAAACCATATTGTCCCAAAAACAGGAAAACGGATTCTCACCATGATAAGCATGTTCAGAAGCCAAACAGCACGAGCTCCTATGAATGAGTGATATCATCCATAGCTGTGAGAGATTGTGGATAAAAAGGATGATGCAATTGTGGAACACAGATGTGTAGAATAATGACAAAAAAACATCGTATGGAGACACTATACTCCGATGCATTACCGTCCCTAACGTCAGTATGGAGTTGTGGAATTACCTTGGAAAGTCTCCATCTTTCTGCTGCTTCTCCTCCAATGTCGACATGGGGGCAGCCAGAAGCTCCTCCCAAATTTGAGCCATGCTTCGATCATAGCCATTGATGGTCACACATTTTTGTTCTCCAGATTTGCACGCCCCACTCTTGCTGATATGCACACAGTTCACATCATCCTCCGAGAAGGCTGTCGAAGGATTGCACGTAGTTCTTGAACCTACAGCCTTGTTCTCCTCATCTTGCATCGGTGGATTTTCATTGATTCCTGATTCAGGATGTTCTTGAAGTGTGGTAGAACCAATCAACTGAGATGGAGGTGTAATGCCACTGCTCACATAGTTCAAAGGGGTTCCTGAATAGCTCAAATGCCTTTTCCCTGGTACAAATAGGGGAGAGCCCTTGTTCAGCAATATCTCTCCACTCAGGGCCCGTGCTGAGCGTGTTCCTGTCCCATGCCGCATTGTTTCATTCTTGCTTGTTGGTATAGAAACAGCTTCAGTCTTTACACTGAATCTTGAAGAGTTATTAGCTACGATACTGCCGTTGTTTAGCATGTCCTCCCTTTTCCTTAGCCTTCGATCACTTTCATCACATTCAAACTCATGGCTTGCAGTAATACTCCTGCAACTGACCAAAAAAACTCTCCCTGTAAATGCAGTTTCCATGCCAGTATAAAAAAGGTTGAAAGTGCAAGTAGAGAATCTGGAAAATTATGTATGAAACAAGTTATTCAAGCAAAACATAATCAGAGCATGAGATAATAGGCTAAATGATCACTGGTCAGGTAACCAAACTTTGGCAAATCACTTCAACAAATTCTTCAAATCGGTAATTCTTTCGAGATCAATGCATTCGCACAATAAGGCGCGATCCAGGGATATTAAAGTGCCTGCATCTCATAAAGCCGGACAGCATATTGCCATTATACTTCAGGTGAGGAAATCTGATTAACTTTCATCACATTAAGCGTAAGCGCAAAAGCAATCAATGAAATCAGGAAGCTTATCCCTAGTTAAGTGGGTTGTGTGAATGGAATGATCTCAAACCAGATACCCATTTGAAGGACCTAATTATCTTTTACTACCTAGCGCTTGAGCTGAAAATACATGAAACCTAAGCTCCAGTTGAAAAAAGACAATCGGATGAAAGCTCAAAATCTCTTTTATCCAGTTACCAGAATGGACCTTTCTCATTTTAAGGTGATGGAAGATATTATCTTTGTAGCATGATCAGCTCCTAAGACACTTCAGATATTTGGGCCATTGTTAAACGTATGTGATGTTGATGATAGTTTAATATAGATGGATAAAACTGATGATCATGATGATATATGCCATTCTGATGAAATGAACAAACTTATCATGTTTCGAAAGCTTAACATGGCGAGTTGAACAATAAACACTCTCAGAATTAACAAACAAATATGAAACATGTTAGATTAATGACCCCGTGACTAAGAGAGAACCTAATACACTTTCACTATAATTCCAACCTGTCTGATTTAGATGACCTCCCAATGCTGATAACATCAGGCATACTTGAATTCATAGATTTCGTAGAGCTACCATTAGCGGTTGTGAGTGAATTTCCTTGCACAGGCTGAGAATGATGTTTTGCTTGTCTGACATCGTACTCATCATTAGCGAATTCCACACTTGCTTTCGATGGGGGCCTGCAAACTGAGGTATCCAGGCATAAGCTCTTTGACTTGCTGATCTTACTCCATAGATTACTTGTTTCAGAGCTTCCATAAGGAACAAAGCAGTCTTGCTCGGACTGCTCCGGCGACATTGCATAAGTGCTCATATGCAACTGGTCTGCTGCAGCGGGTGTGCCTCTTGATCTAAGTCTATAGAGAGACATGGGTAGTATCTGCTCTTTGACGTCCAAACCTCCACATGACATGAACTGAAGCAAGCTGAGTGCATTAGAATGTTTTCCTTTACTTGACCTCATTGATGTGGCTGCTGAATGTGGATCCGCCTCCTCCATTATCACTGCAGCCACACTGTTACCACACATTCTTCTGTTGTTCACCCTATTGACTACATTCTTATTCCCAGACGAGGGCTCACGAGAGCAGCTTTGCCCAGCTCCACTCACGGATGGGCCATGGAGGCGTAGTATCTCACCTTGCTCTTCTAGCTTCTGTATCGCTTTCTTCATCCAGGGACGGCCAGGTGTCTTACTGCCAGGATTGATGCAATCCGACATAGCTTTTCCATGTTCTCTGTTACTTTCTCGGATGCTACAACAGTCTTTTGCTGCGGTAAAGCCACTGGCAGAGGAGCTGCTGGTACTCGCAATCTCTTTGTAGGGTGAAGGAGAGTTTGTGGCGGATGAAGAGGATGGGGGGGATGCAAACTCTGTATTGTTAAGCTCTACTGCATTTTCAGGCCTTGAAGCTGTACATGATACTCTATTAGGTGAGGAATCAGACGCATGCTTTACAGATAATGTGTCATGATGATTGTGAGACGGGCCATTGGTGAGCAAGGACGGTTTTTCATTCGAACCATTCATTTCGGTTGCAGGTCCTAAGTCTTCTTCGGTTTGAGTCGCGGCATCAGTGCCATTCTCCACCATGTTCACATGCAGACACGCGGAATCCACTGCCCGTGCTGATTCTTCCTGTGCAATTCTGCAGGCATCCTTCCGGTCTCCGCCGTCAGGCTCTCTATAATCCTCCTTCCCTCCACTGTTGAGAACCCCTTGCCCATTCTCAGCCTTGGACGTTTGTGCGGGCTCCTCTTCGTCAGCTAATCAAATTTGACAAAGCAGAACAATTATGGTTTCTTCATTGCTTAACCTGAAGAAGGAACGATATGCTTAACTTGAAATCATGGACCGTATTGCAATAGTGAGATTTACTACCTGTGTCTCTCTGACCATGCAGAATTTCCGAGCCCTTGAGCACGTATTCACACCCATGTGCAGGAAATATCAGATCATCATCACACAAGTCCTGCCATACATAGCCGTTCTTGTAGCTCCTGCAAAGCGAGAAATTAGATAAATTTCGATTAAGACTCTCTTATCAATGGATGTTTCCTGATAATTTAAGTCTTCCACTTAACGTCGCTAACCTCTTATAAGACCATGCGAAGGACGATGGAAGCCGCTTTCCTCGAATGACGGCTAGACGTCTTTTCACATCTGATAGCCGACATAGCTGCCGTTAAGGTCATGGTATGCAGAAAACGAAGTATAATTATATAATAGAATGCAGCAATCAACTGTCGTGTTTACCTCTCAAGTAGAGACCCTGGTTAGGAGGAGTGGTTACTTCCAACAGGTGAGGATGCTCTAGCTGGCCAGAGCGACTGAGATAGTAAATGACCTGGACCTTGCGGGAAGGGGTTGAAGGAGGAATCGGCGGTTGCATGGAGCCACAGGAGGAGGAATTATTCCCTAGCTTGTTATGGCCGCCAGTACTTCGCTCGGAGGCGATGGAACTATTGCTGCGGATGTTTGTATGTGCGAGATTGTTAGGAGGGCTGTAATGGCTATGGCTGTGGCTCTGGTTATGGCTGTGGCTCTGTTTAACAAAGGTCTGATGGCCTGAGGCATGAGAGCCTGTGTGGATGAAGAGTGGGTTGAACCGAGTTTCAGCGAGGTCTTCTTGCTCTGGGCTGTGAGGAAGGTTTCGGCTGAATGAGGGCGAAGAGGCGGCCGAGCTGCTACTCGGCAGGCTCATCGTCTTGTCTGCTCCTGAGTCTCCTGCTAGCTGATGTACGACATGATGAATTATCGAAGACTGCCCTCCATGCACGAGGAGCATGTGAGAGATCCACGACGTACTTCCATGCCGGTGCTTGAAACTCTGTCAACACTTTCTGTGTTTGAACCCGGCGAGTCGTGGAGGGGGCATTGGTGTAGGAGGATTATCTGTCTGCGTGAATTCTGTGACGATCCTGTGGTGTTGGAGGAATGGAGCTTTGGAATCTCGAGTACAACAGCGAATACGCTGCGACGGACTAAAGCTGAGACAGAAGACCGCACCAGGGCCACATAGGACTTACTGCGAGACTGGTGATGGAGGAAAAGAAATGTCGAAACAGATCGAATGACAACACGATGATGTGAACATGCTACGGTGAGTAGTATGTAGTATGTACTCCGCCTGTGGAGAGAGAGAGAGGGAGGGGATTAGGGCGAGTGTAGAGAATCGTTGATTTCGCGTGAGAATCCTCTCGACTCGATAGTTATGTGTATATATGCGTTGTGTGTGCGATGCAAAGAGGGACTCATCAGCGCTGGAGGATCGTAAAATTCGTAGTGCTTGATGAGATATTAAAGGCAGGACTCTGTACTCAGGAGTCAGGACTATGACAAAAGGAGCTTGCTGCTCCTTGCATATCTGTGCTGTGCAGAGCTCTGGTCGAGCCGCGGCCCGCGAGTCTCGAGTCTCGACGATGTAGTGATGATGACATGGGAAGTATCCAAAGGACCCACTCCTATATTTCTCTTACAGTGTGATAGCAAAATGTAAATCTTTCTCTTTCTCCTGAAGTTCCACTGGAAACATATAACACATCCTATTGTTTTGTTTAACATTTTATTCGTATTTTAACAAGCCATAGTTGTTATATATTGATAAGGCCAAGGGGTTATGAGAAGCAGATTGATACATAGCTTCACTATGATCTCATCTTAGGTAGCTGTTCATATCCCATTTCATCTCAATTCCATGGAATACGAGAAATAAGTGTGAGTTACGAATCACGAGAAATCAAGGCTGAATTCAGACTTTTACGGCGACAAAGAGCTGTTGTTTTTAATTCATATTGCTACCTTGGCTTTCGCCATTTACTGGGTCGGCACTGGAAACGAAAAGTAAAATGATTACGATCGTTAGATTCTCAATGCAAAGTTTCAGAACCGTAGATTTCTTATGTTTTACATGGACTCATTTGTTCCAAGCTCGCCGCCGGTACATAACATTGTGCGCCAGGACTCTAAACAGTCTGCACTTGTTACGGGCCAAATATTTCTGTTAGACGAACTTCTGCCCAAACTTATTTTTTCTTGTCCGGTAGGCGTAGTTTAGTTAGCGGTTGTGCCTTGTTTTTTAAGTAGATGGTCAAAGTTTAAGTAAATGGTAAGGGTTTAAGTCTCGCCCAAGAATAGATGTTTCACCTCTAATGGAATGTATCTCTGAGTCCTATGTACCATATGATAGGTGTGTGAATGTGTTTTCAATTTTCGTTGTATTAAAAAAAGAAGTTAATATTTCTAATTTGAATTGATTGAAAAAGCAAGCGTACAGGTGAATGGGCATAGTATCCATGAGACCCATACTCCACAAAGGATGGTTACATACTTCTTCGAAGCAGTATCCATGAGACCCATACTCCACAACGGAGGGTTACATGCTTCCCGAAAGCGACACTGAAAAAGGATTACCCAAAAACATACAGAGAAGATTGACTTAAACTGCCTGGAGGCATTACAATTGACTTAGAGCCGAAAAATGTTCAGCCATAACTGGGAGAGGTTGAACCCTCCCCCCTCAAGAAGTGAAGGGCCTAACCACACACTCTAGTGTTACGGGCAAATAGTTACTTGCCATCTGAAATGGCTCTTTATGTCTCTGTGGAGTGTGAATCCACACTAAGAGTACTTAAAGCAGAGGAAGCTCTTCTAATCCTCAACCATCTTGAAGCTCTTCTGAGTATGCATCCTCTTAGGCATCAAGGAGAGGGTATTATCGAAGAAGAGATGGTAAGAAGACGGAACTATCAAAGAGGAGATCGTTTGGGTTGTCTACAAAATTGAACGTGTTTCTTTTTCTTTAGATCTTCTAAACCATTTCATTTTTGGTAGCATCCAAATGGACGGTGGAGTCACTTGTAAGAGCTTCTTGCCATTAAATCCTCTTCTCACACGAAAACGTCTTTGTATATTCCTTCAATCCTTAAAAATCTATGGGCAATGTTACAATAAGTGGCTAAGGTCACTCATCTTTCCTTGCACATACTCTCCACAAAGGCAAGCTAACGTTCATTTTGCCGCTTGGCATTGATTCATACATAGCTATCTAAAATTTTCAAGAGGAGGACAAACTTTTTGTTTTTGTTAGAGAATTCCAAGTACTTTGGAGTTTGAATCCCATCTCACCACCGATCACCAAGCTTCCGATTTCATTGTTAAAGCATTGACTTGATGTCGATGTCCTCGTGAATTCATGGGACTTAGGTTTTCCCATTCCCTTGGTAAATCCTTTTTATGAATCGATTTTCCGTAAAACCACTTAAAGCATGACCCTATAATACTTTCTATTTTACCTCGGATCCTACTTCATTTGAGATCCAATCTCTGTGTCGAGATATCTCAATGTCTTTTAGCTAGATCCAATTATGTTTATTTAGTTCGAAATATCATTCCCAGTCCAAAGCACTCCTTATTAAGCACTTCTTATTGAGCTTGCTTTGATCTTTTAATGCTCTTAAACGCATTCCATAAGGAGGATATAGCTTGATCTCCAAACTAAAGAAGATTAAAAAAAAAGGATAATGACATCTCATTTTGGAATACCTATTGAAGTACATTAGTCATTGTGTCTAAAAGTTAGTTGAGCCCATGATTAATCTCATTTCAAACAAGCATTAATCTTCCATATGATGACCCCATTGTTACCCATTTCCTCAATGTGGAAGATACGTATACCACATTTGTCTTTGGGAACCCATAAACATACATACATACATAGATACATCTATACATGCATATAGACATACATTCATAAATATACACGCATAGATACATAAATTTAGAGATACATAGATTCAAACATACATACATAAATACATACATTCATTTGTTCATACATACATACATTCATATATACATACATTTATACATAAATATATGCATAGATATGTACGTTCATATAGACATACATACACAAAAAATATACATTCAAATTTACATGAGGACATAAGTATGTCTACTTCATTTCCATTTGTATCTATATGACTCCATATCCATTTTGTATCTAGAAGACAATTCATTCTTCATTATTTTAGTTGTATCTCATTGTATTTGGGTACCTTGCCATTTGCTTCTACCATTGTATCCATTCTCCTTCCAAGGGAATTATTGCACATATGATATACTTTGAAGAGCCTCCTCCAACCCTGTATAAGGCCCTCTCCCCCACTTTGTACTTGGTTAGAAGTTTGAGGAGCCTACTTCATGCTCTTCACAAACTCATTTCTATCCCATATGAGCTTACCCATTTCTTGATCTACTCACTTTGAGTCTCTCACACTCTTTCATCTTGTGAGTACACTCTTGTTTTCATTCTCTTTCTATGTGTGTACTCTCTACATTATATCAGAGCATTAGGTTGAAATTTTTGTGGTCTTTGTGGAGGTATTAGTATCTTCGTTGTCTTTGTGGAGGTATTAGTGGTGCTTTGAAGGTTTTGATTGCATTCCTTTAATGGTGGAGTTTTTCATCATCAATTTCATGTTTTGGAAGCATGTTTGAATGCTATCCACCATCATCTCCCTGCCACCCTCTTTCCACCTTTCTTTCCCCACCCTCTTTGTGGCAACCTTATGACATTTTGTTCATTTGGCATGGGATTTTGTGATTTGATAATGCCTCTCGTTCCTAAAGTGGCTATAAGCACTATTTTCTTCTCTTGTCCCTATCAGTGAGACAACTTCTTTCACCATAGTGATCTTGGACCTTGAATCACGTGGTTGCATTTAATCTCGTCAGTTTTTTCGATATCATCTTTTATCATTCAAAGCATAGTCATTCTTTCATGAATTAAACGATAGTTATGTTGTGGTCATAAGACCGATTCTTGAGGCTTACAATTGCGTTATACACTTACTATTTTTCCTTCAATTTGTCCTTTGTCCGTGAGACAATAGTTGCACTGTCTTTATTTCCTCCATCTCGCCAAAAAGCACATCCTCTATTCCATGCACTGAACTCTTCCTATCTTTGAGGAACATCCGATAGCATCCCATTGTGAATTGTCTTGTAGCACACATACCACACACACATAAAGAGAGATAGAATGACAAAAGGGAGGTGGTTTTCATCTAGATTTATGTGTGAATTGGTACAAACAACAGTAGGGAAGACACCAGTAATGACTTCTAATTAGTGTCTAGGATGCAAACACATTGGATTGGTGCTTCCAGAATGTGAGAGAATGATTCATAGTGCTTTAGGACATAGACGTGCAAGAATTATGAGTGATGAAGAGATGAAATCTCTTAGTAGCTGAAGGAGTTTGAAACAACTCCACGTGCAGCAAAAAGCTAGATGAACCTCACAGGTTATTCTCCAAAAATTTGGTGAGATAAATAGAGAACCTCTCTAGCTTGCAGAAGCGATAACTCCAAAAATATAAAGAGTATTTCAAAACTCTTTTAGATGGAGATACTAGACACTAATAGCTTTCCAATCACCTATAGATCATCGTAAATGGACATTTGAGCACTTAGATATGACTCTTGGAAGATACAGGTATGAGGGACATCTCTAACAAGTACTACAGAGAAAACATGCTTTGTTGCAGAGATCATAAATCTGAACCTGTACCTCTAATGATCATGAATTTTACACCATGCATAGTAGACTGATAGGGTTTTTCAATGAATGTAAGGACACAATATTTGGTTCAGTAATCAAGGAGAAACATAGATGCAAATAGAGCACAAAAGTCTATATACCCTAATTTGATAGTTTATAGCAGCATTTAGTATTTCAATCATAGCGCACAAACGGCTGCACCAAATGCAATGAAACTTGAAAAATCTGAAGCAAACTATCCAAGCTACCTATACCAAGTTACAAAATTGAATTTGGATAAATACACAAGGAGAACCAAGCAAAACAAGTTGACGGATTTTTAGATATAGAGCTGCGGCACAGGTAGAAGATACAAAACTCTTCAAGAATGACTTGTATTGAGTACAAAACTCATGCCCAGAGGTTGAGCAAACTTCTCCACGCCTTCTACATCATATTCCATGCTTTGGGTGTTTATAAAACACATGTAAAGCCTCAAATTTGTGAATCTCTAACTGTCTCTTTAAATGCATCCTAAAAATAACTCTCCTTAGCTTTTGAACAACTTTTCCTACTTTAAATGAATAATACATATATAAGCGGCAAATTCTAAAGCTTCTAAAATAGTGATCCACATACAAGACCATCCAACATTAGTCTAAACTCATTAATTCATATAAATTTTCTGTTTGCTTTCTTCAACATCTTCCCCTCAAACTCAACTTCCTATGCATCTTGAGGTAGTGGTTTAACTCTAGCAATATCCTTGAATTGCTGAGCTTAACTCCATCAACTAATTTAGTCATTGGATCTGCAACATGATGATCCGTTGGAGTAAAAGAAATTTCAATCTCTTTATCCAAGACTTTCTCCCTGATAAAATGATGATGTATCTCAATGTGCTTTGTTCTTACATGATAAACCAGATTGGTTGCAAGATGTAGAGAGCTCATGTTATCTCCAAAGATCATTGGTACTCCTTGAAAAATGTCCAAGCTTCTAAAGAGTGTTTTCATCCATAAAACCTCTTTTACAGCTTCTACTAAACCTTTGAATTCAACCTCTATTGAAGAAAGTGCTAGTGTAACTTGCTTTTTACTACTCCAAGAAAGTAGTTTTCCTCCTACAAAACACATGTAACCTGATGTTGAACGCCTACGATCCTTGTTACCTGCCCAATCAGCATCTGAAAAAACTCTTCAGCTCAAATTAGAAGAATAAGAGTAATAAAGTCCCTCATTCACTGTCTCCTTCAAATATTTAAGTACTCTTTTGGCTGCATGCCAATGTGGTACTCTAGGTGCTTTCATATATTGCGAGAGAAATCCAACCAAGTAACTCAAATCTCGTCTGGTTAAAGTAGCATAAATTAAACTTTCAATAAGACTTTGATATGTCTTCACATCATCAAACAATTCACCTTCATGATGAGAAAGTTTATGATTCAACTCCATAGGAGTCCTTGCACCTTTGCAATTCTCCATTTGAAACTTCTTTATCAGATCCTTTATGTATTTCCTCTGAGTAAGATACATACCATGTTCTGTATAAAGGATTTGCATGCCAAGAAAATAAGTTAATCTGCCAAGATCTAAAATTTTGAATTCCTGCTCTAACAAATCTTTGACTTTCTTTATGCCTTCAAAGTAAGTACCTGTAACAATGATATCATCCACATATATGCAAAGACTCAAATGGATCCTTCATCTGTATTCTTGATTAGCAAAGAAGGATCAGCTTTACTTATTGCAAAGCCTTACCTTTTGATTGAGGACCAATCTGCATGCTTATTGGTGAACCATGCTCTTCTTCAATATCACTATCTTGTTCTTGAATCTGCACATTGTTTTTAGGCAAAATAGGAAATTTAGCATCATAATCATATGAGAGAGGAACTTTACCTTTATCTTGATACCATGACTGTTGTTCATCAAATGTAACATCTCTTGACACTGTGAATAATTTTGTTGAAGGATTGTAAAACCTATAACCTTTCTGAGTCAGATCATATCCAATAAATACACACTTCTCTGCCTTTGGTTCTAATTTGCCTCTCAACTCTTATGGTATATAAACATAACCAAGACAACCAAAGATTCTATAATGATCCAAATTTGGTCTCTTGCCATGCCACACTTCATAAGGTGTTACACCATGTAAAGCTCTTGATGGTAACCTATTTATTAAATATGTAGTTGTACTAACTGCTTCTGCCCAAAGATAAAGTGGAAGGCTTTTCTCATTCAGCATACTCCTGACACACTCAACAAGTGTCTTGTTCCTTCTTTCAACTAGTCCATTCTGCTCTGGTATGTACCTACAAGTAATCTCTCTTTTGATACCTTTTTCCTGTAAATATTCTTCAAACTCTTGAGAGAAATACTCTCCTCCTCCATCTAATCTGAGTCACTTCAGCACTTTACCTGTTTGCTTCTCAACAAAAGCATGATACTTCTTGAACACGTGAAAAACTTCACTTTTATGCTTGAGAAAGTATAAAACAGCCCAGCTTGAGCAATCATCAATAAAAGATACAAAATACCTTAATCCTAAAAGTGATGGCTCCTTGGAAGGTCCCCATACATCAGTATGTACAAGCTCCAAAAGATCTTCATGCATGTATCCTTGTTTCACAAAAGGTTGTTTATGTGACTTTCCAAACTGACACGCGTCACATTTGAAAATCATATGCTATTTTGAAATATCTAGAACTCCCAACACAGATTGATGCCTTGACATATCTTTCAAGATCCATTCATAATCTAACATGTCCTAATCTCTTGTGCCATAGATCAAGCTCTGAGAGCATCTTAGAACCATAAGCAAAAAGAGCTGACTCATTAACACCTAGAACTTCAAAAAGTAAATAACCCTTCTTTCCTTTCTCCTTTCGCAAGTTTTTTAAAACCTTGACTAGGATCCTCCACATAAGCTTCGTACTTGTTAAATCTGACTTGAAGACCCTTCTCGACAATTTGTCCAACACTTATGAGGTTTTTGATGATGGATGGTACATAAAGCACCTTGGAGAGAAGGTTCTTATCATCATGTGAAGATTTCACATTTCCAACTTGCTCAACAATATGCTTCGTATCATCTCCTGTCTGAACAATATGTTTTTCTTTCGATAAATTCAAATCTGGAAGTAAAGATATATTACCTGAGATATCATTGGAGCATCTAGAGTCAATATAGAAGACATTGTTATCAGTACTAGGAGCACTTGTACTCAGGTTCATCAACAAAAGTGATTCTGGCTCTTCTTGTTGATCTTCTACATAGTTGTTGTATTCTCTTCTTCCTCCATGGTTTCTTCCATAACCTCTTGCTCTTTTTCCTCTGTTGAACCTTCCTTTTCCTCTAGTATTTTGATAATTGTGCCAACAATCTTGTGCAAAGTGATTCTCTGATCCACATACAAAACAAGTAGGTGGGTTAGAAGATCTACCTCTTCCTTGCCTTGCTTCTGCCTCTTCCTCTTTGATTACCTCTATTGAATCGGCCACCTCTCGTTGCAAAATTTGCTTGTGAACTTGAAGTGCCTTCGTCATCCTTCTTGTTTTTTCCCTTGTTTGCCTTGCCTTTAGTCTTTGACGAATAAAGGGCTGAAGATTGATTTCCCTTATCATTAAAATCTTTCATATCAACTTCAAAAGTCAACATATGCCCTAACAATTGATTTATATCAGGCACATGATGATCAAGACTGAACTTTGCATTCAACACAAAAGCTTTCCATCTCTCATCTCCATAGATATCTCCCATGTTGCGATGCTCTGATACCAATGAAGGAGTTTGAAACAACTCCACGTGTAGTAGAAAGCTAGATGAACCTCACAGGTTATTCTCCAAAAATTTGGTGAGATAAATAGAGAACCCCTCTAGCTTGCAGAAGCCATAACTCCAAAAATATAAAGAGTATTTCAAAACTGCTTTAGATGGAGATACTAGACACTAATAGATTTCCAATGAACGATAGATCAATCTAAATGGACATTTGAGCACTCAGATATGACTCTTGGAAGATACAGGTATGAGGGACATCTCTAACAGGTGCTATAGAGAAAACATGCTTTGTTGCAGAGATCATAAATCTGAAACTAGACCTCCAATGATCATGAAATTTGCATAGTAGACTCATAGGGTTTTTCAATGAATGTAAGAACACAAGATTTGGTTCAGTAGTCAAGGAGAAACATAGATGCAAACAGAGCACAAAAGTCTAGATACCCTAATTTGATAGTTTATAGCAGCATGTAGTATTTTGATCATAGTGCACAAACAACAAGACCAAATGCAATGAAACTTGAAAAATCTGAATACCCATATTACCTTTACCAAGTTACGAAACTGAATTTGGGTAAATACAGAGGGAGAATCAAGCAAAAAAAGTTGATGGATTTTCACACATAGAGTTGCAGCACAGGTAGAAGATACAAAACTCTTCAAGAATGACTTGTATTGAGTACAAAACTCATGTATAGAGGTTGAGCAAGCTTCTCCATGCCTTCTACATCATATTCCAGGCTTTGGGTGTTTATAAAACACATGTAAAGCCTCAAATTTGTGAATCTCTAACTCTCTCTTTACATGCATCCTAAAAATAACTCTCCTTAGCTTTTCAACAACTTTTCCTACTTTAAATGAGTAATAAGCTACAAATTCTAAAGCTTCTAAAATAGTGATCCACATACAAGACCATCCAACATTAGTCTAAACTCATTAATTCATATAAATGTTGTGTTTGGTTGCTTCAACAGTAGCAAGTAGAGCTAGATAAAGAGTGAGACACTCGGAGGCTTGCAAAAGATTGCATGCTACAAGATTCCTAAACATGTAGAGTGAGATAGAGAAGTGATAGGAAGGGGTCGTCGCAAAACAATAATCGTTTGTCCATGCCATTGTGTCTTGCAGAGAAAGAGAGACATAGATAGCCATATATGCATATAGATAAATGATCTCCTCTTTGTGTGTAAAAGATAGAGCAAGCATACTTATCTTTGCCAAAATATTTGATCTAGAGTAAATATTGTGTGCACAATACGATTCAATCCTTGCAATTTGGTGGCCTATAAATAAAAAAGAAAGAGAGAATAACTGAGCCCTTTAGTTCATAATGTGTTGCCATGAACCTATTCATATATTTTGGTAGTGGTGTGTGTGAATAAAGTTCGGAGCATCGGGGCTTACTTATGTTTGTACATTCACTTGGTAATTCATTCAGTGTTTTGTTGCACTTGTTCTTCTTGTGCTTCCACAAACCTCAAACATCAACAATTGGTTTCAAAGTAGGTCATAGCTTCATCTAGGGTATCATCAACACCCCTCTGGTCATAGTCTCAAAATCACACAAAAATTGTTGAGCATACTGAGGTCGATTATGAGTTCAAAACAGTTTTGCTATGTGGCATCAAAATTTTGATATGAGCTAATTTGGCCTCCGAATGCACTATTGCAGTGCATGTATAGGCAATTTTGTCCTTTTGTGCCAAACATATATATAGGTTTTGATTCACCAATACAAGCACCTCGAAGTGTCTTACATGCTTAGTTGAGATTGATAGGGTGATTCTATTCAAATTTTCAAGGTACAATGATCTTTTTGCATCAGGGTATTTAGTTGTAATAAAATAAGTCTATGATCTAAGGGTTTGGTTGGTTCAAATAGATCTGAAATCAGACACCATTTGGTCACTCGTGTGTATGAACAAAGATCTTGAGACTAGACTTACGTAGCAGGTCATGCGCTCTTGTAAACAAGTAATCCACTTAGGTTAGCGGTTAAGTCTCAAGGTGTGAAGGAGGAGGTCTTGGGCTCATATGGGGTACATGGGGAGAGTATTTTACCCAAAGAGATCTAGAGCCTTCTAAAAGCATCCACTTGAGTTAACTCGAGTTAACTAGGAGACTTGGTGCACATGCAGTTACATGGCCAACACATGGATGGTTAGAATCTACCTGCCCAAGAAGGCAATCACATGGAAAGATCTATATATAGAGGCATATGGTTGGGAGGAGAGTCATCTCTCTAGCATGTGGTGGTTGTAATCCTCATTCTCTTGCATTGGTATCTATAGAGTTTCAAAAATGGATCTCCAATCCATGAACTTTCCTAAACAAGTGCATAGATATGTTAGGATCAATACATGAAGGTGTCCTTTAAAAGAACATTATAGGGATAGAAGCGATCACATGATGAAAAATTGGAGGTTTTTTTTAGTACCTATCCTAGAAAAGAAAAAAGGACAAAATTATTAAACCTAACTCGAGTTTAAAAACATAGACATCTTCACGATGTAGATCTTTATTCAAGAAAGTTATTTAGAAACATAACTTCTTGGCATGCTAATGTCTAGAAAAGGGTAGGATGCCTAACCCTAAAGGTGATTGTAGTTATGCTCAAGTTTTACTACCTACGTGGTGCAAAGCATTAGCTTTATTGACACTCCATTACGGATGGATTAATTGAGGTTGAAAAGTCAAGAACTTCTTTCAACAATCATCACAGTAGTGCAAAAGATTCCAAGATGAATCATTTACTCATGTTGTTGATTCCTTCTACAGAATCTCAAGTATTGAAAGAATAATTAGTGAGCAAAAAAATCTTCAAAACTAGTTAGATAGCAAGTAGTTCCTCAGAAATCCCAAACCACTGCTCGTGGTACTTAAGTCTAACTAATGGTACTTAAGTCCAATGATTGGTATAACCTAAAGGTATATCAAAGATTCTTAGTTTTGGAATCTAAGAGGCATCAACATATGCTCGGACTTAAGTTGAGGGAAAGATCTCTATAAATCTTGCAGGTAAGCTATACAACTTTAGACAAGTTTGAGAGATCTTAATGATAAAGACTAAGTCTTTATTTTTGTCGCAAGGTCAACAAGACTTGATCAAGCTTGGAAAGTTTTGTCAGAGAAATTGCGATTGGAACTACTTTGAAGTTTGACAAAATATTGATAATCAAAATCATTTTGGGAATTTTTCACTCAAGTTCCATTTATCCCGGCAATAGAAAAGTGCGAAAAGTTTGAACAGAGTGAAATATTCCAAGTATGTAGTATGCAACCGTGTCAATGGTAATTAAGTCTCTGGAAGGTACAATGTAAAGTTTACCTATCCTTAAAGGGATTTCTTAAAGGTGAAGCATCGAATGCTTAGAGTTAAGCAGTAGAGAGATTCCTATAAACTCCCTAAAGTAGCTATGTAAAAAACTCTTATCGCTACAAATTGGTCAAGAATAAAGCGATTAGGCTTCAGCTTGAAAAATTCAAACTTGGAATTAGAACACACTTCGTGCACATGCAGTTACATGGCCGACACATGGATGGTTAGAATCTACCTACCCAAGAAGGTAGTCCCATGGAAAGAGCTATATATAGAGGCATATGGTTAGGAGGAGAGTCATCTCTCTAGCACATGGTGATCATAGTCCTCATTCTCTTGCATTACTCAATGGCCATAATTGAAAGCAATGATGTATTTTGTATGTTGGCTACTGAGGAAAGGTTGGATGGTATTGATTGCCCATTGTGGGGACATATGATGCATCATGTATTGGTAGCAAAAGGGTTGTGGAACATTCTGCAAGGCATTGAGAAATGTCCTATTAAACTTGTAGAAATATTTATTGAAGGTGATGTAGATTTTCACGAGGAAGGAGATAAGGAAGAGAGCTCACACACACTCTCACTCTCAAGGAGAAGCACACACACAAATTGAGGCAAGGAAGAATGATCTTCTTCTTCTTCTTCTTCTTCTTCTTCTATTACATAAAACGTGATGTACAAGAATGACCTAAAAACAAGAATACAACAAGTGCAATATATAAAGATCAGTACATAAGGAAAAACTTAATGTCCGTGAATGAGTGAGCTGGAAAGGAACAAATGTGCCATCACTTTTGGTGGATAAATCTAATAAATCTCAATGAAGTATCCCTGACATATACCAGTGTGACCACTATACATGTCAGAGAAACAAAAAACTGGTACATGTCATCCTGGATCATCACATGTTGAGCTTGATATCTCAACACTCCCCCTCAAGATCAACACCATATCCTGTAATCCAAGCATCTCTCGAAACTTCTTCAACTTCTCAGCTCCAAGTGCTTTGGTGAAAATATCAGCAACCTGCTCATCTGTTCTCACATAAACAAGATCAATATCACCTGCTAATACCTTCTCTATGATGAAGTGATAATGTACCTCGATATGCTTTGTTCTAGCATGGAAAACAGGGTTCTGTGCTAACTGTATGCTGCTAAGATTATCACAATAGATAGTGATAGGCTTTTGCACTTCCACACCTAAATCTGCAAGTAACATCTCCAGCCATGATGCCTCACATGCTGCCATTGTAGCACCTCTATACTCAGCCTCTGTACTCGACAAAGAAATAGTGGGTTGCTTCTTACTACTCCATGTAATAGCTGCACCTCCAAGTGAGAAAAGAAAGCCACTAGTAGATCTTCTATTTGGAGTACTACCAGCCCAAGTACATTGGTGTATCCATGAACCTGCAAATCTACACCAGCTTCATAAAACAATGCACAATCCAAAGTAGCACTCACATAACGTAGTGCACCTCAGAGCATCCAAATGTGGCTTCCTGGGAACCTTCATAAACTGACTTTCAAGTCCAACATTATAGCTTAAATCAAGCCTTGTAATTGTAAGATATATAAGACTTCCCACAATTTTCTTGTACATAGTAGCATTTTCCAATGCTTCACGTGATGAAGTATCCAACTTCAAATTTTGATCTAATGGCATAGAAATTGGCTTACAACCAGCCATACCATACTTTCGTAGCATATTCAAGGCATATTGCCTTTGCGACATCCATATACGTGTTTTTGTATGTATAAACTCAATGCCCAAGAAATAGTGCAGCACACCAAGATCTTTCATGTCAGATCCCTGCATAAGAAGTTGCTTTATCTCTTTGATGCTTTCTTCATTATCGCCACCTACAATCAAGTCATCAACATAAATCACCACAATCGTGATGCCATCATCTGCCTTCCTTGCATATAGTGAATGATCTACATCACACATAGAAAACCCAATGCTTGTTAAGTATTCAGCAATCCTTGCATGTCATGCACACGGAGCCTGCTTCAGCCCATACAAAGCCTTTTGCAACCTGTAAACATATTCTCGATGCTTTGAATCTTCATATCTTTGTGGCTGGTCCATATATACTTCTTCCTGTAACTCACCATGTAGGAAAGCATTCTTCACATCCATCTGACACAAAGTCCATCCTTTTGCTGTAGCTAATGCAACAAGTGTCCTGACAATAGACATTTTAGCTACAGGGCTAAATGTTCCTCATAATCAATGCCATATGTCTGTGCATATCCTTTAGCTACCAATCGTGCTTTATACCTGCTTATGCTACCATCCGCATTATGCTTTACCTTGTAAACCCATTTACAGCCTATGGGTTTCTTTCCTTGCGGCAATGGAACCAGCTTCCATGTATCATTTCCATAAAGTGCAACCATCTCCTCATCCATAGCTTTTTCCCAATCCGCAATTCCAATTGCATCTTCAAAGCAAGAAGGTTCAGCATCTTGTATTACCTTTGTCATGTAGGCATAATGACAAGCCATGTAACTATCATATGTCAATCATTGCACTGAATTCTGCATCCTCCCAGACCTTCTTGGTCCTGGGTCACTTCTCCTTGTATCATCTGCATGTGCCCTTTGTACTCCTCGAGTCTTCACAGAGGGCAATCCAAGCTCCTCATCAAGACTCTTTTCTAAACTGCTTGAATCTGCATCAATGTCTTCAAAACATGCATATGTTTTATGACCAACAAAAAAGCTTTTCTTTACCTTGCTTGGATGTATTTGATGAATTTTCTGGACTGAAATTTCCACGTAATCTTCCACTCCATGGATTTGAGTTGGAACTATTGCTTGGTGATGCATCCGATCCACTCAAAACCTGAGATTCTACACTTGATTTTTAAGCATTCTTTTTGTCATTTGGTTCAAGACTCAATCCTTCTTTGGCATCTGCATAGAAGCTTGACATTTTATCAAATACCACATCTCTGCTCACCTTTACCTGTCGTGTGAGTGGATTATAACATTTATATCCCTTTTACTCAAGGGATTATCCAATGAAGACACACTTTTCTGCTTTTGGATCAAGCTTCATCCTCAATTCATCTAGGACATGTACATATGCAATACAACCAAAAACTTTCAGATGTGATAAGTTTGGCTTTTTACTTGTAAACTTCTCTTCAGGTGTAACTTGATGTACAGGAGCAGTCGGAGTTCTGTTCATGATGTATAAAACATTATGCACAGCTTCTACCCAATAACAATGAGGCATATTCTTCTCAACCATCAAGGCTCTTGCTATTTTTGTAATATGTCTATTTTTGCGTTCAGCAACGCCATTCTGTTGTGGTCTGTACCTGCATGAAAACTGACGCCGAATTCCATGATTTTTTAGAAAACTGTTGAACTCATTTGACATGTATTCACCTCCTCCATCGGATCTTAATGTGTGAATGTACTTCCCTGTCTGCTTTTCCACCACAGCTTTAAAATTCTGGAAGTGAGTGAACACCTCGCTCTTCTCTTTCATGAAATATATCCATACTTTTTGTGTATGGTCATCAATAAAAGTAACATAAAACCTGCAACCGCCCATAGATGTGGTCTTTGCAGGACCCCAAACATCTGTATGTACTATTTCTAGCACATTCTCACTGAAATGCTTGTCATGTGGAAATGATGATCTTGACTGTTTACCGAATTGACATGCTGCACATACCTTTTGCATCTCTAAAACCTTGAAATTTGGTAGTCCATGAACGATCTCCTTTGACTGCATTAGTTTTAGCCTTTGCAGATTTGCATGTCCAATTCGTTTGTGCCAGATCACTATATCATCAATAACTCTTGCACCTTTTGCAAACATGGCTTCATTCATTTCAGGAACTTTCACATTTAAGGTGAACATCCTACCCACTTTGTTTCCTTTGGCAATCAATCCTCCACCATGTTTGTATTCTTCTACATATAACCCATCAGCATTGAACTTGACTTGTAATCACTAGTCAACCATTTGTCCAACAGAAACCAGATTCTTTGTTATGTTTGGAACATGTAGCACATTAGCAAGATGTTTTACATTCCCATCCTCCATAGACAATGCTATGTTTCCTGTATGCTCAATAGGATGCGATGTATCATCTCCTATTTCAACATATCCAGGAACTAGCCGACATGCTCTTCTTTTCCAATGTATGCAGCTCGTTCTTGAGTTCCAATTTTCGTGCCTTTGTATTAGGCTCATACAAAGTGACCAAACTGTTCCAAGCCTCTTTTGGAGTCTTGGCATCCTGTATGTGCCCAATCATGCTATCCTGTATGCTAACAGATAGCCAATACATTACCTTTCGTGCTTCTTGATTCCATTCCTCATATGCTCTTAAATGGTATGCAGTCTGATTCCTTTCTAGTAACTACGGAGCATTTTCATTCTCTCCTTCGATGTACTTCCAGTAGCCTTTTCCTATCAGGAAATTCATCATTCTGAATCTCCAAGCATGGAAGTTGTTCTTGTCTAGCTTATCGCTCATAAGCTCACTCATTCCATCTGCATTTGCCATTTATGCAGCAATTCACAAGACTACAAAACACTACAAGCAGCAGTTCGATCTCAGAAAAACACAGCTTTCATGTATCAATAGTACATGGAATCGCTTGAAATTCTGGATCTAGAATATATGAGTGTCGACCGAACACAATGCAAGTCACAATTTCAGAAACTAGCTTGGTTTTTTGTGGGCCCCACCTTGCGGGCTCGAAACAGAGGTCGAAAATATTTTTAGGTCTCCTACTTCACGCCGATTTTCTTAGCAAACGGAGGTCGCTTGTGAAATCGCGTTTTCTCCATGCCTTGCCGCATAGTCTTCACCCTCGCCTTCTCCACGAGCTCTCTACAGCCACGCTGACTCTTATACCATGTCACAAGGAAGGAGATAAGGAAGACAGATCACACACACACTCTCACTCTCAAGGAGAAGCACACTCACAGATTGAGGCAAGGAAGAATGATCTTCTTCTTCTTCTTCTTCTTCTTCTTCTTCTTCTTCTATTACATAAAAAGGGATGTACAAGAATGACCTAAAAACAAGAATACAACAAGTGCAATATATAAAGATCAATACATAAGGAAAAACCTAATGTCCGCGAATGAGTGAGCTGGCAAGGAACAAATGTGCCATCGCTCTTGGTAGATAAATCTAATAAAGCTCAATGAAGTATCCCTGACATATACCGGTGTGACCACTATACATGTCAGAGAAACGAAAAACTGGTACGTGTCATCCCGGATCATCACATGTTGAGCTTGACATCTCAACAGAGATGGCATTGAGGATGATGATCTTCAAATTCTTGCTCGTGTTGTGGTTCCTACTACACCTATTTAGATAAACTTTCTTGGGATGGCAGAGATGCTCAACCACATCCATTGATAGTTCTTTCTATCAAATTTGATATCATCCCTCACATTCGCTCCTACAAAATAGCAAAGGATGCTACTGAATGTATTACTAGAGAATGTACAAAGATAAGTAGCCCATTAGGGCAATAGGTGTATATACAGTGGGGGGACCTCCTAAAGAGGCAAAAAAGTGCCCCGACAGTCCTAGAGTGTTCACACACATCACTACCTAAATATATCAACAAATCCCCCCTAGGAGTGATGCGGTGAACAAGTAGCTAGCACTCATGTACAAAGAAGTGCCAAGCTATGTGGAAATCACTCCACAAAAGGAAGTAAGCCCAAAGTTTTGCGGAAAGCTTCAAACTTCTCCCTAGGAAGAGCTTTCCTAAAAAGGTCTGCAATGTTCTCCTGTGTGGGCACATAAGCGAAGCTGATCTCCCCAGTAGAGAACCTATCCCTGACATAATGATAATGCACCTCAATGTGCTTAGTGGGAGCATGTAACACAGGGTTCCTCGCAACTACCAATGTGCTCTGAGTGTCAATGAAGATGGTGGTGGTAGAAGACTGACCAACACCCAAATCAGCCATAAGGCGTCTGAGCCATACACACTCCACAGTCGCTGTGAAAGCTACCCTATACTCAGCCTCACAACTGGAAATGGCCATAGTAGGCTGCTTCTTGCTCAACCAAGATATACATGAGCTACCAAGCATGAAGCAAAAGCCACTAGTGGACACACGAGTGTCATAGCAACTAGCCCAATTAGAGTAAGAAAAAGCATGCAAATTTGGCGGTAGTGATCCCCCCTTCGAATAAAGAAAATAAGTAGACGGGTACCATTCAAGTAGTGAAAGATGCGCTTAACCACCTGCCAATGCTTGACTCTTAGGCAATGCATAAACCTGCTCATCTCTGAGACAACAAATTGAATATCTGGGCGAGTAATGCATAAGTAAATCAGGCATCCAACATCCTGCTGATAGAGGACAACATCAAATGCATCTCCAACATCATGAAGATTCAATCGTAAAACTGTCTCCATAGGAATGGCAATAGGCTTACAATATTCAAGGCCAAAATGTTGCAATAATGTGTCAATATATTTCGTTTGACACAAAGCCATTCCACCATCAACTTGCATAGACTGAATGCCCAAATAGTGATGTGAATGCCCCAAATCAGACATCTCAAATGAGGCATGCAAATCAGCCTTAAAATCAGCAATATGCTTCTCAATAGGACCAGTGAGCAGCATCTCGTCAACATAGACAACAATGATCAGAAGCACGTCATTAGCACGCTTAACATATAAGGTGCTTTCAGTCGGACTGTACTCAAAACCATGTGCAATCAGATAGGCATGTATCTTCTCAAACCAAGCACATGGTGCTTGATTTAAACCATATAATGCCTTCTTTAACTTGCACACCTGTTTTTCATGCCCTTTTTGCACAAAGCCACGGGGTTGAAAAACATACACTTCTTCATGCAAGCCACCATTTAGAAACGCAGTTTTAATGTCCAACTTATGTACATTCCAACCATGATGGGCTGCAAGTGTACAGATGCTCCGAACAGTAGTCATATGGCATGTAGGTGCAAAGGTCTCATCAAAATCAATGCCTCTTTCTTGTGCATAACCTTTTGCAACAAGCCTAGGCTTATACGTGTCTACTATTCCATGAGGCTTACACTTCAGCTTGTAAACCCACTTAGTGTCAATGGGCTTCTTACTAGGAGGCAAGTCACATAAAGACCAAGTACTGTTCTTCATTATAGCATCATATTCAGATTGCATAGCAGCCATCAAATTTTCTAAATTTTGTGCTTCCTCAAATGAAACAGGCTCATTCTCATCACAGAGACTAGATGCAGCCATAGCATAGCAATATGATGCAAAAGAGGCACTATGAGAGCCTGATCGAGTATGATATGACAGAGGTGTATCTAATTTGCTGTCATGCAAAGTTTGCACCAACCATTTTGGCATAGTTTTTGCCTCCTCAATGTCAGCTCTCTCATCAACAAGTTCATCATGTAAATCTATATCAGAAATGGGATGATGTGCATCATCACATGAAACCTGCAAAGGCTGAGAAGTTGCCTCATTAGGACCAGCATTAGACTTTCCACCCTGTAAAAAGAGGCAGCAAAGTATCATACATGTCTTTGGAGCTAACAGATGTCTCCTTAGTACATGAAAGCAATGGCTGAATAGGATCTTCCACAAAAACAACATCATGGCTAACCAGAATGCATTTATTCTGTGGATGATACATATGATCGCCTTTACTTTCAGAACTGTACCCAACAAAAATACATTTTCTTGCTTGATCATCCAATTTTCTATGATGTTGTTCAGACACTAATGCATATGCCAAAAAACCAAAAACACGGAGATGAGCAATAGATGGATTGCGATCATGCCAAGCCTCATATGGAGTGATAGATTGTAGCGCTTTAATTGGACACCTGTTAAGTACATATGCTGCACACATGACAACCTCAAGCCAGAAACTATGTGGTAAAGCTTGACTCTTGACCATACGCCTCACCATTTCCATGAGTGACCTATTCTTTCGTTCAGCAACTCCATTTTGTTGAGGTGTATATGACACTATACACTGCTGTTTTATCCCACGTTCAACCAGAAATGCATTAAAATCAGAAGACATATATTCCCCCCCTCGATCAGAATGAAGGGTGCCCATTTTACATGTTGACAGATTTTCAACCAAAACAAAAAACTGTTTGAAGCACATGAACACTTCGGACTTTGCCTTCAATGGATATACCCATGCATGCCTTGAAAAATCATAGATGAAAGTCATGAAGTAAAGATAATTTCCAAAAGAAGGTGTCTGCATAGGACCATAGACATCACTATGTACAAGTTGCGATTTTTGAGTAGCCCGAAGTGAACCATCTTTTGGAAAGGAAGAACACTGGATTTCGCCCAAAATACAGCCTTCACAAACATGTTTTCCGCGTGCCTCAAGTTTGGGCAAAGAGGACACCATTTCAGATTTCTACAGGCGTAGCAAACTAGGAAAATTCAGATGACCAAAGTGTGCATGCCAAAGCTTTGCATCTGACATAGCCTGAGAATCATGTATTGCACATGCCAAATCATTTATAGATCTTTCATAGTCTATGAGCTTATACAAACCACGATATAAAATGCCAGAACCAATAATCACATCACCATTTGACAGATCATGAATTGTATATCTGCAATTAGCAAATTTCACAACCAAGCCAATCTTGGCTAATGCAGAAACTGATAACAGATTTTTCTTGATCCCTAGCACAAACAAAGCAATTGATAAAGTAAAAGAACTACCATCAGCAGTAGTCAAAATGCTTACCAACTCCCATAACAGGATAAGAGGAGTTGTTGGCGCATGTAACAGTATTCCTTATAGGGACAGGCTCGAGTGAAGAGAAGAAACTGCGCTTCGAGGTGATATGTTTGATATCCCCACTATCAAAATACCAAACATTTGAGTGTACTATAGACATGCATTGCTCATGAGATGATGGGTCAAATTTGCAAACAGTAGTAAACGCCCATTCTTCTTCCTGCACAAGATTAGCAAACTCTATTTTTGGTGTAGAGGCATCTGCAACAACCATTCTAGCCTCTTTCTTCTTTGCCTCTTTAGCAGCCAATTTTGGACAGTTCTTTATGATATGATCATTTCCTTTACAGTACTTGCAAAACAACTTCTATTTTTTTTATTTCTTTTCATCTTTGTCTTTCCTCTTCGATTATGCAGAATTAGCAAATTTCTGCTTACTAGTTGAAGAGCTCCATTTTCCTTTGCCCTTTTGAATAGCTAGGAAAGCTTGATCTGCAACACGCATAATGGACCTGTTCTGCCTAGACTGATCTTCTTGCAACAAAACAGAGACTAACTCCTCAAATGACAAGGCATTTGGATTGCCTTTCATCATCAACAGAAGAGTAGAAGCAAAACTATGATATGAATCAAGAAGACCATTCAAAACAGTCTGCTCAAGTGAGCTATCTGGTATAACCTCATTAGCAAAAATCAACTATTCCTTCAAGTCTTTTATCTTTGTTAGAAAATTGTCCATAGAATCACCTTCATTCATGTGCTCACTCTCCAACTGTTTTCGGAGGTAAGCAACATGAGCCTCATTCCTAGCTTGCTACGATGTGGTAAGTGTATCCCAAGCATCCTTAGCTGTTCTGCAAGAGCGAATGTGAGGAATAATGGCATGTTTGATAGACAAAGCTATCAATGCATGTGCTTGGGCATCTCTGCCATCCCAACGAATTTGCTCTACAGTAGGTGTAGCAAAAACCGCAACACGAACAAGAATATGCAGAATATCATCATCTTCGACACCTCCTACATCAGCTTTAGTACATGCATTTGCAAGAGTTGCATCTGTGATAGGACGTTTTTCAACACCCTGCACAATGTTCCATAGTCCTTTTGCAACCAATACATGTCGCATCATATAATCCCACAATGGGTAGTTGGTACCATCCAACTTATCCTCAACAACCAACATACAAAATACATCACTGCTTTTAGCCATGGACGGTGACTAAAATACCTTGATGTAGAAAATTGACTGTATCTCAAAAAGTTGAACGGAACTGCCCAGACGAGTTCTGCTAAACCTGTAGCAGACTTTGAGACACTTATATTGGCAAACCAAAACAGGTATATACCTTTGGCATGAAAAGACGAAATAGCATGCACAAGCACTGTGATAGTGCATTCAAATGCCGAAACGAGCTCAGATCGCAATTTCAACACTATAGAACGAAGCAGTTTTGATCTTTGAAACACCCTGAGTATGCTGCCCAAATTTTGTGCGAATCTGAGACTTCAACCAGAGAGGTGTAGACGATGCCCTAGATGAAGCAACGACCTACTCTGATACCAATTGTTGGAGTTAGACGTCTGCGGAAGCACGTGAACATCACAAGGAAGAAGAAGAAGCTTGGAGCACAACACATAACACTGAATGTATTACTAGAGAATGTACAAAGATAAGTAGCCCATTAGGGTAATAGTCCTATATACAAGCCGGGGGAAAAAAACCTCCTAAAGAGGGAAAAAAGTGCCCCGAGGGTCCTAGACTGTTCACACACATCACTACCTAAATATATCAACATGTATGTGGTCATGTGCAGACATCTTCCTTTGGGAACTACCTTTACTTTGTGAATTTTATTGATGGTTTTCCTAGGCATGCTTGGATGTATCCATTGAAAGCAAAGTCCCAAGTGTTTATGTGCTCCAAATAGTTCTTGGTTTTGGATGAAAATATGTCAGCATGTAAATTGGGCACCCTCTATTCTGATCAAGGGGGGAATACATGCCTTCTAAATTTAATCCATTTATGGCTGAGCGTGGGATAAAACATCATTGTAGAATGTGGTATACACATAAAAAATTGGAGTTGCTAAAAGGAAGAACATGTCTCTCATGGAGATGGTGAGTTCTATCGTCAAAAGTCAAGCTTTACCACATAGCTTCTAGCTTGAGGGTATTATGTACGCATCATATGCATATACAAAGCACATTGAGGTGCACTATCATTATACTAGGGAGAGGCTCTCTACCAGGGAGATCAGTTTGGCATATGTGCCCACACAAGATAACATTGTAGACCTTTTCACAAAGACTCTATGTAGGGAGAAGTTTGAAGCTTTCCACAAAGCTTTGGGCTTATTTACTTTTGTGGAGTAATATCTTTCCTCATATCTTAGCACTTCCTTATAGATGGTGGCTAGCTCCTTGTTCACCAAATCACTCCCAAGGGGATTTGTTGATATTTTGGTAGTGATGTATGTGAACTAAGTTAGGACTATCAGGGCACTTTTTTCCCTCTTTAGGGATTTTTTTCTCCTACCTTGTATATACACCTATAACCATAACAGGTTATTTATCTTTGTACATTTACTTGGTAATGCATTTAATGTTGTGTTTTGCTCCAAGCTTTTTCTTCATCCTTGTGTAATTCGTGTGCTTCCATAGAACTCAAACTCCAACAGAACCTATTAAGTGAGGCCTCAATCGATGTGTGAGCCACAATAGAAAAGGCAAAGTAGTAGGAACACATAGCACACATTGTCTCTCATCAAAGAGAGAGAGAGAGAGAGAGCACAAGCAGCTCTCTACAAATAAAGAAATAGTCGAAACAACATGCATTCTCTCTCTCATTGAAGAGAGAGAATATAAGAGAAAGAGTAGGAGGAAATATCTATAGCTTAAACGAAGCTACACCTTTGCAGTTTCTCTCTCTCTAGAGAGAGAACCTCTACATGTCCAAGAACGCGGAACTCAATGGCCATGCTTACCTATTCACTTTGTATTGAGGAAGAGCTAGGATACTGCTCCTCTTTGTTCATGCAAAGGTACTCCATTGAAGATGCTCATTAGCCATGATTCATTTTCCTCCTACAATGCTCCACATGTGCAAACCATGAGTAGTTATTGTGCATCACTACTCAACACAAGAAGTATGCATCAAAAATGTCAATGACATCATTAGAGATGTCATACTTACATTTACTCTTATTTTAACATAGCCAATGACTTTATTTATTCTGACTCAAATAATACGCTTGCAAACTTTTTCTTTTCCCATCAATTAGGTTGTATCCTCATAGACTTCCCGTTTGTGAAATCATCAATGGAGTATTGCACATTGAATGTGATTCCCATTTGGTGGCCCTTTCAATGGCCACGTTCCTTTTTTTTACAGACATCCAATTTAATAGTCCCTTCTTTTACTTTCCATTCCAATGTTTTTTGGGAACCTTTTTGCCTTTTTAAAGGGTACATTATTTGTATTCCCCTAGAGGATATTTATACCTAGGCGACCTCACTCTTTGTAACATCTTATGTGGTGAATCTTTTATCCATGAGTACCATTTACCTTTGCTACTCCATTCTTGTCTTTTTATCTCAAGTGTGTAGTATCCTTTGGTTCCTAAGGGATACTATGAAGAGAAATTGGTTGAAATATTGTATATGAAGATACAAGATTGACTTGTTCAACCAATTTTCTTTTTAATCTACTTACATGAAACACTAGGTGAAGTAAACACTCATCTAGTAGTTCTGACTCATAAGCTAAAGTCCCTATTCTTATAACCTTGAAAGGACCATAGAACCGTGGAGAGAGTTTAGGTAGGATCCTAATTTCAATGTTTCAAAATTTTTGGGAACCTTTAGATACACTTGTTCTCCAACCTGAAAGAAAATATCTTGCCTTTCTAGGTTGCTAAATGATTTAGTTCTATCATGGGCTTTCCCAGGTTCTCCTTAGTTATTTTCAACTTAAACTTCTTGTCCTCCAAGAAATCTTTAGTTGCTTGGACTTTTTCATTTTGCAGTCCAAGTGCAAACGGTGCTCTTGGCTGGAACCTATACATTAACATGAGGGGACTATACTCTATTGCAGAGTGTTTAGCATTATTGTAAGCAAATTGAGGAGTGGCAAATAGTCCTCCCAATCAGTTTGGGTTGAAGATGCATAATGTATCTTCGAGTATTTGATTGACCGTTTTAGTTTGACCATCTGCCTATGGATGTTCTGCGGTACTCATGCTTAGCTTGGTTTCCAAACTATTGCCACAACTCTCCAAAAATTACTTGTAAATTTTCTCTCTATTAGACACCATGTCTTGATGTAGACCGTAGACTCAGTAGAGATGATGTATAAACATTTTAGCTAATTCTGGAGTTTTAACAATAGTATGAGTAGTTATGAACTAAGCCATTTTGGTCAAACAATTAGCTATGAACCAAATTGCATCATGACATTTTTGGGCTCAAGGTAGGCTATTGCATAGGAAATAGAGTACTGAAGAGGAGCCCCAAAATTTTCAAAATTATGGGCACGAATTTTATTCTTCAAATGCTTATGGGATTCTCATAAAAAACCATGTAAATGCACCAGTGGAGTCCTCTAGATGCATAAGCCCAAATCCTTGTAACATAACTCTTGTAAAATAGTAGAAAATTAGAGATTAGTTAATAAAGTGCCAGTCTCTTGTGTGAAAGGTGTTGGAGTTAGACGTCTGCGGAAGCACGCCAAGGAAGAAGAAGAAGCTTGAAGCACAAACACACAATACTGAATGTATTACTAGAGAATGTGCAAAGATAAGTAGCCCATTAGGGCTATAGGCATATATACAAGCCGAGGGAAAAAACCTCCTAAAGAGGGAAAAAAGTGCCTCGACGGTCCTAGTGTGTTCACGCACATCACTACCTAAATATATCAACAAATCCCCCCTGGGAGTGATGCAGTGAACAAGGAGCTGGCACTCATGTATAAGGAAGTGCCAAGCTATGTGGAAATCACTCCACAAAAGGAAGTAAGCCCAAAGCTTTGCAGAAAGCTTCAAACTTCTCCCTAGGTAGAGCCTTCATGAAAAGGTCTGCAATGTTCTCCTGCGTGGGCACATATGCCAAGTTGATCTTCCCAGCAGAGAACCTCTCCCTCACATAGTGATAATGCACCTCAATGTGCTTAGTGCCAGCATGGAACATACGGTTCCTCGCAACTGCCAATGCGCTCTGACTGTCACTGAAGATGGTGGTGGCATAAGACTGACCAACACCCAAATCAGCCATAAGGCGTCTGAGCCACACACACTCAACAGTAGTTGTAAAAGCTGCCCTATACTCAACCTCACAACTGGAAGTGGCCACAGTAGGCTGCTTCTTGCTCAACCAAGATATACATGAGCTACCAAGCATGAAGCAAAAGCCACTAGTGGACAGATGAGTGTCATAGCAACCAGCCCAATCAGTCAGAAAAAGCATGCAAATCTGGCGGTAGTGATCCCCCCTTGGGATAAAACAACCCAAGTAGCCGAGTACCACTCAAGTAGCGAAAGATGTGCTTAACCACCTACCAATGCTTGACTCCTGGGCAATGCATAAATCTGCTCATCTGTGAGATAGCAAACTGAATATCTGGCCAAGTACTACATAAGTAAATCAAGCATCCAACAACCTACTGATAGAGAACAACATCAAATGCATCTCCAGCATCATGAAAACTCAATCGTAAACCTGTCTCCATAGGACTGGAAATAGGCTTACAGTCTTCAAGGCCAAAACGCTGCAATAATGTGTCAATATATTTCGTTTGACACAAAGCCATTCCACCGTCAACTTGCATAAACTCAATGCCCCAAATCAGACATCTCAAATGAGGCATGCAAATCAGCCTTGAAATCAACAATATGCTTCTCAATAGGACCACTGAGCAGCATGTCGTCAACATAGACAACAATGATCAGAAGCACATCATTAGCATGCTTAACATATAAGGTGCTTTCAGTTGGACTCTTCTCAAAACCATGTGCAACCAGATAGGCATGTATCTTCTCATACCAAGCACGTGGTGCTTGCTTTAAACCATACAATGCCTTCTTTAACTTGCAAACCTGGTTTTCATGCCCTTTCTACACAAAGCCACGGGACTGAAAAACATACACTTCTTCATGCAAGTCACCACTCAGAAATGTTGTTTTAATGTCCAACTGATGTACATTCCAACCATGATGGGTTGCAAGTGCACAAATGCTCCAAATAGTAGTCATACGGCATGTAGGTGCAAAGGTCTCAACAAAATCAATGCCTCTTTCTTGTGCATAACCCTTTGCAACAAGCCTAGCCTTATACCTGCCAACTGTACCATCAGGATTACGCTTCAGCTTGTATACCCACTTAGTGCCAATGGCCTTCTTGCCACGAGGAAAGTCACATAAAGACCGTGTACCATTCTTCATTATAGCATCATATTTAGATTGCATAGCAGCCATCCAATTTTCTGAATTCTGTGCTTCATCAAAACAAACAGGCTCATTCTCATCACAGAGACTAGACGCAGCCATAGCATAGCAATCTGATGCAAAGGAGACACTATGAGAGCCTGAACGAGTACGATATGACAAAGGTGCATCTAATTTGCTGTCACGCAAAGTCTACACCAGCCATTTTGGCATAGTTTTTGTCTGCTCAATATCAACTCTCTTATCAACAAGTGCATCATGTAAATCTGCATCAGAAATGGAATGATCTGCATCATCATATGAAACCTACAAAGGCTAAGAAGTTGCCTCATTAGGACCAACACTAGACTGTCCACCTGTAAAAAGAGGCATCAAAGTATCATACATGTCTTTGGAGCTAACAGATGTCTCCTTAGTACATGAAAGCAATTGCTGAATAACATCTTCCACAAATACAACATCACGGCTAACCAAAATGCGTTTAGTCTGTGGATGATACAGACGATTTCAGAACTGTACCCTACAAAAATACATTTACTACCTTATCATCCAATTTTCTGTGATGTTGTTCAGGCACTAGTGCATATGCCAAACAATCAAAAACACGCAGATGAGC
The DNA here is from genome assembly GCA_020310875.1 of Ceratopteris richardii. Taxonomy (NCBI): domain Eukaryota; kingdom Viridiplantae; phylum Streptophyta; class Polypodiopsida; order Polypodiales; family Pteridaceae; genus Ceratopteris; species Ceratopteris richardii. The sequence continues at coordinate 117,827,322 of CM035419.1, read as the reverse complement.
AACAGATGGCTTGCGGTCATGCCAAGCCTCATATGGATTGATAGATTGGAGCGCTTTAGTGGGACACCGGTTCAGTACATATGTTGCGCACATGACAACCTCAAGCCAGAAACTATGTGGTAAAGCCTGACTCTTGACCATGCACCTCACCATCTCCATGAGTGACTTGTTCTTTCGTTTAGCAAATCCATTCTGTTGAGGTGTATACGGCATTGTACACTGGTATTTATCCCACGTTCAACCAAAAATGCATTAAATTCAGAAGACATATATTCCCCCCCCTCGATCAGAATGGAGGGTGCCCATTTTACATGCTGACACATTTTCAGCCAAAACCAAAAACTGTTTAAAGCACATGAACACTTCGGACTTCACTTTGAGTGTATATACCCATGCATGCCTGGAAAAATCATCAATAAAAGTCACGAAGTAAAGGTAATTTCCAAAAGAGGGTGTCTGCATAGGACCACAGACGTCACTATGTACAAGTTGCAATTTCTGTGTAGCTCAAACTGAACCATCTTTTGGAAAGGAGGAACTCTACATTTTGCCCAAAATACAGCCTTCACAAACATGTTTTCTAGCTGCCTCTAGTTTGTGCAAAGAGGACACCATTTCAGATTTCTGTAGGCGTAGCAAACTAGCAAAATTCAGATGAGCAAAGCGTGCATGCCAAAGCTTTGCATCTGACATAGCCTGTGAATCATTTACTGCACATGCCAAATCATTTACAAATCTTTCATAGTCTATGAGCTTATACAATCCACGACATAAAATGCGAGAAGCAATAATCACATCGCCATTTGACAGATCATGAGCTGTACACCTATCATCAACAAATTTCACAAACAAGCCAATCTTGGCTAATGCAGAAATTGATAATAGGTTCTTTTTGATCCCTGACACAAATAAAGCATCTGACAAAGTGAAAGAACTACCATCAGCAGTAGTCAAAATTATCTTACCAACTTCCATAACAGGATAAGAGGAGTTGTTGGCGCATGTAACAGTATTCCCTGTAGGGGCAGGCTTGAGTGAAGAGAAGAAACTGCGCTGCAAGGTAATATGTTTGGTTGCCCCACTGTCAAAATACCAAACATCTGAGTATACTGCAAACATGCACTACTCATGAGAAGATGGGTCAAAACTACATATAGTAGTAAACGCCCATCCTTCTTCCTGCACAAGATTTGCAGACTCTGTTTTTGGTGTAGAGGCCTCTGCAACAACCATTCCAGCCTCTTTAGCAGCCAGTTTTGGACAGTTCTTCATGATCATATCATTCCCTTTACAGTACTTACAAAACAATTTCTGCTTTTTTGATTTCTTCTCATCTTTATCTTCCTTCTTTGAATATGCAAAATTAGCAGATTTCTACTTACTACTTAAAGAGCTCCATTTTCCTTTGCCCTTCTGACTAGCCAGAAAAGCTTGATCTGCAACTCGCATAATGGACCTGTTTTGCTTGGACTGATCTTCCTGCAACAAAACAGAGGCTAACTCCTCAAATGATAAGGCATTTGGATTGCCTTTCATCATCAACCGAAGAGTAGAAGCAAAACTCTGATATGGATCAGGAAGACCATTCAGAACGGTCTGCACAAGTGAGCTATCTAGTATAACCTCATCAGCAGAAATCAAGTGTTCCTTCAAGTCTTTGATCTTCGTTAGGAAACTGTCCATAGAATCACCTTCATTCATGTGCTCATTCTCCAACTGTTTTCGGAGGTAAGCAACATGAGCCTCATTCCTAGCTTGGTATAATGTGGTAAGTGTATCCCAAGCATCCTTAGCTGTTCGGCAAGAGCGAATATGAGGAATAATGGCCCGTTTGACAGACAAAGCTATCAATGCATGTGCCCGGGCATCTCTGCCATCCCAGCGAATCTTCTCTACAGTAGGTGCAACATAAACAACAGCACGAACAAGAATCTGCGGAATACCAACTTCGACACCCTCTTCATCCGCTCCAGCACCTGTATTTGCAGTACCTGTAGTCAGAGGTGTAACAGGACGTCTTTCAACACCCTGCACAATGTTCCACAATCCTTTTGCAACCAATACATGTCACATCATATAAGCCCACAATGGGTAGTTGGTACCATGCATAAGTATATAAGTCATTTTGTGAATCTTTTTAAAGAGTTTTTGCCATTGTGAAGAAGTAGAGCAAAAATTCGAATTTTCTTCTTGCTTGCTGATTTCTTCCTTCTCTATGATCTCTTGTGTGTGTGTAATGCTTGGAATGTGTGTGTCAGACTGTTATCTATCCCTTCTCGTCATTTTTGAACGACTGTAGTGTGTATGTGAGCCATCACGAGTTACGGAGCGAGTGTTGGTGTTTTTTGCCATTCACTATTTTGTGCATAACTTGAAGAGCATTTGTCAGATTCAAGTAGAGATACCACCAATAGATGCGTCTCCTCGAGAGCTTAGAAATGAACTCATTATTGCCCATATTCAGAGTTCAAAGTTGGGAGAAAAGATTGAATTTGTGCTTACTACTGTAAATTGTATCTTGGCATGCATTTTCAAAGGGTTAGTGAGTAAAAGAGGTAGTTAAGTCTTTTCACATACATTGTAGCTCAGCCACTTCAATTTCCATCATGTGTGCACACGTCCTCATAGGCTTGGTTCACGTTGTTCTTCCGATTGATAATTAAACGTGTATCGATCCACCACTATATGCACTTGTGGGGCGATTGAGATTTAGTCGCATCGACACAAGTCTGTAAGGCATCTCGACTTAGGTACACACGTTTTTGGCGCTGTTGCCGGGGAACAAACTTAATGAACGTGCCTTCATGATGGTTATAGCTCTAGAGTGAAGGAATCGTACTTATAGAGGTGAATTCGTTCAGTGGCAAGTAGTCAGCACTTCAGCACTTGTTACTTCACACTCTTGAGGTATCTTTAATGAGTTTTTAGGTTTAGGGTTAGAAGTGAGGAAGAAAGGGAAGAGTTAGGGTTAGGCAAGAGAGGACTAGAGTAGGAAGAAGCAAGAAACATAAAAGAAAAATCCCAAAAAAATATTAAAGGTAGCTCAGTTAAGTCTTTGGCAACTCAAAAAACTATAAAAACCAAAAAAATTTAGTTCAGTTGATCATTTGTGAGAACTGGTATCATGAGCAGAGCAGCGATCGGTATCGCAGCAATGGTATCGTGTCCAACAAGCAAGGAAAAGTGCTAGTGAGCCCAAAGCTTAAACCAAACATCCTAGAAGGTGAGTTGTACAAATTTTTGATTCCAAAAGCACATTTAAAATGCATGCGCACATGATTGAAGTGGTTCTCGGTATCGTGGGGAAGGATAGAGAGTTTTTTGAGAGCTTTTGAGACATATAGAATGTAAAGAGGGAAGAGGTGAGGTAAATAGACACATTGCACCAAAAATTTTTGAGTTTAGATGAAATTTGGCTGAAGTATCCTAGTCCGTTGAGTTTTGGTATCGCGATACCAAAATTCCTAAGTATTGCGATACTCACTTGGTATCGTATCATTGCATACCCACTTGAGGTATCATGATACCAATTTTGTATCGTATCATCAAGTGTTGGTATAGCGATCGCACATTGGCCGGTGGTATCGTATCATATGCCACCCGGTATCGTATCGTACTGGTCATGATATTGTATCGTCTTGGTCACGGTATTGTATCATCGATTGAGTGGTCTCGTATCGTGTGCAAGGTTGGTATCATACTACCAACTCGGTATTGTATCGTGCTTACTTCAGTATCGTATCATGCTAAAAGGAGTATTGTATCGTCCAATATCGTATCATGTGATTTTTATTTTGGTATCGTATCGTGAGCAATCCAATATCGTATCACGTAGTGGTCAGGTATCGTATCACCCACTAACTTGGTATCGTATCGTTGAATGCAGAGGTATCGTATCGTCTCATTTGGTGGTATCGTATCACCGGAGGTTTCTGGTATCGTATCGTGCTGGAACCGATATTGTATCATTGGTGTGGTATCGCCAAGAGTGGTATCCTCCAAAAGCTATCAAGCCATTTGAGGGCAAAATTCTAGGTAGTTGAAGGGCCAATTGTGGGGAAGTAGGAAGCCAACATAAGCCCAGAAGGGTGAATGAACTTGAGATCAGGACGGGTGCTAAGTAGCCAGAGGAGTGTCATTTCATTGGTAGGAAGTGCAACCCAAGCAAGTCATCACTCTATCTATACATACACCTCTAGTGATTCAGAGGAGGAACTACCCATGACCTCAGAAGACATGCAGGGTTTTGTCCCTAGGGAGAACTTTATGTCAACTGTAGAGGGGGAATACCACACCTCTCTGCAATATGTGTCCACTAATCCACAAGGGATCCCTATTTACCTGGATGGATTAAATAGGTCTGTAGCAAGGATGGTAAACTCTACTGAATCAGCAATAGTGTACCCGCAGTCAAGTACGAAGGAGGAGTGTACATGGATAAATTAGGTCACATCTATGTGGTAATAGAAAATTCAGATCGGATCAACGAGAGATGAGGATTGGAAGGACAAGGAAAGTCGGGAGACTTGATCCTGAAGAGTTAGTAACTACATCAAGGGGCAAGTCAGTGGTGAGTCGAGTCTTGAGAGGGGATTTGATACCTCAAGAGGATTACCTGTTAGACATCTACTTAATCCACGGGTCAGACCTACTGTTACAAACCGATTCACCCACATGAGGACAGGAGGAAAGCCCAATGGCTTTCTATGAGTTAAAGGATCCCGAAGATGAGTCTAGAGTCACATACCTAGACCAGAACCAAAGAAGGTATTGGCTGGTAGATGTAGTTGATAGAGCTCAATTGAAGTATATGGAGTTGCTTGTATTCCCTTCTTGAGAGCAGACAACTACCTCCCATAACCCTTTGGGAATGCATCAACAGCTAGAGAATGTCAGGACAAACAAGCCAAGGAAGTGTTCCTAACCAAACTCATGTGCAATTTACAATGCCAGGAGTGCAATCACACAACCAAACCTACTCAAGAATGGGTAACCTGAATCAGCCACCAGTTAGGCCAAGGCCAAAACTAGAAGTGCAGCCTGGAGTACCTCCATTTAGACCAACAATTCCTGTGATGCCCAAACCACCAGAACCGATAAGAAGGCTATGAACAATTCAAGTGGCCAAATGTATGAGAAATCACTATGATGGAATGGGAGAACCCTATGATCACATAGTTGAGTTTAAACAAGTATTATGAGCCGAGCAAGTGGATGATTTCTTTGTGCAGTATGAATCCTTTGGACTTATCCTCACAGGGATAGCCTTGACTTGGTTCCAACCATTGGATCCAAATCATTTTGGAAATATTGAGCAATTTTTTCAAGAGTTCATTGGAGAATTCACCAAGAGAGGGATTAAACACAAGTCTTCATCCCTAATCCATAGTTTCAAACAGAACCCAAATGAAACGGTGAAACAACTTCTCGAAGATTTAATCAATATGTTGATAGATGCCCAACAATAGAAAGACTGTCCCAATAAAAAATGATATCCCTATTCTTGGATGATTGACTAATGGGACATTGAGAACCCTAGTTTATGTGAAACGGCTCCAGACATTGAGCGAGTGTCTTCAAGAATGTATTGACCTAGAGGACAACCTAGTGGATGATCTCATAAGTACACCAGGCCCCACTAAATCAGAAGACACTAGAAGTACAGTGACATCTAACTCCAACAATGTAGAGGAGTTAGCGGAACTGGTAGCCAAGAAGTTAGGAGTCCACGGATAGAGGAATTATCAGCACCCACCAATGAGAATACCCATGTTACGACAATGCAACCTATGCAGTGGAGATCATCCATCTCACATGTGTGCAAGAGGAGGAATAGGCATGCCTCAAGCTTATCCATGCAAAAGGCAGCCACCTCAAGGACCCACACTGTACTGCCATATAGAATAGAAATACACTACCCACACTACTGAAAATTGCAACAGGCAGTGATAGCTACCCATTACCTATCACTGATCATCTTTTGGAAAGAGTCGCGGGCAAGGAAGTCTACAGCTTCCTCGATGGATTCTCTGGATACAACCAAGTAGCTATTGCTACTGAGGACCAACAATAGACCACATTCACGACTCAATGGGGAGTCTATGCTTTCAGGGTGATGCCTTTTGGACTCACGAATGCGCCTGCTACTTTCCACAGGCTGATGTGTCATGTCTTCAAGGAATTCGTAAGAAAGAGTATGGAAGTATATGTAGACGACTTATGCATGTACTTGGGTCGGAGACAGGAGCATATTCCGGAGTTGCAAAGAATATTTGAAAAGTGTCGACAATATAGAGTGTGCTTGAATCTTGAGAAATGCATCTTTACGGTGAGACAAGGAAAAATCCTAGGACACATTGTATCTAGGAATGGAATCTCTACTGACGAAGATAAAATTAAAATAATTCTAGAGATTCCAAGACCGAAAAATGTGAAGGAAGTGCAAGCGTTTATGGGTCATTGTGGATACTATCGTAAATTTATTCACATGTATGCCATCATTGCAAAGCCACTCTATGGATTATTAACCCAATTCACGTGGACAGACGAATGCGAGAAAGCATTTAATGAACTAAAAAAACGACTCAACACAGCATCTATTTTGAAAACACCCAACTGGAACAAGCCTTTTCATATTCATGTAGATGCCTCCAACTACGCAATAGGATGCATTCTAGCTCGACGGGAAGATGAAGGAAAATTGGACCATCCTATTGCCTATGCGAGTAGATAGCTCAATCAAGTTGAAAGAAACTATACAACTACGGAACGAGAAGGTTTAGGAATGGTATATGTGGTGATGAAATTTAGACACTACCTTCTAGCCAACAAGTTCAAGTTCTTCATAGATCATCAAGCTTTATTGTACTTAGTCAATAAGCCTCGTAACACGGGAAGGCTAGCAAGATGGTTTCTGTTACTAATGGAGTTTGACTTCAAAGTGGTAGTAAAAAAAGGAAATACCCACGTAAGAGCTGATCATCTATCTAGGTTAACACATGGAGAGCCACCTAACGGAGTAGCAAATGATTTACTAGACACTTATTTGTTCAATTTGGAAGTATGTCCTAAGTGGGGAGAGAAATTAATTTCAATACTCACCCATGGACCACAACACCCAATTAACAAGGAGGTTAGGAAGGGAATTCTGCAATCGCGTAACTTACACATTGTAGCAGGAAGTGTGTACCATAAAGAACCTAACGGTGTATTGTCAGGATGTGTAGAAGAAGACAAACAAAAGAACTTGATTGAGCAAGCCCACGTAAACAGATGGAGAATTCACAAGGGAACCCATGGAACTCTAAGGGAATTGAAACGATTAGGAGTTTATTGGCCAGATATGCCTAAGGATGTTCATGAATTTGTTGGTAGTTGCATAGAATGTCAAGAAACTACTCTGAAAGACCATACATCATTACCCTTCTCTACAATAGCACCACACTGGAGTAGGACATTGGTGAAGTTCTTAAAGACACGAGAGCATGAGGAAGGAACAAGTCTAGCTAGAAAGCAGACCCTAGAGGAAATGAGCAAGGATTATGTCATATTGGGGAGACAATTATTCAAAAGAGGAAAAGACAATCAGCTACTACTATGTGTGCATGAAGGAGAGTATAGCCAAGTTTCTCTTTGAGCACATCCTTACTCGCTTTGGACTACCTATAGAGATAGTAAGTGATCGAGGAACGCACTTCATTAACGAAGTAATAGATTCCTTGATGAGTGAATTCCTAGTGATTCATAAAAAATCAGCCCCTTATCACCTTGAAGCCAATGGTCAAGCAAAAAGTTCAAATAAAGTGTTGTGTACAGTGTTGACAAAGATAGTCAATTATGGAAGGTTAGATTGGGACAAACAATTGCATCATGCAATTTGGGCCTTTCGTGTGGCTTACAAAACAGCCATTGGAACTACTCCTTTAACCTAGTGTATGGACAAAATGCAATCCTCCCAATCCATTTTTTGGTACCTACTTTATGAGTAGCATAACAATATGAGTGGACAGGACATGAGTTATCTAAGCAACTCGAGCAGATTGAGAAGTTACACGAAACAAGATTACATGCAATTGCGGGAATTTATGTTGCTAAAAGGAGATAGAAAGCGTATTATGATGCACACATCAAAGATAAAGGCTTGAAAGAAGGAGATCTAGTCCTGGTGTATACATTGAAGCATCATGTGAAGAAGCTTCAGAAACACGGATATGGACCCTTGGTGATCAATAGGATCTCAACTAGCGGAGCAGTGAATCTAGCCACATTAGATGGAGACATACTTCCTAACTACATAAGTGGTTGCTAAGTAAAATGATATATGGAGCCATTCATGGATCAAATGTTAGCAGGACTCGTAGGAGCACAAAATAAAAGAAAAGAAGAAGAGAGAATTAGAGAAGAAGCATGCGAAGAAGCCCTAGAACATATCAAGAAATGAAAGGAGTGGATGAGGCAAAGGGATGAACGATATCTACAGGGAGAAGAACCCATTCCCATGGCCAATTACCAAGTCTAGCAAGCCGACAAAAAGAACCTCAGCATATCTCAACCATTTAAACCTATGGATTGGAACCACAGAATACCGATTGATAGATGCACTGATCGACTCAGGAGCAACCCTAAGCTGCATACGAATGACACTAATTACGCATCTCCAAACAACCATAAGCCCAACTAAAGCATGCATGATAGGAATTGGAGGCCACGTCATAGAATGTGTTGGAGAAGCCATAATATCCCTCCACCTAGGAAATTCTTCGATGGAGCAAAGAGTTTTGGTATGTAAGGACAAAGACTTAGTAGAAAATCTAGTTCTAGGGAAATATTGGATTGTCGAGAATGAAGTGAGCATTCATCTAGCGCAAGGATGCATATCAGCCAAAATAGGAAATAAAGAAATCTTTAGTTTGTTAGAAGAAAGAACTTCTTATGTTCATGAAGTTATCAAGCTTGAGGAAGACACCATAGAAAAGGAAATAGAAGATGAATCAAGCGAGAGCATACCCAAAGAACAACCTAAGCTAGAATTGCATACAAATACGAACGTGTTACTTGATGTGGTGCCTTTTTCTCCCATGAGAGATTAATCCAAGAGACGAAGTGAGGACAATGCTCCTAAAATTACCTACACCAAAGGAAAAACATCCACATGGAAGTCTACCACTCAAGCATCATATCCATGGAATACGTATCTACAATGGATGCAGAAGGATTGAATGACTAAACCAAATGATTCAACTCAAAAGCAGATCAGTCATTTAGTGGAAGCGAGGAGAGATAATCACTATTCACAACTGCAATCAGAATCCCCAAGACTCCTTTATGTGTGGCTTCCAAAATCATTAGTAGGAGCCCAAAAAACACAACAGCATATGTGGATTCCAAAGAAGACCAGAGAGACTACAACTCAAGAGTTCGATAAGCTCAAGGAAGTATTATGCCGGCAAAGAGAAACAACTAGGACCAAAAGGAATCAGCACAAACACAAAAGGAATGCGACGTCAACCAATAAGACTTCATGATAGAAGACAACAAAGAATGACCAAAACGATGGAACCAAATACTTAAAACACCGATGACAAAATGGATATGGAGACCCAAGAGCAGCCTGGACAAGAACCACCTACTCAACAAGACTCCACTTGCACTCATGAAGAGTCCAATGCACCTAGAGTACGCATAACAGGGCTGCATTACAAGGCCATGCATTTGGCACATTACCTTTTGAACAAAATTAGTGGTGCACATTTCCATCATGGGAATAGGTCTTAGATTCTACTTCCATAGGAATGAACTTACCATGTAAATAAATAAATGCTTTGGCTAGAACTAACTTTTGTTTTCTTTCAGAATTAAAAATCAAGAGAGGTATGGTAAGAGGCCTTACTTACTTAAGCAAGGGGAAACGGAGTGATGCAATAAGAAACATATCACTAAGCCACACATAACACATGACTTGATCTCTATTAAAAGATGATTTTCTATCTATTACAAGTGGAGATGGCTTCTAAGGATTCTGAAGCAACTATTCAAGAAGAGGTTCTCGAGTTCCTACAGAGTGTGAAAAAAGCCAAAGGTCATTAGTTTCGAGAAGATTAGCCCGCTGGGGATTATCTTTTCTTAGTAACAATAAAGATTATGGACACTGACCATCAGTTCTGAGTGATGTCTCAAGATTTCAAAGTCGTACATGAACTCTTGTCAACCGTAAACATAATGACATAGGCAGGTACTAAGAAATACTTCGAACTACCAATCTACAAACCAGACTTCCAAAGATGTACTCAGGTGATGAATACCCTCCAACCAACTTTACACGACCCATTAGTGCTCGAAGCAAGAGTTCTAGATACGGCCGGAGAGTGGGTAATCATACAATTCACCCATTACTTAATCAAAGATGCTTTTAGTTGGGAAAAAGACGGAAACACAATTTTGAAAGATGAAAGTCGAGGGATGAAGACACGAACATTCACTGACATCAATCATATCGATATAGAGGAAGAAGTCTGGTTGATTCATCAACATTTTTGCTTTCCAAATATGCATCGATACACTGCACCACAGAAAATCATAGTGCATATGCTATCTCATGCTATCAAACAAATAAGTAATCAAGTGAACATATATGATTTCTTCTTTGACTCCTTAGTCATGGTTGCATCCTAAACATACCTATGCATATTTTCTTTTATGTGTAAGTACTCTGTGGCAATATCAATCATGTCCTCTTTATAATTCATCTTCCTAATGAATAACTTCTACAAGCATGGAGAAATACTTCCACACACATTTTGCTATCCATACTGTGTAATATTAGTGTCATTCTTTTGAAAAGAAGGAGAAGTAAGAGAAACTATTTAACAATTTAAAGTGCTTCTTTGGTGTTGATGAAGCACTTATTTCTCATATGAATTAACTATGCAAGGGATGAGAATCAAGAAAATTATATACCTCATTGGAAGAATATAATGTTTGTGTCCTCCCACTCTACATGAAAGAGCTTCCAATGATGGTATTGTGTGTTTTTCCTCCTGAAAAATAGTAGATGAATACTGGAAAGTAAAATGAATAGTACATCTTTGGTCACAAGGAACGAATGAACCACCTACTTGGACATGAATGTTGTCATCTCATGGGAGAAAAATTTCCTTGTGAGTAATTCCATTATTGTAACATCTTCTCCTTGGAGGAAATTGTTCGAGTACCCCATGGTTGCTAGAATTCAGATGGTAAGAGAGAGAAAGAGAGAAGAGAATCAAAATAACATGTATAATGGACTAAGAAATATCTGTACATAGAGAAAAGTACTTTTTTGATATGTGTATGGGTCAGGGTGAGGTTTTCCATTCAATGTGATTGAAAATGATAAAAAATTGAAAAACTCATTTTTTGAGGTAGGGAAAGTTACGAGTTTGATGATGTGGCATTTACTTTTGGAGGAGTTTGAAAAAAGAACTATTTTGAGTGATGTTATTAAAAAATCCATATAAAAAAAGTAACTTCTGACATGTATATTAAGAAATGGGCCTTTTTTTAGTAAGCAATAACTAAATGTGTGACTTTTTAAAAAAAGTCATTTTTTTATTCACAAAGATGGACGGATTTGATTATGTGTAAAGTGGAATCTCTCTCTCTTTCTTTTACAAAAGAGAGAGATGACCCTACTTGGGCCTAAAAAAAAACCTAGTCTAGACTACTAAAAAGTGCTCTATTAAATGCACTTTGTTCCCTCAAGCAAGAACAAGATTAAGCTTAATCCCTTAAAATTAGGAATCCTTACAAGGCCCATGTAGGGTTCATTTTTTCCCCTAATGTTGTCGAGACGAATTCCGCTACACTTGTAGTAGACATTGAGACGCTTATACTGGCGAACAGAAACTGGTATATACCTTTGGCACAAAAGGATGAAATAGCCTGCACAAGCACTGCGATAGTGCACTCGGAGGCCGAAACGAGCTCAGATCGCGATTTCGGCACCACAAAACAAAGTTTTCTTGATCTCGAAGACACGCTGAGTATGTCACCAAAATTCGTGTGATTCTAAGACTGCAAGGGGAGGAGTGTCGACGGTGGCCTAGATGAAGCGACGACCTGCTCCGATACCAATTGTTGGAGATAGACGTCTGCAGAAGCACACGAATAGCACAAGGAAGGAGAAGAAGCTTGGAGCACAGCACACAATACTGAATGTATTACTAGAGAATGTACAAAGATAAGTAGCCCATTAGGGCAGTAGGCATATATACAAGCCGAGGGAAAAAAACCTCCTAAAGAGGGAAAAAAATGCCCCGGCGGTCTTAGTGTGTTCACACACATCACTACCTAAATATATCAACAGTGATTTCATGTTCGTTCACCTAGTATGTAAGAGATATTTTTACATTATATAGGCCTTGTGATCTCACGTTGGATTTCACAAAGTATGTCATAGAGATTTTTACATTAGGATTTGCTAATGTATTCTAACTTTGAATTACGCTTCAGTACAAGGTTTATGCTCATAAATTCAATTATTCGTCATATTTATGTGCTCTCGTAGTCATAGACACTTCATTGTTCCAAAGGTCTGAGTGATACGTTTGATGTTGTTTGGGAGTTGAACGCATACAGTCTATACGATTTAATGAATATGTTGTGTTATGTCAGATCCATTTTCAAACTGCAAGGAATGAGATGTGTTGAGTGCGACACAAAAAATCTTTCATCCTAGAAGATATAAGAGACCAAGCACAATATTTCTTTTCCTCGTCAATTTTAAAGCAAGTCAACCTTTGGCAATACTATTCATGTGATCTTACAATGTTATTCCTAGATGGAACAGATTGCTGAGTTCATCACATCAAAGAGATGATTTTATTTTTTGAACCTTGGCATAAGATAGTTATCTATACAATATTGATCCTTGCTGCACTTCATTATCGTCCCTTTTTTTAACGGGAGAACTGAAACATAGATGTAGTTGCAGGAAAATGATTGAAACAAGTCAGAATGTGCATATCGACTCAAAATGGATATATCCATTCAGCTGAATGAATACATGTCGAGAACGAGTGGATTAGAAGTATACATGCGTTTGCTACAGAGCCATTGAAGCCGTTGGACCAATGCACCTGTTTCCTCGAGCACGGAACTGAAGAAAGGAGAACCTAATATTTCTCCCTTCTTTATCACGGCTGCTTCCCCCATGGACCAGCATACCTGCCTCCTCGAGCACTAAAGCGAATGAAAAAGAACTTGGGGACACAAGAAAATCATTAAATTTCTCAGCAAGTCTCTTTAAAATATGTGTCTTGTTTCAAATTCTAGATATCGTACCGGTTTTGGTTTATCTTTTTTGTGTTTAAATAAACAGAAAAATTATGTTAACACAGCAGTACATATTATAACTAAACAGAAAGATTATATTAACAGAGCAGGTACATACTATGTAGTAGGCAAGTGCCCACCCAAAGTTACAGGGAATACATCATTGACAATCTTTTGTTAGAATATAAGGGAAGCTGGAGGTTCTTCCATTTGGTAAAACGATTTTTAGCTAGCAGCTTGTGCGCCTCATTATCCCTAGAGGGTGCTTGAGTGATATGTTTAATACAATCAAAAGAGGTTTTTAGGCAAAGCAAGGAGGAAATTCTATTGCCTTTACAAAAAATGTGATTATTCCTACTGATCTAGATGTTCCACAAAATATGGCCTCTCCAAACATTCCATAGAAGAATGTCCATGTTGTTACAACAGCCCAACATCACATCCATCTTGTTAAGCTTGGGATGACCATTTGATTGTAAGTAATACTCCATAGGGAGCCAAAAATTATTGGCATGTTGATAATAAAAAAATAGGTGGGAAACATTTTCCAAACTGCAAAGTATGTACAAAGACCTCCATCAAGTATAACCTTTCTCACTATAGGACCAATCCACAAGCCTTTGTGAATTATGAGCCATTGCAGGAAAGAATGTTTGTTGTAATCAGGAAAGGCCCATAGGGATTTAAATCTGTAGGTCCATTGATTACTAAACCAGCAAATATTTCAGTTAGTATTGAGCTTCCCAACAATATTGTCTATAGATCCTCTGCTTTTTTTGAAGATTTTTAGCGAAGGCAGCAACTTCCCCAATCTTCAAATGCTTTGTTTAGCATTCTTCCAACTTGTTAACCAAACGCGCTTTGTGATAGTAGATAACATGAAAACAAAAGGAAGAGACTTTAGCAATAGTGGATTGAATTTGATCAGACATCACCTTGTCATTTTCCACGAAATCCTTCTAGGATTCTATCCCAATTTTGTGACATTTATGCTCTTTTATAGAAATTTGACAGTTGTTCCATAGGGCAAGCCAGCCAATCTAGGGAGATTCCTGCATATAGAAACCAAAAAGGTCAGAAAAGTGGACAAGGGGGGAAAAAGATTCCTTCATTTTTTGCCAAGCCTTCTAGAATCTACACAAAAGAGAATTGCCAACAGGAGAGATGGCCTGAATGGAGACAATAATATCCCATAATTCCAAGTTAGACCCACCCTTGTAATTATTGAGATAGAATTTCTTAATATTCCTTTTAAGGAGAGCATCCTAGACATCATTACTACTCAAACATCTATATATCCATTTGCTAGCCATATTATCAACCATTTTACTAGGGCAATAAATGCCAAGTACCCCTTGCGACTTAGGTAAGCAACAAGTAGACCAAGAAACTGTAGCCACTTTGTTTTTATGAGCGTCCCCCCCCCCCCCCCCAAAGAAGCCAAAGAGATAATCTGGTTGAGTTTGTTCTTAAACGGGGACCAGCAAGCAAGAAAGTCGGTCCATTTAGGAAGCAAGTAATGATTCAAAATAAAGGTTCTATGAGCTAGAGAGTTATTAGAGTCATACCAATAAAATAGAAGATTTTTAAACTTATCTAGAACCCATTCCCACCTTTGCGACATGGATATCTTGAGGCCCATGGGAATACCAAGAAGCCTAAAAATTTCACCATCTTTCAAAATAGGACAACCAAGGTCAGACACATAATCAGGAATCAAATTGCTGGAAGCTTTAAAACCAGATTTATGATGATTGACTTTAGACCTACTAGTAGTGTATAAAAGATCTAGACATTTAATGCAATTCACAATAGAATCCTCATCTACATTTATCACAAGACTGGTATTGTCAACAACATTTGCAATCCTAAGGAATTAGAGGAGTTAGGGATGTTAATTCCCCTTATTTTAACATAGAACATAGCATCTTTGATTAACCAACCGAAGACATCACTGTCAATGGAAAATAACAGAGGGGCAAGAGGGCATCCCTATCTAATAGATCCAACAAGGGAGAAGGGATCAGAATTATGACCATTAATCACCGCTCTAGAGCAAGAATTACCAAACAAAGTGCTCACATACTTAATGAATCTTTTACCAACCCCTAATTCATGAAGGGATTGGAAGATGAAGTCCCACTCAATCCTATCATAGGCCTTGTTAAAATCTATTTTAAATAAGTAGAAGTATTGACCTCTAGAAAACTCAATGCCTTCCCAAATGGCAATGATGGCATCAAGGATGAACCTTCCCTTGATAAAACCGTTTTGTTCAGGAAGAATGATTTTATCCATCAAAGGGCTGATTCTTCCAGCTAATGAGGATGCAAAGATTTTGTATATGGAATTCATGCAAGTTATAGGTCTCCAATTGTTAAGGTCATCTTTGTCACCTCTTTAATGGATGAGCCTAATAACCCTAGTTCTCTTATCTCTAGGAAGATAAGCCTCTTCCCACATCAAAAGAATATAGGGAGTTAGGAAGTCTCTTAAGACAATGAGAAACTCATTAGGTAAACCATCAAAACCCGGAGACTTACACGGTTTCAATTTATTGATGGTTTCTTTGATTTCATAGGTAAAGAGGGTTAGGTCTAGAATGGGAACCAAGCTTTGAGGATTCATTTTTTTCCTTTTTATGGCAATACTGGCTCTAGCCCTCTAGATGTCCTCCCCTCTATTGGGAGAACTAGAGAAAACATCCATAAAGAAGCTTTTAGTCTCCTATAAAATCTCCTCAATGTTGATAGTGTGTCCACCAATCTTCTTCTTGATCAAAGGGATGAAATCTCTGACTTTATTCTTTTTCATAAGAGAAAACATAGCATTGTTATTTCTATCCATCTTCCCCCTCCAATACTCTTTTGATGAAGCAAGAGTGCTTCTAGCTTCAAGATATTTTTCCTTGCAAATTCTCAAGCTTAAATATTGGTAAGACTCACAGTTAACACAGTGATTATTTAGCTCATTCATCAAAACAACCCTTCTTTTACTTCTAATGTCTCTAGGTAGATTTTTGTAGAAGGTAAAAAGGCATTGGATGTCTAAGACTGACTTCTCCAAAACTCTACAAGGGGATTGTATAGAGGTGAACTAATGAGAAATGATGGACTTAATTTTTTCAAGGATGCTCTGATGCTTAAGAAGAGACATATTAAGATGAGGCCGACGAGCCCTATAGGTAGGGATACCTTTTCTAAGTCTCAGACACAAAGGCTTGTGGTCAGAGAGTAACAAAGAGGAGTCCAGCTTGTAGCTGATGTACAAACACTCATGGGCATAAGAGATGTTAGCATAGCATCTGTGAAGTCTAGTAGTAGAGAATGAGTCACCAACTTGTTTATTCATCCAAGAAAGGCCCATATTAGGAGAAATGTCAACCAAGTCTAGATTATTATAGAGATTAGTCCAGGAAAGCTTTTCAGAGCCACGGATAACATTACCTTTACACTCCCATCTATCAGTCAGATTAGTGACCATGTTAAAGTCTCCAACAAGCAATAAGGGACCTTGAAGAAAAGACAAATTCTCCCAACAAAGTTGTCTAAGTTGACAATTATTAGAGCATAAACAGAAACAATGTGAACATTGAAAGGATCATGCAATCAAATGGAGCACCATTGATTCCAAATGTTGATGGTAGAGGCTTTAATACAATTGGAGAGAGATAGAACAATACCAATAATAGTACCACCTTTACCAGTGTCATGTTTTGTAACAAACCACTTATACCTATTGTGAGGAGATGGTTGGGTACACTCGAGAGATGAGGTGGTGCTGCACAAATCATGCTCTACACCTGCCAATGTAGCTTTAGAGTACCTTAATAGACACGTTTAACATCCCAAATATGCATTTGGACTCATAAGGTACCTTGGAGCATCACGTTCAAATAGTTATGTCAAAAGAGATAACTTTTGAGGTTGAAGAATTCCAAAAACTTGCTATTTAGGGGCTTGGTTCTTCTCAAAGATTTACTCAGTGATCACTCATTGATTACAATTGACCCGAGAGCTTTTAGACATAGCTAATTGGAATCGTAAGCTTGCTATAGGAGGTTACACCACTAATTTAGGATGAGCACATAGAGAAATCATATAAAGAAGTTGGGGGTGTAGTCTCGACTTTTTAGGAAGATGACAGTGAGCAAACATAGGTGACTTGCAGAGAACATATCCCACAATCTACTCAATCAAATGATGTCAAAATTGATATCCGAAGAGTAGAGAGTGTGAGCTACATATATTAAGTTGAATCACATCAATTGGATGAGTATATGTAGAGAACTCTTCAAAACAAATTCGCTGAAATATAGTCTTAGCAGTAGATAACAATACACAAGAAGCAACTTGCACAAACTGAATCAAATGTGTATAATTATTAATGTATGATGTGGGCTTACTATAGCCAGCATATTGAAGCTCAATAATTCCTTCTTCCTTTAGTTCTATTTGTGACTAAAAGTCATGAGCTTTTATAGATGTGAGATAAATTTGAATTTTGAATCTGCCACCTAAAAGTGATCCTACCTCTTAGGATCTTGAATGATTTGATTCCAACTATAAGTTGGGTGTAAATTCCATCTAGTAATGTCATGAGATTCATCAATTATCTACTTTTACATTTATCACAAGTGTAAAAACTCATAGCTTTTACAAGAGGTGTTCATGTGTGACTTATGAGTAGTCACTCAAAGACTTTATGAAGTAAACCTTGATATTTGGTCAAGCATCAGGGCTTGCCAAATGTACAAACAGCTCCCCCTCAAGCCTAACATGCTTGATTCTTCAATCCATAGGTATTTCCTATAATCCAATCATTGATTTGAAGCTATTGAGCTCGCTTCCATCAAGGGATTTAGTCATTATGTCTACACATTGCATATGTGTAGATACATAAGACAATTGTATCTCCTTGCTAACAATCTTTTCCATAACAAAGTGATAATGGACTTCTATATGCTTAGTTCTAGCATGAGAAATAGGATTAGCAGCTAACTGTAGTGAGCTCATATTGTCTCCAAATATAAATGGAGTGCTAAAGTGCAACCCTAAAACTGTGTATAGCGTCTTGATCCACATTGCTTCTTGTGTTGCATTTGCCAATTCTTTGTATTCAGATTCAGTTGAGAAAAGAGCTACAGCAGGTTGCTTCTTTGAGGTTCAAGAAATGAGCTTTATACTTGCAAAATATAGATATCCAGATGTGCTTCTCTAGTCATCTTTTGATCCTACCCAACCTGCATCAATGAAGAGCTTCATATTCAAATCAGATGTATAAGGATGATATAGACATTCATTAATTCTCCCCTTCATATATTTCAATATCCTTTTCGCTTCATCCATGTGAGGTTTCCTAGGAGTGTGCATGAATTGGCTAAGCACACTTACTACATAACAAATATCTACCCTGGTTAGGGTGGCATAGTTCAAGCTTCCAACTAGGCTTTGGTAGCTTGTAATATCTCCAATTGGTTCCCCTTCATGAGCACTTAACTTGTGATTGACATCCATGGGAGTACTTGAAACCTTAGTTTCCTGCATTTTGAACTTTGCAATCATATCCTTAATGTATTTCCATTGGGTGAGAAACATTCCTTGATCTTTGTAGACAACTTCCAAGCCAAGAAAGTAAGTGAGCAATCGAAGGTCACTTATCTTGAATTCTTCTTTCATTTGAGCTTTGATCTTTGTGATTCCATCTGCATCATCACCTGTAAGAATGATATCATCTACATACACACATAGATATATAACTTCATACTTATTCTTCTTAATGAAAAGTGAAGAATCAACCTTGCTCAATTTGAATCCTTTGTCTTGCAAGAAAGTGACAAGTCTATAGTTCCAAGCTCTTAGAGCTTGCTTGAGTCCATAGAGAGCTTTTTTGAGTTTGCATACATGCTCAGGGTGTAACTCATCAACAAATCTAGGAGGTTGTGCCATGTACACATCCTTCGAAATCCATCCATTTAAGAATGCATTTTTTACATCCATCTTATAGATGTTCCAATTTCTTGAAGCAGCTGTACTTATGAGAACTCTAATTGTTGGCATCTTTGCCACAAGAGAGAAGATATCCTCATAATCAATTTCTTGGGTTTGAGCAAACCCTTTTGCCACAATTCTTGCTTTATACCTATTTATTGAACCACCTGAATTCCATTTTACCTTATAGATCCACCTAGATCCAATGACCTTCATGGATGGTTTCTTGAGAATTAGGTCCCAAGTTTGATTCTCTTGGAGTGCTTGTATCTCTTCCTCCATTGCTTCTTTCCACTCTGATTTCTTGTTGATTTCCTCAAGGGTTGATGGCTCCTCTGAGTTGATATCCTAAGCAATGTAGTGTTAGAGGGCCGCCGAACCAGGACGGATGAACCCGGACAGGTGCCTTAAATGTAAAAGTGCTGGACGGCCGCCGAACAAGGACAAGAGTACGAGGACAGGGAGCTTAAATGAAAAAAAAGAATCTTTCAGGGAACGCGCAGGTAACTGCAGAAGTGCGCATCCTTGTAAAAAATCCTCTATTTAAGGCAATGAAAAAAAAGAGCGGAGCAGCCCGTTTTTTGTGGGAATTGTAGTGTGTCGTTTGATTAAGTCTCGTTGAGAAGTGTAACACATTGTGTGTGCGTATATGTTGTTGAAAGGATAAGTTCTGCTTTGTTCTGTTCCATCTATACTCCGGCTAGTCGATTATTCTCTCCTTAGTACAGAATGATGAATCAGTTGTATTGCGTTGCGAGTCTGTTCGGTGATGATTGAGTGTGTCTCTGAGCGTGATCAAGCGCGGTATGTTATTTGGTAGTTCTTCGGCGAAGTAGGTAGCGCGAAGAGTAATCTCGAACTAATTGTCTGTAAAGTTTCTGTAAGCGACCGAATTCGTTACTGTAGCTTATATTTGCTGTTTACTCCAACTACGGGAAGACTAGTAGCTGTAATGGTCTGAATGTGAGTAGGACATCATTGGTTTATGGTTAGACGTTTATTACGAGGAGATTGGTTGTTGAGTCCGCGTAACTTTAAGATATAATGTCTGGTTGGTATACCTATCTGCCCTGACGAAGTACGGATCATGTGACATTGTTATTGAAGTATATTTTGCGCATAAATTAAGTAACCGGATTGCTACCCTCAGCCCTGAAGTTCTAATTCCAATACACTGAACAGTCTTCCGTTGTTCAGGGATGGACACTGAGCTAAGGACGGGATGACATTAAGATTGTGTGTTAAATTGGGAAAATAGTACAGGGCCTCTGTCTAACAGACCCCTACCGCTCCCAAGGACCCACGTGGATAAGAGAACATTTGTGGTTAGGAAGATTTGGAACCAGTTGAACTTGAAGTGTTTGAGTCGTAAGTAGAGTAACGATTAAACGATAACCAGTTTAACATTTGGCGCCGTCTGTGGGAAAGTGGCATCATGTTGCCAGTTATCTGTGAAAAGTGGCAGTAGCGTGCCGGCTGTTTTGCAGAATCAAACACTACGTTTATCGTTCGATTGACTGACGGTAGCAACAGAGCCAGATTGTTGCCAACTGCTCAGATAGTGCTACTAAAGCAATGATACATGCCGGTTACTCGGTCTGGCGAAACGTATCCTAGGAACCATACGACTGGAACACAAAAAGTACTAAAAACAACCCTAGGAGAAGAAGGTATAACGCGGCCTGACCCAGTGGTCAAGCAAATTAAGGACGATAGAATTAATTCCGGTCATATTCCGGTGGAACGATCAACGCCTTTGGTACATTCTGGTGTCATTTCGACCCAGCCTAACCAAAGTACAGTAATTCCAGAATCTACCAAGACGCCGCTGGAGACCAGTTTAACAATCTTGGATAAAGATTCAGAGTTATCCACGATTAGACAAACTCTAGGAAAAGAAATCCGTAAAAGCGGAAAAACACTATAGTCTGGTACACTGTCAGTTCATTCCGGTGATATTCCGGTGATAGAAACACCAACTGGCGGCCAAGGATTAGCATTTTTTGCGGAGTCCTCAGCCCGACCCGCGTGCTTGGAAGAAAGATTTCGGATACTGGATATCCAGAAGGAAGGAGAGCTATTCGAAGCAGAGATCCGAAGTATCCTACGCAAAAACAGCACACCGGAAGGCACGCCATCCGGCGATCCAGATTCTGATAGTTCAACTAATCAACCTCAAGATACAGAAGAAGGACCGGAGACACTCACGATGAATGGACAACAACAGCAACAACAGTTAGGCCAACCAAGGCCGCCTCCAACAGGAGTAACATACACGAAATTTGGTGGATTCCCAGGAGATGACCCGGATGCTCACGTACGCACTTTCGAGATCAGTTATGCAGTCCTCAACCATCCACCGGATCAGGCATACAAAGCCATTGTTTTTCAATCTACTCTGGTCAATGAAGCGGCTAGATGGCTTACGGAATACGACATTAATCATTTCGGTACCTATGATGCAGTACGAGATGCTTTTCTGCAAAGATTTAGGCTAAAGAAGAATCCCGTCGAAATCTTTGATTATTTACAGAACAACCGACAGAAGGCGAATCAGACTGTCCAAGAATATGCTACACTTTTTAGAACACACTTGCGATAGATACCACAGGCCCACGCCAACTTACCGGATGACGTCATCACTCAGTGGTTTATCAATGGTTTAAACCCGCAATTGAAGCACATCATGATTATCAGATGTGTCGGAGCAATGACATTGGATGCAGTCATCGCCATGGCTCTGCAACTGGAATCCAAAGTCGGTGGATTTACAGAAGATCTAGAGTGGTCAAAAGCGAACAAAACTATGACTGAAGATATAACCAGACAAGTGTACTGTATCACATGCAAAAATTCAGGTCATACTAGTGCTAACTGTGCGCTAAATCAAACATTCTGCGCTATCTGCAACACTGCCGGACACTCCACCGGAAATTGTGTCTACAATGCCAGAATACAGGGAACAGCAACAGTCAATGCTGTTATTCAAGAACATGGACAGGCAGCGAATCACTATGTACCTCCGCAACTGAGAAACAATCAACCACAGGGATATCGAAACTACCGAGGACAGAGGAACAATAACTATAATGCAAACCGCTGGCAGAACGAACCACCACCGGAAAATCCCAATTTACCACCGCCACGCTGTCATTTTTGTGGTGAATTCGGACACATTAGAAGATATTGCAAGGACGCAGCTGAGTATGATCAAAGGAAGAAGGAGCGGCAAAACCCAATGGCCAACATGGTACAAATTACACCGGTAAAAACGCAAACTGCTACAGTCCAGACCCGATCAGGTAAACAACTGTAGCCAACAGCAGAAGTATTTGAACCAGGGATACGAGAACAACATAGGATGTATAACAAGGCTAGTCACTGGACCGCCACAGAACCACCAGTGTTCCCAGAACCCATTCAGGTGACTCAGACCTCGTCGACAAAGGAAGGAACACAACAAGAGGAAGCAGCAGCGGAACCACCATCAGCAGTAGACATAACAGCAGATACTTCGGCATCCGTAGAGACCTCAAGTTCAAAAGAGCAGGATAACCAATCTCAGCAGGCCTGGGAAATTTTATCCAAGGCATCTATCACTCTGCCTCTCGGCCAACTACTGGCATCAGTACCTGGTGTTCGACAACAGTTCCAGCAACAGTTCAGTCCGGTACCTTCTTGTATTCCGGCGACAGCAGCAGTTCAACCAGAACCTGATTCTATGGTTGATCATTCAGTCCCCTTGATTACAGTATGGTATAAGAATCATAAAATTACACAGTATTGATTGATGGAGGCTCTGGTGTCAACATTGCAACTACAGCCTTATGCAATAGGTTAGGATGGACCGAAATCGAACCAGTTCAATTTTTTGTCAGGATGGCAGACCAATCTAGAGTCCATCCTGTAGGACTTGTGTGAAATGTACCCATTACTTTACAAGGTACGACCTTCAAAATGAATTTTGTCATACTAGATCTGCCGGAATCCACTTTGGATTACAACCTTCTTTTTGGTCGACCTTGGCTGAAGCATGCGAAGGTAATACAAGACTGGTCTGCACAAGAGCTTACGTTCAAAGATGCCAGCCGTAGATATGTAGTAAAATTAGATGCTATACAACCTTGCGAACTGCACGCCAGACCATATTTTGCTGAACCTATCCACATGTTAGATGGACTATCAGATGATGAAGAAGAGGAATTTTTGAAGAGTAACGCTGACTTAATGACCCTAGGGACTGTTGATCTACAGTCCGTAATAGATAACTGGAGTACTTCAGTATGTACAGTTACACCAATCACCCAAGAGACCAAGCAGGAAGATAGGGTGCCGACACATGACAATGAATTACATTCACTATTTCGGTCGACAGACGACACAGAGAAACCACAACAGTTTTATGTCTCCGAAGACCAGTTGACCTCGTACAATCTAGGAGATGAAGATCATCCACGACCTGTAAAGATAAGGCAAAACTTTCCGAAATTATTTAAAGCTGATCTGATTCGACTACTTCGCGAATTCTCAGACGTCTTTGCCTGGGATTACAAAGATATGAAAGGATTAGATCCGCGCATATATCAGCACCGAGTCATGTTGAAGCCTGAAGCTAAACCGAATAGGCAGCCCAGCTATCGGATGAATCCCAATTATGCATCTCAGGTAAAAGCCGAACTTGACAGATTACTAAAGGTAGGATTCATCGTACCAGTAGAACATGCTGAATGGATTTCACCAATTGTGATCGTGCCAAAGAAAAATAAGCAATTACGAATCTCTGTAGACTACTGGAAATTGAACGCAGCAACAGTACCAGATCCTTTCCCGATCCCCTTTCTGGATACCATGCTTGATAGGGTAGCAGGCCACGAAATGTATTCATTCTTAGACGGATACAGCGGTTACAATCAGGTTAGAATGGCTGAAGCAGATATCCCAAAAACCGCCTTCATTACCAACTGGGGTGTCTTTGCTTGTACGGTAATGTGGTTTGGATTGAGAAATGTACCAAGCACCTTTCAGCGATGTATGCAGGAGATTTTCTCTCCTTATCTCAATTCGTTTATGCAAGTTTATCTCGATGATTTCTCAATTTTTGGAAAAATGATGGCACATTTGCTTCATCTACGATGCTGTTTCCAAAAGTGTCGAGATTACCGACTCTGCCTTAACCCAAGCAAATCTGTGTTTGCCGTTTCATGTGGCAAACTACTTGGTCATATTGTATCTGCCCAAGGTATCCGAGTAGACCCAGACAAGATTTCGGCAATTTTAGAAGCCCCAGTACCCGCCACTCCAAAAGAAGTAAAGCGTTTTATGGGTCAAGTACGGTGGCACGGCAGACACTTACGGTGGCTTGCTCATCTGGCTGTACCTCTGAATAGACTAATCACCAAAACTCCACGACAGTTCGAATGGACTCAAGAATGCCAAACTACATTTGATCGACTCAAGTATCTATTAACGCAGGCACCAATCCTACAACCACCGGACTGGGACAATCCGTTCCATGTTTTTTCGACACCTCAGATATTGCGATCGGCAGTATTCTGATGCAGCAAACACATAAGTGGTTTTGCCCTGTCTATTACGCCAGCAGAAGGCTTGCACCGGTAGAAAAGAACTATTCTACCACTGAAAGAGAATGTCTAGGATTAATTTACTCCATCAAAAAGTTTAGACATTATTTATTAGGCCGGAAATTCACCTTTCATGTGGATCATGCTGCCCTTGTCTATCTAGTGAGACAACAACATCTAGGCGGACGATTAGCCCGATGGGTGCTACTCTTGCAGGAATTTGATTATGAAGTCATTCACCGACCCGGAAATGCACATGCCTTAGCAGATTTCTTATCTCGCCTAGATTCTGGTGAAGCTCCGATAGGCATAGATGACACGACTCCAGCAATTTATAGTTCTGAGCCAATGACCGATGAGACTGCCGAATTACAAGCAACACCTACATATTATGATCAGATTTTAACTTTTCTCACCGAAGGATGCTTTCCATCTGACACTGCCAAGGCAGTTCGAAGGAAATTGGCAGTCTTTAGCCGCCGATTCCGGTTAGTTGCAGGAGAACTATATTATGTAGATCACACCGGAATCTTACTTCGATGTGTTCCTCCGCACGAAATTAACTCGGTCATCACGATGGCTCATTCAACCCCTACTGGTGGTCATTTTGCCACAGATCTAACTCACCGGAAAATTCTGCAAGGAGGTCTCTGGTGGCCTACTATGTACCGAGATGTGGCCCAATTCGTCAAAAACTGTGATAATTGTCAAAGGTCTGGACAACCACTGCAACGACACTTCTTTCCCTTGCAGCCTATTATGCCACTCGAACCATTTCAGAAATGGGGATTAGATTTTATCGGTCCAATCACACCTCCAGCAGTCTTCAGTAACAACAGATACATACTAACCTGTACAGACTATGCAACGAGATGGGCAGAAGCCTGGGCTTTACGGTCTGCTACAGCAGTTGTAGTAGCGAAATGTCTGTTAAATGATGTCTTCCCACGGTTTGGCTTACCACTCGAATTGGTGACAGATCAAGGTACTCACTTCATAAATCAAGTAATGAAGGTACTAACCCAATCATTCCAGGTGACACATAAACTCAGCTCTCCATATTACCCTCGCGCCAATGGTCTGGCCGAAAGCACAAACAAATCACTATTGAATATCCTCCGGAAACTGATCATGGAAGCACCGGAAAGATGGGATCAACTACTACCTGCAGTATTATGGGCATACCGAACTACATACAAGGTAACAACAGGTTTGACACCTTTCAAACTAGCTTGTGGTTTAGAAGCAATAGCACCCATGGAAATAGTTATCCCAAGCCTGCGTGTAGCAATCACCCAGAAAATGCTACCAGAAGAGTCGCTGACAGCACGAATGGACGCACTCAGGGAACTTGATGAGCACCGATGGCTCAGTTTTTTAACCATGCGCGAAGTACAACTAAGGCAAGCCAAGACACACGATCGATATTTGAAGACCCCAATCTTTTCGGTAGGTCAGCTTGTCCTTTTCTATAATGCAAAATCCGATAGAGCAGCAGGAAAGTTCAAACTACGCTGGTTCGGTCCCTTTAAGATCTCAGAACAAGTCGGTCCGGCAACTTTTCGGTTGACTACGTTGACTAGAAATCCACTCCCCAAGGTAATTAATGGGTCGAAGTTGCGGCCATATCATCACACCACTAGCCAGCATTAAGTTTTCGACGATGGACCGCGTTTTGTTTAAACTTTTCCTTCTTTTTGCTTTTTATAAATAGCCGCGTTTTGTACGATCTTGATATAACCAGCCGCCCTCTTAACAGTCACTCGAGTACGCACACTTGCATGAAAACCAGTACTAGTCCCGCACCGCACAATGATATTCCACCTCCACCATAGTGTGTCTATTTAAACTCTGTGGACGACGCCGAAATAAGCTATTGTGTTGCATGCTAGTATTCTGAGCCCTCGTGCATTCTGCATCCGTGCTCATCATCTACCTCAGTAACCGCCATGGAAGCAATAGCCAACTATGCAGCCTTCCGCGATGGTATCCCTACCGAGGTAGGTGAATACCTGCGTTGCAGAGGGTTGGCTAACTTCGCTGAGTTGCCCTGGCACTCGGTGGAAGCCCATCCTTTCTTCACACAGATCATCACCGCCATTGCTCAGTCCCCCGCCACCGAACGCCAATGGGTTTTTCTCTCACTCCCTTCGCGAACAGTCATCACCTTCCAAGCCTTCGCTGAAGCCTATCGCCTCAACCCGCAAGGCCGTGAAAATGGCCCGAGTATTCCCATTGCCCGCATGAATGAACTATTCCCCCGCTCCTCGTCCAACGAATACGCCATTCTCTGCCGACCCGAACCCGAACGATCCGCTCTGCAATTCTTAGTCGCCATACTTAACCTGCAAAAACGCACTTACGGCATCTCACGACCATTTTATTCCGCTTTAGAATTAGTTGTCCAGGAACCCGTCAACTTTGCATCATACTTCTTCCTCAGAATCCATAAAGAATGTGTAGCCATCGTGAAGCAACTCCAAAAGGGTACCACCCCGCGCTCTCGCCTTCCCCACATCATCTCATTCCTTTCCCCGCCATCCTTGCTGCACAACCTCCACCCCAAGGTCCCATTCTTAGGCACGAAGAGTCAGTTCAACCTCTCGACGAAGAAGAAGAAGAAGATGAGGAGATCAACCAACTTTTCTGCAATAAGAGAATTCGGATCAGCTCTTCAGAAAGCGAAGCACAAGGATCCGCCATTGACATGCACTACATTTATATATATATGTTGCTTGGATATATTTGGTAGACCAAGCACACTTTGATCCCTGCATATTTGCTTCAAACTTCTTTCACCTATATGAGCTAATCTTTTGTGTCACACTTTTAGTTCTGATAAGTTTGTCCTGCATAGTTGAATAGTGCTATGTTCCTAGTGTCTTGCAATTCAAAATGTGAAGAGTCCACCTGTCTTTTCACCTTTTGCAATCCTCTTGGATCCTTCTTGAGGGTCTTCAACAAATGCTCCATTTGTTGTGAACCTTTCCTGCAATGTTTTGTCTACAAATTGTCCAACGCTTATAAAATTCTTGGTTATTGTAGGTACATACAATACCTTACTAAGTAGATTCATATTTCCATGTGGTGCCTTCACATTTCCAATCTTTATAGCGGAGTTCCTTCTATCATCTCCTGTTTAAACCTCATGTCTATTCCTTGGATCTTCCAAGTCAGATTATAATGCCACATTTCCTCCTACATGAATTGAACAACCAAAATCTATATAGAACACATGCTCATTTGCTTTACCTTGATTCATGGTCATGTTCATCAATAGAAGTGAGTCCTCTTGTGTCTGCTCTTCAGTATAATTGTTGAAATCCCTTTTTCCTCTATATCCTCCTTGGTTATTGGTGTTGTTGTAGTAGTTGTTGTTGTTGTAGCAATTGAAATTGTTTGATCTTCCTCTTCCATAGCTTCCTCTATTGAACCCTCTTCCTCTATGATTCCTAGGATTCCTGAGACAATTCTCAGTTGTATGGTTATTCAATCCACATATAGAACATGGAGAGGGACTTTGGAATCTCCCCCTGCCTTGCCTACCTTCTCTGCCTCTTCCTCTTGTACCTCTACCTTTTCCTACAAAACTAGCTTGGGAGGTACTAGCTTCATCATTTGATCTTTCGCCTTTTCCTTTGCTATCTTTACTCTTATTTTTATCAGTGTATAAGGCACATATTGATTACCTTTTGAGTTTTCATTGTTTTTCACAAGCTTGGCTTCATGACTTAATATTTGTCCCATCAGAGATTTGAAATCAGGTACCTGCATATCCATGTATAGATCGCTGTGGTGAAGGCTTCCCATTTATCATCTGCCTTGATTCCATTGATCACTTGTCTTACAATTTGCTGCTCTTCAATGACTTCTCCAATGCTTCCATGTTGATCAGCTAGATTCTTCATTTTGGTGACATAATCTGTCACACTTTGCTTGGGCATCTTTATGAGTGTTGTGAATTCCATCCATATTTGGTTCTTCCTTGCTCTAGTGCTTGAAGAAAAGAATGCTTCAAGTGCATTCCAAGTCTCTTGTGATGTCTTACAGTTCCTAATGTGTGGAAGTAAGAAATCAGAAATTGAGTCGAGAATATAATACCTGGCGAAAGCATCCTTTGAGCACCATGTTGTTAACCTTTCTTGTTCTTCTTGAGTAGGTTTGCCTTTGCTTCTAAGTATTGGCATCAACATATCTCCAGATATGTACCCATAGAGATTTCTACCTTGAAGATATGCCTCCATTCTAATAGACCAAGCAAAGTAATTACTTTGATCCAATTTTTCAATTGATGATGGGAATCCATCTCCCATGTTGAGATGATGATTGCTCTGATACCACTGTGAGGAGATGGTTGGATACACTCTAGAGATGAGGTGGTGCTGCACACATCATGCTCTACACCATCCCATGTAGCTTTAGAGTACCTTAATAGACACGTTTAGCATCCCAAATATGCATTTGGACTCATAATGTACCTTGGAGCATCACCTTCAAATAGGTATGTCAATACACATAGATTTCAAGGTTGAAGAATTCCCAAAACTTGCTATTTATGGACTTGGTTCTTCTCACAGGTTTATTCAGTGCTCACTCATGATTGATTACAATTGACTTGAGATATTTTAGACATAGATAATTGGAGTCCTAAGCTTGCTATAGGAAGTTATTTCACTAATTTAGGATAAGAACATGAAGAGAAATCATATTAAGAAGTTGGGGGTGTACTCTTAACTTTTTAGGAAGATGACAGTGAGCAGACATAGGTGACTTGCAGAGAGCTTATCTCACAATATACTGAATCAAATGATGTGAAACTTGATATCAGAAGAGTAGAGAATCTAAGCTACACAAATAAGTTGAATCACATCAATTGGATGAGTTGATGCAGAGAAGTCCTCAAAACAAATTCACTGAAATATAGTCTTAGCAGTAGATAATAATACACAAGAAGTAACTTGCATTTACTAAATCAAATGTGTATAATTATGAACGTATGATACAAAGGAGATGATATAGGCTTAGTCATACATATGTGGGCTTAGTGAAGCCTCTAGATTGAAGCTCAATATGTCCTTCTTCCTTCTATTCTATTCATGACTAAAAGCAATGAGCTTTTATAGATGTGAGATTAATTTTGAATTTCAAATCTGGCACCTAAAAGTGATCGTACCTTTTAGGATCTTGATTGATTTGATTCCAACTATTATGTGGATGTAGCTTGCATCCCCTAACGTCACGAGATTCCTTCAATCATCTACTTTTACATTTATCTCAAGTATTAAAACTCATAGCTTTTACAAGAGGTGTTCATATGTGATTTATGAGTAGTCACTCAAGACTTTATGAAGTAAACCTTGATATTTGTTCAAGCATTAGGGCTTGCCAAATGTCCAACACCTATTAGATAAGGTATTTAGATTAAACAAAAGAAGATGCCCACCGATTTTAACTTCTTGAAGGCATAGCACATCAGGAAGGGAAGTGAAAGAAGTTATTCACTCATTAAACATTTTGGGTCTAATCGGTTCAGCTAGCCCTTTAAGATTGCCTAAGATAATAGAAATATCAGACATGACCAATAGAAAATAATTAATTCTTACTACTTGGGGATGACTTGACCACAACCAATGAGGACTTAACAACCTCCTTCCTTCTTGACTTCCTTCTATTTTTGGTAGTTTTGATAGTGGATAGCGGGGTTCTGACATCTTCCTTTGCCCTTAAGCCATTAAGAAGGGTGGAAAAGGTATCGTTTTGAGACATGGAAGCTAACACATTGCTTTCTTCTTCATCATCCATGGAGTCGATTCTTTTTTTTTCAAGATTTTTCAATGCCAGGGAGAAGACATCAACCTGATCTGAAGACAAATGATTCACCAAATTATTAGAATTACTCACAATGAAAGGACCATGAGTAGAAGCTCTTTCCTTGGGAGCATGAATGATTCTATTTTTTGTGCCAACTAGAGTCCATTCACTAGGAGAGGGATCTACAGGACCGATGACCAAAGGGTTATTACCATTATATTGCACAATGCTCGAGAGCAACTTGTTAGGATTCAAATTCTCCTTCAGATTTGCTACTGTTGTGCTATCTTGAGAGCTATCTTTATGATCAAATGGGTTAAAAATTCCTTCCAACAGAACAGCAAATGGATTAGAGTTTTTAAAATTTTTTTTCTTTTGAGTCTTAGGACATGCCTTTTTGTTACTCGATATGGGGAGGGGGATGCTAACTTGGTTCTAAGGTTTACCTTCAAAGACCCTAGTCTCACATTCTAAAGATTCCTTTTGATGAAGCTGGGTCAATGTTTAATTATATGGCCTTGCTTATAACAATGATTATAGGCATTAGGAATCTTTGATATCAATGTGCATTTTTATGGGTTTGGAGAAATCAAACTCGATGAGAACCGCAAGATCCCATTTGGGATTAACCCCATTGTTTCTAGCTTTTTTCCTTAACACTTTGCCCATGACATTGTCTAAGTTTCCCACCCAAGGGTAGAAATCCATAGGAAGGTCAAGGAATTCTAGCCAAACAGGTATCTTAGTAAGTTTAGGCCCCTTAAGTTGAAGCCTACATGCCATTTAAAGAAAGAAATAGGAATATTCCTTATTAGCCACTGACCCTCACTAAGAACCTGAATAGCATTATTAGCATCCTCAAAAAAGAAAGAGAAAGAAATTAAAAAAAAAACTGAATATGTTTCACGAACAAGCCTCTACTCTCCCAGTTAGCTTTAATCTAAGATTTCAAAGTATCCTGTGTTGGTCGTGGGCCATGACAAAGCCCAACGACAACTTTGTAAGTGAGCTAGGCTTGTCGTATATCAAGAGAACTTTTGTCTATGACTAGAGCTTCATCTTTAACCTCACTACATAATTCCTCAACAGTGATTTAGCGTGCATTCTCGATGGCTTTACACTTTCCCTTATCAACAAAAGTAGTTTTAGGAAGAATACCTTGCATAAAGTTGGATCCAAATATATCCTCAGAAATGTTACTAGTAGGCCTAATCATGTCAGCGTACGATCGTTGCTGCTTATCTTGTTGAATGCTAGACGTTGTTGGAGTCAGGGGCTCACCCAAAGAACCATGTCATGCTTGCTGAAAGGGAGGATGATGCTCCTCTTGAGAGACTTCTACATTGTTGGGAAGTTGCTGGTTATGTTTTGTGCTCAATAGGTCCACATGCATTATCGAGAGTCCGTTATGAAGGGCTTCAAATAGAGCCTTAGCATGCAAGTGCTTAGCAAACACAAACAAAGAAGAGAGCACACATGCATCCTACCCCATCGGGGCAAGACACAAGGAGGAGTCTCAATGACAGGAGCTTACATGAAGCTAGGGTTTGCCATGGACAACCTCCCGAATCTCCAAAAAGCTATATTTAGTTTATCATAGTTTTCAAACTATTATACCCCTTGGAATAGAGAGGATCTTTCAAGGATAGATGAGATCCCAAAGGCACTAAGCTCATTCATTATATATTTTGTTTTAACTAAATCCAGCATCTTCCGTTTTTCATCCTAGCCTCCACAACCTCTCCCAAGTATCTTAGTGCCCTGCATGCCGCAAAGACTATCTATGTCCCTTTTTTCATTTATAAATCATGTTGTAGCTATCAAATTATGACTTAGTGCTCTCTCTCTCTCTCCATTGAATGTTTTCTCCCACATCTATGTGTATCCCTTAATGATGGCTTTTATGACCTATCGAGAGGAGAAAACTTCTCGAAAGCAGCTATGACATGAGCTCGATCCGCTCACTCATGCTCAAATTTCTCAAATTTGTCATCCTGCTTCTAAGTTGAAAATGATTTTACCTTGGAGATCATACATGATTTTTAAATTGTACTTCTAGAGTAGTTGCTAATCTAATAAAAATAAAAAATAAAACATTAATGAAGCATAGAAGAACACTTGTTGATGTCAAAACTTACCACAATGCCAACATGTGATACCGGGCCTCTTTTGTTGAGCAAAATTCCATTGAGGAGGGCATTGGAATGTTTTAGGGTGATGAAAAGTAGGAGAATAATAGTGAAAGGATGCTTGAAAGTAAAATTGGGCTTGATTGGTTGTTGTTGTTAATGCATTTATTGTAAGGGAATGGACTTGGTGATGGACTAAAACTCCTTCTCAGGATCATGTGCAAAAGAAATAGCTCCATAGAGGATCATAGGACGTAGTGTGTTGATCTTGGCTTGGATTCCCATCTGTAAACCATCTTCATAGTTCCGTTGCAAGGTATCTTTACGAATCATTTCATGCAAACGAATAAGTAGTAGTCGTTGTCAAAAGCATTTACTGTAGGTAGATAGAGTATCTCCATCTTTCCATCCAAAAGTTGTCCATGATCGACGAGCATGTAGGTGGAACTGGGGAGGAAGGAAAGAGTCCTTGATCTTTTCTTGAAATGTGATCCATGAGGTGGGACGGTCTGTGCTATGCTGCAAAACATTCCACCATAATTGGCCCTTATCCACCAAATAATAAGTAAAATATTTCACTTTATCAATTTTAGAATACGATTCCTTAGAATAAAAATCATCAAATTGAGAAATCCATGAAGAAACAAATTGGCCATCCTTTCATCCATCAAATCGAGAAAAAAAATTCAAAATTCTTGGCACTAATCTTG
Organism: Ceratopteris richardii; assembly: GCA_020310875.1. Classification (NCBI taxonomy): domain Eukaryota; kingdom Viridiplantae; phylum Streptophyta; class Polypodiopsida; order Polypodiales; family Pteridaceae; genus Ceratopteris; species Ceratopteris richardii. The sequence goes on along the minus strand of CM035419.1, from coordinate 117,793,789 downwards.
GAGGGCGTGCCTTATTCTTGAGCGGTTTTAATGGCCTTCACCACCCTAACTAGGTTGTTGTTGGAGTTAGACGTTTGCGGAAGCACGCCGACAACACAAAGAAGAAGAAGAAGCTTGGATCACAACACACAATACTGAATGTATTACCACTGTAATGTACAAAGATAAGTATCCCGTTAGGGCAATAGGCATATATACGAGCCGGGGGAAAAGAAACTCCTAAAGAGGAAAAAAAGTGCCTCGACGGTCTTAGAGTGTTCACACACATCACTACCTAAATATATCAACAAACCCCCCCAGGAGTGATGCAGTGAACAAGGAGCTGGCACTCATGTATAATGAAGTGTCAAGCTATGTGGAACCAATCCACAAAAGGAAGTAAGCCCAAAGCTTTGCAGAAAGCTTCAAACTTCTCCCCAGGTAGAGCCTTCATAAAAAGGTCTGCAATGTTCTCTTGCATGGGCACATATACCAAGCTGATCTCCCTAGCAGAGAACCTCTCCCTGACATAATGATAATGCACCTCAATGTGCTTAGTGTGAGCATGGAACACAGGGTTCCTCGCAACTGCCAATGTGCTTTTATTGTCAGCAAAGATGGTGGTGGCAAAAGACTAACCGACAGCCAAATCAGCCATAAGGCGTCTGAGCTACACACACTCAAGAGTCGCTGTGAAACCTGCCCTATACTCAGCCTCGCAACTAGAACTGGCCACAATAGGTTGCTTCTTGCTCAACCAAGATATACATGAGCTACCAAGCATGAAGCAAAAGCCACTGGTGGACACATGAGTGTCAAAGCAACCAACCCAATCACTCTCAGAAAAAACATGCAAATCTAGTGTTAGTGATCCCCCCTTGGGATAAAACAATCAAAGTAGTCGGGTACCACTCAAGTAGCAAAAGATGCACTTAGTTAGACGTGTGCAGAAGCACTAGAACAACACAAGGAAGAAGAAGAAGCCTGGAGCACAACATACAATACTAAATGTATTACCACTAGAATGTAAAAAGATAAGTAGCCCATTAGGGAAATAGGCATATATACAAGCCGGGGGAAAGAAACCTCCTAAAGAGGGAAAAAAAGTGCCCCAACGGTCCTACAGTGTTCACACACATCACTACCTAAATATATCAACACTTGTTGTCATCACTCTTTATTTGTTGGAGTGCAACATCACGTTCTTTTATCTCGTTTTGAGCATGTTGGAGTTCATGTCACAAAAGCTCCAATTGTTGTTCATTTGGTACGCCGAGTAGGGGTGATGTTGTTGGAGTTTGAGGTCTGTGGAATCACGTGAACAACACAAGGAAGAAGAAGAAGCTTGGAGCACAACACAATACTGAATGTATTACCACTAGAATGTACAAAGATAAGTAACCCGTTAGGGCTATAGGTGTATATACAAGCCATGGAAAAAAACCTCCTAAAGAGGGAAGAAAGTGCCCGGATGGTCCTAGTGTGTTCACACACATCACTACCTAAATATATCAATAGATATACTAAAATCCTCGATATTTTGGGTAGGGTCCATGGGCTTATATAGATTCCAAACCTAGGACTAAGCATGTGAAAAGTATTTTAACAATAGTGTATATAATAAAATAATAATAATAACAATTATTATTATTATTATTAAATAAAATAAACAAGAATATTTGATAAATGAATAAATAAATAAATAAATAAAGGGAACAAAGTGTTAAATAAATAAAATAATAAATAAATAAATCAATCAATCAATAAGTAATTAAAGAAATAAGGCGAAGAGAGTGTTAAAAGTTATGTTAAATATCAAATAAAAGGAATTGGGTATCAAAAAGTGAAAATAGGCTAGTGGAGAAAGCATATCTCTTGCAACTATGAGGTTGTGGGTTCAAATCCCCTACATGCTAAATAAGCAATTAAGTAAGCTAACTAGAGAAGTAAGTAGGCTCACTATGGAAATATGGAAGCTCTTATTGCCACTCATAAGTTAGAATTGGTTCGCGCATAGCCAATGGCTACAAACAGAACCAAAGGGAACCATAGTGAATCAAGGTGAACCAAGAGAACCATGAGTGCTAGAGAAGCCAAAGATGCCAAAGTTATGCCTTAGTCGACATTCGATGATCAAGACGGATGCCAAATCACAAACGAGCACTGTAAATCACAATTGGATGCCAAGAAACCACCTCCGTAGATGCACCTAGGCTTTGATATCAGTGTTATATGAATCTTGCATATAAATGTAAGTAGAGGATAGTACAAAAATGAGATCTCACAAAATCATAAATAGAATAGAAAGAGACAAGAGACTAGACCAGATTGGGTACAATCTCCCCCCATAGATTCTAATGGATGCATCTATTAGAGCATGTGTATTTATAGGTATTTTTCATTATCTCTTAAATAGAAGATACATGAGGGTGGCGCTTTGAAAAGCGTGTGTTTTTCAAAAAATTTCTTTATTTACAAAATCATCTCTTTCTAAGTGATCTACTATTTTAAAAAATGTCTCTTTCTAAAGCGATCTATTATTTTTACAAAAAATATCTAAAATACTATCTTTTACCTATCTTGAAAAATATATGAATAAGTCCACAGGCGTTCACACCCTCATGAGCCTTCAGCTGCTAAATCAGAACACAAATTACATTGAAATCTCAAGACATTAAAATCCATATAACATTCCATTATTCCATAAAGTATACTGGCATGAAAGCTTGTCTAGGCCTTTATTCTCAAATTCTTGGGCTATGATCTCCATAGTGCTAGAATCAATCACCTCGACTCATGTGTTGTCAAATAGAACTTGTTTTTGACAATCACTGATCATTGCCTTGATGGAAAGGATGTTCATACATAAGTTTTGTACAAAAAGTATCTTTGATAGGGATTTTCATTCTCCTTAGTTATTTGTAATTTGTACTTTGCATTTACCTACAATTGGAAGAATCTAGTTATTTTCTAAGTATAATTTATTGGTGTGGTCTTCTAACTCTTCAAATGAAACATGGTCCTTGAACATGTGAGAGGTTTCACCATTATCAAATATCCACTCTTGAGAACATGAGCTAGAAGTGATTAGATCATTGGCCTCTATCAAGATAAAGAGATCTTCACTTGAACAAGAAGACCTATGTGTAATTTTTTGTTCTCGAAAGTAGATGCTTTAGAGTTTTCCTTCTAATTATAGTAGAACTTCTTGATAGGTGATTATTTACCACAATATTTGCATCTAAACTCCTTGGATGAGTTGTTAGAGCCTTGTTTAGGAGCATTGCTAGAACAGTTACTAGAGTTCTTGGCTTGCTTGAAGGGACCTTTAGCTTTCATGATAGTTTCTTGCGACATTGAAGACTTCATTCACGAGTCATGGTGGAGCAAGAGTATTCACACTTCTTTCTTCGGTAAACTTCTGATCTTGATTGTAAAGTGTTGTTAAAAAACTTTCATATGACTTAGGAAGATTATTTAGAATCCTAATATATATATCTCTACTTGATACCTATCTGCCACACAACACAAGTTTGCATTGGTAATCTACGAAAGTGGCAATGACCTTGGTGATGGGATCCTAGGGTCAAATGGTGAGGTTATGGAATTTTTCTTCTAAGGTGTAAATTCTGGAGGGAGTCAGATCCTCATAGAGATTGTGAATTATTTTCCAAGCCTTGTGGGAAGTCTTCCAAGAAGTAATATGTCCTTAAGTTAACTCATCTCAAGCTAGAAATAGTTGTCCTAGGTCTCACTTATCTTTTAGATTCTCAAAACTCCATGCGAGTAAGTCTCTATCCTTATCGGGCTCAGTTTCATAGCTCAACTTCATATAACAAGTTTATATACAAGTAGGCCCTAATAGTGTCCTTCCACAAATTCTAGTTTGCGCCATTCAACCTCTCATCCTTGAGCATGAACATAGGTATAAATGATGGAAAGTAAATTATACTTAAAGATGTCACACTTGAAATTGATATTGTCGCTATTGAAGCAAATAGAACTTCAAAATTGAGTCACCACACTTTCAAAATGGAGTAAGAACCAAAGTTTTAGATGCAATGGGGAGGCTTAGAGTAGCCCTTCGAACAGTCGACACCTTTCATGGGCTTAGAATATCCTAAAATGCACTTAGAGTCATGCTTGATCACTTAGAATAGTGTCCCAAATCACACCCACACACTGAACTCTTCTTATATTCTTGATGTTACAAAAGGAGGGGCACTTCATACCAAAAAATATGCAACATGATAGTGTATAATGTGGGTTGTAAAGAAATGATTTTCAAGGATGAGGGTTAAACCCTTTGGAAAATACAAGGTGAGTGAGCCCCATTGACAGTTGATATCGGTCGTGAGCTAGATGGGTGGCATGTGAGTAGCTCGAATGATACATGGAAAACTTGATTATGGCAAAGAGTGAAAAAACATGTTCAATGGATGAGACCCACATTAGAGGTAACCATCTTGGTCATGGTAATATTGAGTTGGTGTGACTATCACACTTCTTGAAGGGATGTGTTGGTTCTGTATTGAAGAGGTCTGAATAACCAAGGTATTTGGAATCACAGATGATGTCAAATGCACTACTGAAATGAATCTCCCACGTCAAAAGCACTCCACCACATTTCTCTTCAAAAAAGACTACAACCCGAATATGCAGTCTTTGTGTAGTACAGATTAGTTGATGGAGAGAGAGTGCTAAGTGTCTCTCTTGCTACCTCTTCTCTTGATCTTTGTAGCGAAGGAGAGATCCAAAAGGGTGTTGCACTAGTCTTTCCTCAAAGTTGAATAAGACTAGGTATATTGGTAGAGAGTGGCATAGACGAATGCGATTAGGGAGATGGCTATTCTGTGTGTTGCATGAAAATAGGGAGATGCTTGATCGCCCTCGTGAGAGTAACATACAGACAATTATGAAGTGTCTGAACTTCATCAGTTGTACACCCATGAGATCAAGATTTCCTCTCTCACCCCCCCCCCCCCCCCCCCAATGAGATCAAGATTTCCCTCTCTCTCTCTCTCTCTCTCTCTCTCTCTCTCTCTCTCTCTCTCTCTCTCTCCCCCCCCCCTATCTGGTGAGGGCACTATGAGCGAAATGGCCCAGAGACTTTGTCTGGTTCGCTCTTTAAGATGCTTGAATGGAGGCAAAGCTTCACAAAGCAATTGTTCCACTCAACAACTATAGGAGGTATAGTTTTCTCGTATTTTCTCTTATCGAGAGACAATGGTGCAGAGGCGAACTAGTCTCATGCACTCATGACTTCAGAAGCTTGTGTTCTGCATATATTCCGTCGTCTAAAGGCGCATAATTGGAAACGTGAATGCCTTAGATCAAGGTTTCTCGTGTAGTCACTATGGTTGTGTGCTCCATCTCTCCTTCTATGAGAATAGTGCCGCCTGAGAAAGAATGCTAGACATATGCAATCTATAGAAGTGCACTTGAACCACTTCTCTATGTGCTTGGATGGATAAATGGCACAATCATCTCATTTTATTGGTATGACGATGTGTAGTTGCAATGCGTGTATGTGCAGATACTCAACTTGTGCACATCAAAGTTGTCTCTAGCAACTTGGCTTCTCTTCTTCTTTTGCACCAAGGGAATTCAAGGGACCCTCGTTGATGGAAAGGAATCCAAGGGACCCGACCTCGACCCCGACCTTCGGATGGAAAGGTAATGGTCGCATTCCTTCGCTATTTTGAATGTCTATGCTAGGAATTTGCAACCTTAATATGTGAGGCAAAGCCAAAATTTGATAGTAACTTCTCGGCAAACTTCCTTTAAATATTTCTTCTCTGGTGATTCTATTAACAATCAACTATGCAACCTTACGGGAAACTCTGTTCTCTTGAGTTCAATCCACATAATATGGATTAGAACATAACTTTTATGTGCATATACGGAGCCACATATATATGGCATAGAATGTTTAAAAGGTGCTTTGTCAGAACAGCCATGTCCAATGAACAAATGTTATAAAGCATCCACAAAGACGTTGAGAGGGTGGGATAATGGTGAGAAAAGGGGGGGAAAATTGATGAAAGAAAAGGGTAGGAGGGTGGGAAGATGGGCACAAATCTAATACCCAAATTGATTTGAAACATAAATGTAGTTGAATGAGATTCAAGCTATTCACAATGTCAACAACGAGTGAATTAGAAGTATACGTGCATTTGCCATAGAGCCATTGAAGCCATTCGACCAGTGCACCCATACAACTGAAGAAAGGAGGACTTAATATTTCTCTCTTCTTTATTATGACTCATACGGCTGCTGCCCCCATGGACCAGCGTACCTGTCTCCTCAACTAAGTAAGATGGAAGTGATCCTTGGCTGCTGGAGAAATCTTGATATTTTGCTGTGGAATATCTGGAGGGGACACATTCTCTGGAACATCTGGATCAGTAGAAATGAATATACCCTTGGTAAGGGAAGGAGAAACTTCCTCTTCCCCCTTTACGAAAAGCTGAAAAAGGCTTCTATAGCTTGTATTAGAAATATTAGTTTTGCCTCTAGCTCCAGCAATGATGTTTTTAAGATCATGGCTGAGAACAGACCCTCCAAATGGAGAGACCTCATCGCTGCTCAATATTCTTGTATAAGGATTTCTATGTCTATGGACTTGTAACCCTGCTGGCTGGGGTGTCTCTTGCCAAAGACACAGTTTGTACATCCTTACATTAATTTAACTTTCCTGCTTTTTTCAAAAAACAAAAAGAACTTGGACAACGAAAACATCATTAAATTTCTCAGGAACTCTCTTTAAAACATGGGTCTTCTTTCGAATTTTAGATATCCTACGGTTTCGGTTTATCATAAGTTTCGAGCCATTATACTCTGGTTTGTGAGATAGAGAGGATCTTTGTGGGATATAGAGAATCCAAGAGCAGTAAACTTATTCATGTTCTTGAGCTGCCGTTTTTTATCCTATCCTTCACAGCCTCTCCGAAGTCTCCTGGTGCCTGCACGCCGCAAAGACTGCCTATGTCCCCTCTTTCATTTATAAATCACGTTGCAGCTATACATACGACTTAACTCTCTCAGTCTCTCTCTCTCTCGATTGTTTTCTTCCACATGTCTGTTTCCCTTAATGAGCTCAAAAACATGAGCTTGAGGCCGCTCACGCATGCTCAGATTTCTCAAATTTCTCGTCCCGCTTCTGAGCGTACAAATGTGCAGGTGGCTCGCTTGTTCTAGTTAGGATTGGAAGCTTTTCATGCAAAAAAGACTAGACCGAACTTGCTCCCCCCCTTTTTTTTTCTTTAATGAAGATGCAGTGCATTGATGGGTGTTAACTTGATTCACATTAGTACCAAATATCATGTATTACATGCATTCGATGTTTAGCCAATAACCAATTAATGATTTTGATGAGGGTACCATTAATCAAGATGTCTCTGGTTGTCTCATTGAACAAGAAGTTAATTTGTCCAATGCTAGGTCTCTTAGCCCTAAAGGAAAAATGAAGTCCAAATCTAAGAGGAAGGAAACGGCTAGGACTTCGTTCTCTGCTGTGAAGCCGGGTAAGAACCCCAAAAAGTAAGCTTTTTCTTTTGCTTCTTGTCTTCCATGGATAGTCTTAAGCTGATTTCTCTTAATACTAAAGGGCTTTCTGATCCGGTCAGAGGTAAAATGATAAATAAGTGGCTCATAGATGCTTCTCTTGTTCCTGACTTCATTTGCTTACAGGAAATTAAGTTAGGAGGGCCCCCTCTCATGATGAATCTGAAAACTATTGCTAACAACTGTTATTGGGTGCACACAGAGCATAAGGGTAAAGGGGGGGCGGCCATAGGTGTTGCTAATGGTTTGTGTCATTTAATTGAGGAGGTTCAGATCAGTCCTACTAATCAATGGATTGCAATTAAGTGCAAAATGCCTCTCAAAGTCACTATTGTGTGTGTTTATGCTGCTAATCATGCTTTACAGAGATCCAAATGCTGGGAAGAAATATCTAGGATCAATGGGAACATCTGGCTGACTGGTGATTTTAATATGGTCACTAATAGTGGTGACAGGAATGGTAATAGTGAGAATGTTATTTCTGGTTGTGAAAAGCATTGCTGGTTAAACTTGATTAATAAGCATAACCTGGTGGATCTTTCTGTTAACACGGGTCACACCTGGAATAACAGGAACCAGAGCTGCTATTTGTCTGCTAGGTTGGACAGGTTTTATATGCATGCTGCCAGGAGCCACGATTTGTGGAATTTCTGTTGCTCTATTGATCATTCTTTTTTACTGTCTGATCACTCGCCTCTGATTATTAAACTTTACTTTAACAACCCCAGCTACAGGTCTGGATGGCCTCACTTGGACTCTTCCCTGTTCAAGATCCCTGTTGTGAAGGATAAAATCTCTGATATTCTTAGGTTGCATTTTGCTCTGGATTTGTCTCCTTTTGTGGCTTGGGAGAGGGCTGTTAGAGATATCCAGAATTTGATTAAGTACTATAAGAACAAAGCCAAAGATATCAGATACAAGAGGAGGATGATGTTTATTCAGGAGATGAATCTTCTTGAGTATTCTAACCTTGATTTGGTTGCCAAAAGAGCTAAGATTATGGATCTTCAGGAAAAAGTTAAAAAAGTGGACTACCTCCTTGCTAGAGGTGCCCTTGCCTCTTCTAGAGAATTCTGGGCAGGAAAAATGGACAAACCTAATAAGCATATGTTTGATTTGTTGAGAAAGAAAAAAGCCAGGGACTTTATCCCCCTGCTGAAAGATAATGCTGGTAATCTTGCTTCTAGCATGAAGGATAACCTTCAGGTTGCTCATAGGTTCTTTGCCAATGTATTCTCCCAGCCTCCTGTGAGAGGGGACTCTGTTTGGAGTGCAAGAGCTGCCATTGCCCTTTGTAGGAAAAAACATGGACTCCCTCCTTGACATGCCCCTCTCTGAAGGTGAGGTCAGAGAATCCATTAGCAAATTGAAGCCTGGGAAGTCTCCTGGACATGATGGTTTGCCCTATGAGTTTTTTCAGGATTTCAAGGAAGAGTTGGTGCCCATAATTCTCAAGATTTGGCAAGAAGCCTCTAGAAGGGGATCCCTTTCTCCTTTTATCAACACTGGTGTGATCAAGTTAATCTACAAAAAAGGGCCCAAAGATGATTTAAATAACTGGAGACCCATCTCCTGCCTGACTTCTCTGTATAAAATTTTTGCCTCCATCTTAGCCAGAAGGTTGAGTCCTCTTATGGATTGCATCATTCTCCCTGAGCAAAAAGGGTTCATTAAAGGGGGAAGGGCTGGAGTATTACAATGAGCTTAATGTTGATACCTATTTCTTTAAAATTGACTTTGATAAGGCTTATGATAGGATTGAGTGGGATTTCATTCTGCAGTCTTTGCATGACATTGGCTTTGGAAAAAATTTCATTAAGTATGTTAGTATTCTTTTTGGTAATGCTTTTTCTAAAGTTTCTATCAATGGTAGTCTTTCTAGCCCCTTCAAGTTGTGCAGGTCCATCAGGCAAGGCTGCCCCTTGGCTCCCCTTCTTTTTGCTATTGCCAGTGATGTGTTAGGCTGGTTGGTCAAGGACTGCATTACCAAAGGTACCATAACAGGTTTAGTTATTCCCCAGGCCCTCTCTCCTCTGGGTCTGCAGATGTTTGCAGATGACACCAACATGTTAATGCAGGCTGATGAAAATTCTGCTAATCAATTCCTCAAATGCCTTGAGAAGTTCTGTATTGCCAGTGGTTCTGTGGTCAACCATAAAAAAACTGGTTTTTATTCCACTGATAATAAGATCCCTTATTGTGTTGAGGCTGCTGGTTGTGATATTATTAAAAAAGGGTCTATTTTCAGGCTGCTTGGTATTCCTATGGGTTTTGGCATCTCTAATGAGCAGAGATGGAATTGGATGCTTGATAAGTTTAGAGCTAAAATTTATAAATGGGCTTACTTGGATCATAGTCTGTCTCAAAGAACTTTTGTTCTGAAGCATTATATCCTCCCCTCTCTGACTTATTTTCTTTCTTGCTGGCAGCCTAGTAAAAAGCAGATGGGGCAGGCCATCTCTCTGGCTAGAAATTTTTTATGGGGTGGCTCAAAAATTCCCAAAGTTGCCTGGAGTATCTGTTGTATGAAGAAGATGGAAGGGGGCCTTGGCCTCATCTGTCCTACCAGGATGGCGATTCAAATGGCAGCCAAGTGGATTGTTAGATCCATTTCCTCCAATGACTTTTGGGCTTGTTTGATCAAAAGAAATATTAACAGGTTCAGTGTTAAGAATAATAAGAGATGGGATGATTGTTCTCTGTGGGACGTGATCACTTCTCCTGTTGAATCTGTCCCTAAGGGTAGCCAACTTATATGTAATTTTTGGAAGGCCTGGATGGTAGTTAAATCCAATTATACCCTCCCTATTTGGTTTGCTAACAATTCTTCCTTCATTGAGCAGGACTCTATTTGGCTGGGATGGTCTGAAAGATCCACCCATCAGACCCTCCCTATCAGATGGAATAAATGCAGGAAAAAAGGCTTTACTCATTGGAAGGACTTGATGACTGAAGGTGAAGTTGTAGACAATAATTATATCCTGGATTCTGATGGTTTGTCTGTGCAATGTAAACAGATTCTCCTGGGCAAGAAAGAGCAGCTGCTGGAAAAGTTGGAGGCCAACTTATGGAAGAAGGAGATTACTCTCCAAGTCTTGGCTGATGATATGATAAGCTCCTACAGGAGGTATGTCAGAAGCATAAAAGAGATCTCGAGAAAACTCAACAAGAAATGGGATCTTCAATGGTCCCACCTGCAGTGGAAGTATAGATTTCAGTGTACTTGGGCCTTCCCTCTCTCCAACAAGCAGTCCTGTCTGAACTGGCTCATTCTTCACAAAGGTGTCTGGACTGGTAGCCTTGCTAGGAAGTATAAAATTGATGCTGGACTCTGCAAGCTCTGTGGTAAAGAAGAGGATTTGGATCATTTATTTATCAAGTGTAAATTTGCTTCCAGATTCTGGGAGTGCATCTGGTCCTTCTGTAGGCTTCAGGGGCTCAAAATTCCTAGTTGTAAAGATATCTTGATTGGTGAATCGTGTGGCATGGACATCCTTCTATGGCAGATCATCAGAAACCACTTCTTTTGGTCTATTTGGAAAAATAGGAATAATGCCATTTTTAGTATGAGGAGCAAAGATCACTTTTTCTCCTGTCTTATGGGATTGAGAAAAATTCTCAACCTTTGCCTTACCTCTTGTCAAGATCCTCAAACGGTCCCTATGAGCCCCTTTATGATAATGAAGAATAATCGTTGTAATGTTTGGAAAGCTAAACTCCTCCTCATGTACTCAAAACCTAGGAGGGACATGATCACTTTTCTTGTTGATTATGTTAATTACTACCTCAAGTAAGGTCTCCCCCTCTCTCTTGAGAGAAGCTCGTCTGCTGTTGTAATCTTGTTTAGCATCAATTTTATTCTTCCTGTTTTTCTCAAAAAAAAAAAAAAAGAAACATTATAGTACACAAACTTCAAATGTATAGGTCTTCATTAGTGCATCGAAAGTCACGAACCTATCCATAAAATCCACATGGGAATAGGCTCAAAGAAACGATCTTATTATCATGCCCCTTTGCCTGCCTCCCTGGTTTTCTATCCAACCCCTGTGGTGCTTGGGTGTGTTTGCAGTGTTGTGCCTAATTGTGTGTAACTATAAGGGGAGTGGTAACCATGCATGCCTATGGATGGTGGACCGGCTAGGAATGCCCCCAATGTCCAGGGTAAGACGCACCATGGGCGTGAGTGCTGAGCCTTCCCTTCCTCACCTTTCTTGGGGACGTCGATTTCCCCTTGGATTGTGGGCCTAGTAATAGGAATGCCCCCCATCTATCCTTGACGAGGCTCACACGTAAACAGTCGGGACGGCCGGCACTGGCCGTCCATCCCTCATCTTGCACGCTCACTCAAAGGGGCTTTGGACGTGTGTGGCAAAGCAAAGCCACTATCACTACAACATATCGAGGGTATACCGAGGCTGCTACCGAGGAAAATGAATGGGCATAATTTTTCTGCGACATCGGTGTCGGGGTTGATATGGGCGTCGAAAACATAACGCCAGTATAGGCGTCAGTATGGGCGTCGGTATGGGCGTCAGTATGGGCACCGGTATGAGCATCGGTATGAGCGTCGGTATACACGTCAGTAATACTGGCACTCATACCGACGCTTATACCGACGACTCTGCTTGGTGTATCGGCACCCATACCGATGATTGTACTGGGCGTACCGACACCTATACCGACGACCATATCTGCAAAAATTTTATTGGGCAGAGTATGTTGTCTTTTGCTATGGCATGATGTTGTTTAGCAAAAGACAGTACACTCTACCCAACTCTAAACCGAGTACATGTGTTATGTACTCTAATGGCAACCAAAACATGATTTTATATGAGCAAAAATGAACCATGAATCATGTACAAAAAGTTGTATATTCCATAAATGAAGGATGTACAAGAGCGTGACAAAGCACTTCCATATAGGAATTGAATACAAAATTATGGTACATCATTGCCACATAGGAGTGTACAAAATTGTGGCAATATGACAAAGCACTTCCATATAGGAATCAAATACAAAATTATGGTACATCATTGCCACATAGGAGTGTAATACAAAATTGTGGCAAAGCACTACCATACATATATGTAAGGGGATCAAAACATTTACACCTGCAATCCTGCAACAAAACATATGTGTAAAATGAGACAAATTGACATGACGTTTATAAACAACAACTAAAAATACGAAACCAAGCTATAAGTTTACCTAATCATAGATTCTCCCATGAAATGATTGCACCGTGTCCCTCTAAGTCTTGCAACAGTGCAGCCAATCCATGATGATATCCATAAGATTCTTTGGTTCGCGTCGAAGGACGACCCACTGCCAACTCCTATAATAAATATGCAAAATGTTAGATGAACATACATGATGTGCATAACACAAACAAATTCAATAATTAACATGATACTTACAAATTGGTAGCGCATACTGTTGTATCCGCCGCTACTTAAATGCAACATTCCAACTGTATCCAAATTTGTGGCCACCGCATCTCTCTGTTGACGATATCAATCAGGAGTATGTTGCTGCTCATCCTAAATCGATTCCCACTCTTCAACATCTAACCACATAGGCTACGGTAAGCCCGCTCTAAAAGCATCGCGAGCTTCCGACCATCGATGAGAAATCACCTCGTGTGCCGTATGCTCAATCCATTCCGAAATCACAATAGGATTCCCAGGTGCTGGCTGGTACTCTTCATATATGCATTGCGTGATATAAGTTTTAGAATCCCTATCTTGTTCGCTCCATTTTAACATTATAGAATGTCCAAACTCTATGGAGCAAAGTTGTCAAATGCGTTGACGCATTGACTTCCCGGCTACATCCATGACTGGAGCTCCATTACATATGTGATATATTTTGGAGTCGTCATGATCATTCGCTCCCCAAGGTGTACGTGGAGGTCCCATCTGATCCAATGTGAAGATCCCATCTGATCCAATGTGTGTATGCATATGCATTGTGTATGCATATGCATTTTGTGTATGCATATGCATATGCATGTGTATGCATATGCATGTGTGTATGCATATGCATGTGTGTATGCATATGCATGTGTATATGCATATGCATTGTGTATGTGTGTATGCATTGTGTATGTGTGTATGCATATGCATGTGTGTATGCATATGCATTGTCTGTATGCATATGCATTGTCTCTATGCATATGCATTGTCTATGTGTGTATGCATATGCATTGTGTATGCATATGCATGTGTGTATGCATATGCATTGTGTGTATGCATATGTATTGTGTATGTGCGTATGTGTGTATGCATATGCATGTTTGTATGCATATGCATTGTGTGTATGCATATGCATTGTGTATGTGTGTATGTGTGTATGCATATGCATTGTGTATGCATATGCATGTGTGTATGCATATGCATTGTGTGTATGCATATGCATATGCATGTGTATGGATGTGTGTATGCATATGCATTGTGTATGCGTGTATGCATTGTGTATGTGTGTATGAATATGCATTGTGTGTATGCATATGCATTGTGTATGTGTGTATGTGTGTATGTGTGTATGCATATGCATTGTGTATGCATATGCATTGTGTGTATGCATATGCATTGTGTATGTGTGAATGTGTGTATGCATATGCATTGTGTATGTGTGAATGTGTGTATGCATATGCATGTTTGTATGCATATGCATATGCATTGTGTATGCATATGCATTGTGTGTATGCATTGTGTATGTGTATGCATATGCATGTGTATGCATATGCATTGTGTATGTGTGTATGCATATGCATTGTGTATGCATATGCATGTGTGTATGCATATGCATGTGTGTATGCATATGCATGTGTGTATGCATATGCATGTGTGTATGCATATGCATTGTGTGTATGCATATGCATGTGTGTATGCATATGCATTGTGTATGTGTGTATGCATATGCATGTGTGTATGCATATGCATTGTGTATGTGTGTATGCATATGCATGTGTGTATGCATATGCATTGTGTGTATGCATATGCATTGTGTGTATGCATATGCATTGTGTGTATGCATATGCATTGTGTATGTGTGTATGCATATGCATTGTGTATGCATATGCATTATGTGTATGCATATGCATATGCATGTGTATGCATATGCATATGCATGTGTATGCATATGCATGTTTGTATGCATATGCATGTGTTTTCATATGCATATGCATGTGCATGCATATGCATGTGCATGCATATGCATATGCATGTGTATGTGTGCATGCATATGCATGTGTGTATGCATTGTGTATGTGTGTATTCATATGCATGTGTGTATGCATATGCATGTGTGTATGCATATGCATGTGTGCATGCATATGCATTGTGTGTATGCATATGCATTGTGTATGTGTGTATGCATATGCATTGTGTATGCATATGCATGTGTATGTGTGTATGCATCTGCATGTGTGTATGCATTGTGTATGTGTGTATGCATATGCATGTGTGTATGCATATGCATGTGTGTATGCATATGCATTGTGTATGTGTGTATGCATTGTGTATGTGTGTATGCATATGCATGTGTGTATGCATATGCATTTGTGTATGCATATACATTGTGTGTATGCATATGCATGTGTGTATGTGTGTATGGATATGCATGTGTGTGTTTATACATATGTGAGTGTGTATGTATATGTATCTCTCTCTATGTCAATCGAAAACAAAACAATCACTTACATGGATGTAATTGTTTGAATCGTGGTCATCAAAATACACTTGAAGTTGTCTTTCGTCGAATTTCCAAAGACTTGATCCCAAAATCTCTTGCAAAGTTAAAGAGAAGATATTAGAAAATCAAAAACATAAAGAAAGAAAAAAGAGTGCTACAATATGTGTGATATACTTACCAAAACTTCAAATCTGGAAAGATAGAGATGTGCTTAGATCTAGAGAGAGAGAGGGAGGGGGAGAGAGAGGGAGGGGGAGAGAGAGAGGGGGAAGGAGAGAGAGAGAAAGAGAAAGAGAGAAACAGTGACAAACAGAGATATGTTGTTCACGTGCGCAAAGTCGACAGTAGAAGATCTAAGTTCAAAACGCCTGAAATGTCGAATGTTTGCTCTCGGGCCCGGTTAAAAACCGAGCATCGGTATAAGCGTCAGTATGAGGGTAGGTAATTTCCAGTGACTTACCGACGCTTATACCAATGCTCATACTAACGCAGTTGTTCAAAGGCTAAGCGGCCTTCCCAAATCTTCTGAGGGTCTTACCGACGCCGATGCAGACGGTCAGTATGCAGAACGTCGGTATACCCTCGGTATGTTGTAGTGTATGCCTCTTGGCAAATGGCAACCTTGGACTTGACAGCTGGCCTTCAACGGCCATCCCTCATATCTTTCCGGTTATGTCCCCATCTTCCACTGCAACCGGCCTCCGGGCCATCGCAACCTTATGTCCCGCTTCAGCTTCCGAGTCACTTAAGGGGATTGCCCCTTCAACTCGTGGCCGTCCTTCTCCTTGTGGGTATAAGCTAAAAACCCCCTTGGACTTGGACCATGATAATTGGTGTCAGAGCTTCGGCTCTCGGTCGATCGGTGAATACGCCATCGACGGTATCAATCATTGATCTATCAACAAAAAAGGACAATTTTTTTTTTTTACATGGATACGTTTGCCGTTGCTCCTCGCTTGGACCTCGTCTCATTTTGCCATAATTTTTCTTATACGTCGCAACGTCCTCGTCAACCTCCACATCGGCCATCGGAAAATGGCAGCGGACCTGCGCTTCAGACCCAGGTGGCAATGGGTCTCGGGGTTAGTGTGGAAGACCACCCCAATCTTTTATGATCCTTCGAAAAGGCACGATGATTTGCCCGTCAATGTGTTTATGTGCCTAACCTGCTTGTTGGCCCACTCCCGTTCGCTTATTCGCTTTCGGTGGACCCATGACGTATCATTCCATGGCAACCATCGCGAGGAGCCAGGAACGCCATCCACATGCCAGCAAGGCCACCTTGTTCTCCGGGCCGAGGTAGCATCGTAAGTCGCATCGTGCCAGCGTAACGTCCCTTGGGGGAGGGGCCCCCATCTGTGAGACTCAAAAATCGAGGAGCAACACAGGGCAGTCCTGTCGGGCCCCACCATAGGTGGGCTGGCCAGGTAGAGTGCTACATCAAATGGTGAAGCTACCGGTGCCAAAGCGAAATTGTGCATAACCCACTCGTCGACCGTAAAGACCATGTCCTGGTTGTAAATATTGCGAGATCATTTGTCAAGTGCCCGAAGCTAAGCTATGTTTAGGAAAATAAAGGCAACAAAATGTGTTCTCCCGCAAGGGTATCACATCGGTTGGGGTAGTGAGTGCCCTGAGGCCAAAATTTTCATCGGATGGAATATAGGCCCTATCTTTTACTCTTTGGCCGACATTCCTAGAGTTCATCAAAATGATGTGATGTGCCTCCCATTGGTCCATACGGGGCTGGGGAGTGCACTACGGACGAAAAGGGTCGGCATGACTGTAAGCCACCACTTGCATCGCACGTCCGTGCCTATGTGCAAAATGTAAGAGGGCCGTCGATAGGCCCATTTTAATGTGGCCGGTGTGTGTGTGGCCTTACGCTCTCGTCCATGCCTTGAGAAATGCTGCCCATGGGTCCCTTTGAGCCTGGGGCAAAGTCAGAAGAAATTGCCCGGTGTGACTGTAAGCCGCGACATGCGCCGCACATCCATGCCTATGTGCAAAATGTAAGAGGGCCACCGATTGGCCAAGTTTCATGCGGCTGGCAGGTGTGTGGCCTTGCCCTCCCATATGTACCTTGAGAAATGCCACCCGCGGGTCCCTTCGAGGCCGGGGAAAAGTTGGTAGTAAGCAACTGCCAGTGTATGACCTTGTCCTCCATCTGCATCTGGTGTGTGGGTGCCGTCCGTGAGTCCCCTTGAGGCCGGGGCAAAGATACAAGTCAAGTCGGCCGGCGAGTATGTGGCCTTGCCCTCCCGTCCGCACCTTGGGTGGACATCGCCTACGGGTCCCCTCGTGGCCGGGGCAAAGTATGGAAATCAAATGGCCGACGTGATAGTAAGACGCTCTATGTGCCACACGTTTGTGCCTTTGAGTGCAATGATTAAGGGCCGACGATAGGCCCATTTTCCAAGTGGAAATGGCCGACATGAATGTAACCCACTCTATGCCCCGCATGTTTGTGCCGATGAACCAAAACGTCGCAGGCTCGCCATCCTTTTAACGATAGGATCTTCTTGGAAGTCCTTGGACGTAATTGGCACATTCAACCTAATAAGAGGCAAAGGTGCCATGACCCAATTGCGAGGTCCCGCCCTTATGCAAGATTTGGCTCATGCAGAGCTTGGCTTGTCCCGATGCAGTTGGAGTGGGGCAAGCCATCCCTTCTTTTAGTCCCTTTGCTTCGAGCCAAACCTGCAGTGTTAGGTTCGCACCTCTCTTGCATTAGGTAAAGTTTCCCTTAGATATGCATTCACATGACAACCCGTGGTACTAAGGATGCTACACCAAAATTTGAGGGTAAGAACACCATGCAGAGTCTCACAAAGCCATCACAAATGTCACCCTTTCGACTTCACCACAAACGAGAATCATTCTAGGGCCCGTAGGTGGACTTCACGATTGCACGAAGTCTGTCAAAGAGGGGGTGGATGTCATGTCCCTTTGCGTGCCTCCCTGGTTTTCTATCCAATCCCCCTTGGTGCTTGGGTGGTTTGTCGTGCTGCACCTAATTGTGTGCAACTAAAAGGGGAGTGGTAACCACACATGCCTCTAGACGGAGGACCAGCTAGGAATTGCACCAATGTCCGGACTAAGATGCACCATGGGCGTGAGTGCTAAGCCTTCCCTTCCTCACCTTTCTTAGGGATGTCGGTTGCCCCTTGGTAAGTGGGTAGATGCCTGGTAATGGGAACACCCCCCATCTATCCTTGACGAGCCTCGCACATAAACGACAAGGATGGCCGGCACCGACCGTCTGTCCCTCATCTTGCCCATTCACTCAAAGGGGTTTTGGACATGTGTGGCAAAGGAGAGCCACTATGCCTCTTGGCAATCGCCAACCTTGGACTTTGACGGCTTCGCACTGCTGGGCCGATTTGCCTTCAGTGGTCATCCCTCACGTCTTCTAGGTTAAGTCCCCATCTTCAGCTGCATCTGGCCTCCGGGCCATCACAACCTCATGTCCCCCCTTCGGCTTCTGTGTTACTTAAGGGGATTGCGCCTTCAACTCGTGGTCGTCCTTCTCCTTGTGGGTGGTCGTCCTTCTCCTTGTGGGTATAAACTAAAACCCCTCCTTGGAGTTGGACCATCACACTTATGACCTAACGGCTGACCAAATCAAGCCAAAGCGTAAATTTTCATCATTAAAGTATGGCCATAATCAATAGGTATGTAT
Source organism: Ceratopteris richardii (assembly GCA_020310875.1). Classification (NCBI taxonomy): domain Eukaryota; kingdom Viridiplantae; phylum Streptophyta; class Polypodiopsida; order Polypodiales; family Pteridaceae; genus Ceratopteris; species Ceratopteris richardii. The sequence continues at coordinate 117,774,867 of CM035419.1, read as the reverse complement.
AGACACTAAAACCATATAAGAAATGTCTACGGTCAAAGAGTTTGGGGGAATCTAGTGTGCCGGATCTTCAACGCAACAAATGAAAAAACCCAACGGTAAATCTAGTTTGGGGGACCATACATGATTTTATCTTGGAGACCGTACATGATTTTGTGTTCTTCTAGCGTAGCTGCTAATGTATTAAATATTAAATGAAAAATATCAACATAGACGAATACTTGTTGATGTTAAAACCACCAAATGTGTATTCAGTAGATAGAATTATCCACGCAACAGCCCTCAGCATGATTTTATTCCCTAGTGAGGTGGAGATAATCTGATGTTGAAGATGGTACTCAAGTCCTTATTACCAATATTCCTTGAATATATCTGCCACCAATGGTATTCCTAAGTGATAATGCATCGCCATTTTTTTTTAAAGTACAATGAATTGGAAACACACTCACACATTCAACCTTGTAACATTGTAACATAGAGGCACCCATCTTATGTCGAGTCAAGATTTAAACTCAGGACTTCTTCCCAAAGACTCAAGGTGTCAAACCACTAGATTACACGAGCTCGAACATGCATCGCCATTTTTACAAGTACTATGTGTATCGAAAATCTTTAGCATCCCCAAAAAATAAGTCGCATGATATGAAACCACTCATGGGCAAAGAATATAAGGATTATATGGTTAAAAGTTATTATATAGTCTGTGAATAAACTTGGAATGAGCTAAGTTGTGTTTTGAGTTAGCAGGTAGTTAATGCTATAAGACACACAATAGATGTTTTGAGTCCCAGTTCGCTAGCCTAGTGGTTCGGCCTCTCGCCTCTTGAGGCGGGGGTGAGGGTTCAATCCCTGGTAGCAACATGTAAGGGACATGTATATCTTGGAATGATGTTGCATGTGGCTGAGGTGCCACCATTTGTCCATCCCCGCAGTAGTTGTGACTGCCATTTAAGACAGTCTTGTAAACCCCTGTTCTTGTGGGATAAGGGCAGTCCCATGGGTACTATGCCCTTCTTTGTACAATTGCAATTTCAAAGTTAAAGTCAAGGGGAGTAAATCTCGGCCGAACCTCCATTAAAAATAAATAAATTGTAAAAAAAAAGAATATGGAATTCATCAATATGCTGCCGAGCCTGTCCATTTTTTAACTGTATTCTGAGAGACTGCCAAGAATTGAACTTTTGTGTATCTTTCGGAATAAAGTAACAGAGATGTCGAGGACAAAAATCTGCTGGGACATATGAATCCCAAAAACTGTTGTATGTGGCTGTTAGCCACCGTTTGACCATCCCCGCGGTAGTTGTGATCGCCGTTCAACCCAGTCTTGTAAAACCCCTGTTCTTGTGGGATAAGGGGGGTCCCATGGGTACTATGCCCTTCCTTGTACACTTGCAATTTCAAAGTCAAAGTCCGGGGGATTAGGCCTCGGCCGAACCTCCATTTAAAAAAAAAAAGTGACAGAGATGTCGAGGACAAAAATCTGTTGGGAACGTTATATACTGACATAAACTATACAATAATACAACGTTCCAAACAAATTTTTTTACTTCATATATAAAAAATCTGCTCAGAATCTCTATGTATGTTTTTATGAAATTAAATGAATATGTATAAACATTTTTATATAGAAATGGAAAAAATAGATTGAGGAGTAAGTAGACACTTTTTTTTTAAAATGGAGGTTCGGCCGAGGCCTACTCCCTCGGGCTTTAACTTTGAAATTACAACTGTACAAGGAAGGGCATAGTACCCATGGGACCCCCCTTATCCCACAAGAACAGGGGTTAGACAGACCGGGAAGGACTTACAACGGGGTAAACGGCCCGAAGGCACAGCAGAGTGACACGCCCGAAAGAGTAAGTAGACACTTCAAAACGGATTGTGGATGCTAAGTAAATTATATCAGTGCCTATACAACTAAATATATATTAAATGTAAGAGTAAATAAATTATATATATATATATATATATATATATATATATATATATATATATATATATATATATATATATATATAAGATTGTGTGTGCGAATACATGTATTTATATATATATATATATATATATATATATATATATATATATATATATATATATATATATATATAAGATTGTGTGTGCGAATACATGTATTTATATATTTATTTACGTATTTATTTATTTGTTTGTTTATTCATTTATTCACTAAATTCATATTAGTCTTTAAAAAAAATGTTCAAACTTAATATTAGTCTCGCTCACTAAAATTAATGAAAGAAAATTTGTACAACGAATGGGAATAGTGACTTTAGGATTTCACGTATCAAAGAGGAGGGGTATGACTCTTTAATGTTCAAACTTAATATTAGTCTCGCTCACTAAAATTAATGAAAGAAAATTTGTACAACGAATGGGAATAGTGACTTTAGGATTTCATGTATCAAAGAGGAGGGGTATGACTCTTTGGAGTCTCAACAATGGCGATGCTCAGAAATTAGTAGGAGACTTAAGATCTGAAAAGAGCTTATGATTTAGAGAGATTTATAGAGAAGGTTAATGATTTTTTCATCACTTTCATAAGCATTCCACTTGCATTAAATTTTATTGTTTTTGAAAATGAAAATCATGTTGTGTTTGAAAAGAAGGGACTTCTTACAATTACTTGTTTTTCTTCCTAATAGGTCGAGAGATTTTTCAATTGATCATTCTTTTAGATATTTATCTAAGTTGGTCGCACATCTTTCTTTCTATATGTTCCAAAAAACTTCCGTTCTAATGGCATTCCATAGGGCAAAAGAGCAACCAATCGTTTTTTCAAGTAATGCTTATTTCAAGTTGATTTGACTTTGTAAATTCAAAATCCTGGTTAGAATTTGTCTCAACAAGCAATTTGTTGAGCATGAGAAAAAGAAGTGACCAAAGTCCTCTACACCCAGAGGCAACGCTTACACCAATCAAAAAACCCACAAATTTTATTAGCTTTGAGATTTGTTCAAATTTATCATATAAATTTCGATTTTTTGTTCTCAATGAGAAGATGCCACATGTCCCCGAATTTAAATTGCGATGTCATCTTGGTTTTGTACTCTAACTGGCGTTGAGAACTCAACGTTGCATCGTATCCTCTACAACCTCTGCTATAAGTCTGCTGCCGTCATCATCCATGGACCAGCGCACCTGTTTTCTCGAGCACTGAACTGAAGCAAGGAGAACTAAATTTTTCTCCTTTATTGCCATCAGGTTGCTGCGCCCCATGGACCAGCGTACCTCTCTCTCCTCGAGCACTAAACTGAACACAAAAGAACATGTCTCTGAAGCCGCCAGCGCCGAGCGGCTGCCGTTTTTCATCCTACCCTCCCAGAATCCAGAAGCCTCCTCGTGACCTGCGTGCCCCAAAGATTGCCTACGTCTCTTTTCTCATTTATGAATCACGTTGGAGATATACATATGATTTAATGCTCTCTCTCTCTCTCTCTCTCTCTCTCTATATATATATATATATATATATATATATATATTCTCAGATTTCACTGTACACACAAGGTACACATTTGCGCATTATACACACAACAGCCATGCACACATATACATTTCAAGTACTCAAAAACAAACATTCACGTGCACATATGCATCCCTTTGCACATAAATGCATTCATACACAGATATAATGACAATGACACTCAAAAATGAATATGCACGACATACATATAATCGTGCATACACACATGAACGTCGCACACACAAACTCAAAGAGGCACACTTATAAATATGACTTCATCTACATGATTACACACGCAAACATTCGGGCATACAATCTTTTAATATAAAGGAAGTTTGGCAATAGCCTACTCTCCCGGACTTGAATTAAATTAAGAAACAAGGGTACAAAAGAAGGGGACTAGTGCCCACGGGACCCCCCAAATCCCACAAAGCAGGGGAGGCTTGGTTGATTCCTAGGTTGCATTACAAAGAAGGTTGATCACCCTCTCGTCGCCCTCATGCGGGACCCACTTGGGTTTGAGCTTGTTGTTGATCAAAAGGAGGACTTGATGGTGCCTGAAGGGGGGGGATTTCTTACTGTTGACAATCCTCTTGCCAAGGAGGAAAAGAGATTTCTCAATCGTCCACTCCTTGGGAGGGTCGCCGAGGTTGAGAGCACACCGCTCCCGCCAAATTTTCCACAGAACTTCCCCTCTGATTGCGTTCCAGAGAGCCGCAGAGCATCCAATCGCTTCTCCCAAAAGGACTTGTTTCCAGCTAAGCTGTTTCTGAACTCTGATTTTCAGTCCAACGGTCTGCCAGATTTTGTAGGAGTTGGGGCAAGTGAGGAAGATGTGTGGGACATCTTCGATTGCACGGTGGCAGCGTTTGCACCACGGAGGGATCCCACAAATTTTGCTAGCCTTTTGGTTAGTCCAAATTCCTCGATGAAGAATTTGCCATAAGAGGACAGATTTCTTAATCTCTATAAGTGGGTGCCAGATACCCATGAATTTCATGTCCCACCGAAGCCGCGTCCAAGACAGGCACCACTTCTTGTTGAGGTTGATCTGGAGGTCAGTCGTTTCTTTGATGTTCGGGATTTTGAGTAGGCTATTTCCATTGTGCCATTTGAGACCACGCGCGTTCGGAGCATCATGTCCCATGAGAAGGCGAGTTTTGTGGCGCTCCCAAGCGAGGCATCTGCTTTGCAAGGTGTTCCATTCTTCGTAGGAGATGTTTATGCGAGGGTCGATGTCCTCGAAGTTGATCCAACTGTTGGTGTCATGTTTCCAGAGGTGTTTCCATTTTTTGAATCCTTTGTTCCATAACTTCTTGGCATTTTGAATGTTCCACGACTCCACACTCCGGATGCCATGTATCGGAAACCAGATAGAGTCGTTTTGTCTGATTCCGGCCGCCCACTTCCAGTCCTCACTAATTCTTGTGAAGCTTTTGACTTTATTCCAGCCCTTCCAAAGAGAGCATACGAGACTGGAGCCTTTCGGGAAGACAGGAATCGGGGAGAATAGCAGGGTCATGATGTCAAGGTTCTTCCAGTTCGGGGACCCCGTGAGGGCCAACTCATTTTTGTTTCTGAAGATCAGCTTGGCCCATGAGGCCTCCCTGTTGCACCAAGCTTTAATCATCCATTTGGCTGCCAGTTTGTTAGCCATACACCCAATATCCAGGATGCCAAGCCCCCCGCTATCTCTAGGGCTGGTGCAGATGGCCCATTTGATTTTAGGCACCCCCCTTCTGTTATGATCACCCGTCCAAAGAAAGTTTCTGCAGATGCTATTCAGTTTGGACAGGCCTTGTTCATTCGGTCTCCAGCAAGAAAGGAAATAGATGGTAGACGAGAGGAGGAACGTGTTGATAACCATCGCCCGTCCAGCGAGATTGATTTGCATGCCTCTCCAGTAGTTGAGCTTGTTTTCAAGTTTGGCCAGCACCCAGTTCCATCGCTGCTCCATAGAGACGCCAAATCCCAAGGGGATTCCAAGAAGCCGAAAGATTTGGCCCTGCGGAATGATTTGACAGCCATGAACAATGAGAAGGCCAGGTTGGTGTCCCACGATGGCCCTAAAGGCGGTCTTATTGTGGTTGATCTTGGATCCAGAGGCCACACAAAAGGTATCAAGGCACCTCCAGAAAGTCTCCAGGCTGGTATTATCATTGTGAACGAACGCGTTCATGTCGTCAGCAAAAAGTCTCATGATGATTTGATTGTGGTCGTGAGGTAGTTGGAGGCCTTTGATATTGCCAGCCTCCACATGGTGAGCCACAAGTCTGCTCAGCCCCTCAGTGGCGATGGCAAAGAGAAGGGGGGCAAGAGGGCACCCTTGTCTAATAGATCTTTTAAGATGGATCGCCTTCGACAGTTTGCCGTTAACGTTAATTTGGGTCGTTGCGTTGCCGAGAAGGGTCGCGATCATCTTGGTGAATTTCTGACTACATCCGAGGTCTTGGAGCGACTGCAGAATATAGTCCCATTCTAGCCTATCGTAGGCTTTGTCAAAGTCGATCTTGAGGAAGACCACATCTTGATTAGACTCATTTGCAAATTGAATACCTTCCCAAATATCCATAATGGTTTCCAGAATGGACCTGCCTTTGATGAAGCCTTTTTGGTCCTCGCTAAGCCAAGATCTCAGGTGGCACGCAAGTCTGTTGGCAATGACTTTGGCGACAATCTTGTACCCTGTTTGGAGCATCGTAATTGGCCGCCAGTTCTCGATTCTGTTTTTTTCCCCCTTCTTGTGAATCAGCTTGATAATTCCATTATTTATACAAGAAGGAAGAGCACCAAATTTTAGCGCTTCTTGCCAAACCAACCGAAGAGGGGTGGCGACCACCAGCTTGAAGGATTTAAAGAACTCGTTAGTGAGTCCGTCGGGTCCCGGGCTTTTGCCGAGAGGGAGGGCATCAATGACCTCAATGATTTCTGATTCAGAGATCGGGGCATGGAGCAGGGAGTGGAGGTTGGGTGGTATTCTCCGGGGGGAGACCCTAGAAATGGCAGCCATGCAATCCCTTCTATGGTGGGAGAGGGGGTTCGAGGTTCCCAGGAGGCTCGTGAAGTGCCCTTCTATGATGCCAAAATTATCTTCTTCCGAGTTGCATACATTGCCATGTGGGTCGAGCAGTAGAGGGATCGTTTCTCTGTTGTGTTTCCTTTTAAGGATGCTGCACATCTCTTTGGTGGGTTTGTCGGCTTTTCCAGCCCACCACTCCTTGAAGAATATTTGCAAGTTTTTCCTTTGTATTTCTTCCTCGTATCTCAACGCTGCTCTGATTCTTCGGAGACCTTTCTGGGCTTGGTGTTTTCCTTTGTTCACTTCCTCCTCGAGTCGCCAGAGTCTGTGGTAAAGTGCTTCCCTACGAGCCCGCCGCACGGTCTCGAGCATCTTCTTAGTTCTGATCATGATCTTGCGAGACTTGTCGACCGCACTTCTCCAGCACTTGGCTGGGGCCAAGCCAGAGGCGAACGCCACCTTCCACACATCGGCAATCTCTTGATGGACTGAGGGGAGAGAGAAGGTGGAAGCGTTGGCATGGAACCACGGAGCCTTGTGGGTCCCGTTGGAGGGTTGAAAAGTGATAACGATCGGGTAGTGATCGGAGATGGTGAGGTCAGTACGTTGCGTGATTGAAGGGTGGCCCCACTGATGAGTAAAGCTCTGAGAGATGTAGCATCTATCAAGTCTAGCTTTCCTCAGATCCTCGCCCGCTTGGAGATTCGACCAGGAAAAGCCATTCGAGTCTTTGAATTCGACCAGATCCAGGTGAAGTTTGGTCATGTCCCACGTTTCTTTCTCCCGACTGTCAATGACCCTGCCCTTGCCCATCCATCTGTCCATAGGGTCCTCCACCATGTTGAAGTCTCCACATATAATCACGTTGTGAGGAAGCGAGTCAAGAGAAGTCCAAGTGTTCAGCCTCTCCAAATCCCCGTTAGGGGCGTATAAAGAAACCATAGTAACACAGAGGGGAGCACCAAAAGAAACCGCAATCCAGCGGTGATTTACATCTTCAATGGAGTTCTCGAGCTTTTCAAGCCAGGGTTGTTTAACACCGATGGCCGTTCCACCGGACCCCCGCTGGTGCTTTGTTGGGATCCACACATGGGCCGAGGAAACCTGTCTGAGCCGTTTCAGAAGGTCTTCTCCGTCAATTTTAATCTCTTGAATGCATATAATGTCTGGTTTTAAGCTGGTGTCACGGAGCCATTGACCAATGATGGCCGCTCTTGAGGGGTCGGTTAGCCCCCTAGCATTAAGCGAGATGACAATCATTTTTGTAATGATCCCTCTTTGCGGGAGGGAGCCTTGTCCTTTCTTCTCTTGGCTTCATCTTTCTTTTTCGCTGGGATCTGTTCCCGACTTAGAAATCGGTTCTTGTAGGGGCTTTTCCAGGGTAGCTCCATAGGCTGTTTTCCTTTGCGGGAAACACCTTGCTGGGGAGAGTAGGGCCCCGTGCTCGGCACCGTTTCCGGGATCGTCGATCCAATGATGGAACTTTCACTATCCATGTTGTCTTCATTACTAGTAGTGAATCCATCTTCTTTGCTTGTGGTATAGCCCTCCTGGGGGGTTTCTTTGTTGTCAGGGATCTCTAGGGCATTGTCGTAGGTGTCTACCTCGAGTGGCTTCCCGCTTGGATAGTCAAGCTCGTTGATCTCCTTTCCTAGATTGCAGTACAAATTGCTGTTGGGGGTAAGTGGCAGGTTGTTTCTCTCACCGTTGGCCCTCAGACTTCTTTTCCTTCTTCTTCTAACTTCAGTAAAGCCATCAGCATCGGCTTGAGGATTGAGGAAGCCCTTGCCTTCCCCTTCCTTGGTCGAGTGGGTCAAATCGCCATTGTTGTCTTGAGCAGTTTTGGAGGCTTCTTGCGACTGCTTGTTTTTTTGCCTGATAGGGCAGTCTTTAATCCTGTGACCTTGTTGGCCACAACGAAAGCACGCGTTGGGGAGGTTTTTGTAGGTGATAACCTGCTCCCAAACCTCACCTGCGCCCATGTCCACTTTTATCATTGATGGAAGCGGCAAAGAGAGGTCGGCCTCGACGCAGATTTGTGGGTGCCACCTAGCATTGAACGAGTGTCTTGCACCTTCATAGATGAGACCACCAATGTCTTCGCGTGAAGCCAACGGCTTGCCGATAGGAGAGACAATGTCCCACACGAAGTTGTACAAGAAGTAAGGGAGGTTAGGGAGCTCAACCCACAGCGGGTACCGCAGTGATTTCGATTTGTCAGGAGTAAAGTCCGGGGACCATCTGAATAGGCACAGGGTCGCCCGACCAAACTGCCAGGTGCCAACGCTTAGGGCTTGGAACGCCATCTCTTCATTCTCAAAGACTAGCAGCATGTGGTTTGCTGGTAAGAACTGACATTTGCTGACAATTAGTCCTCGAGGGAACCACTCTTTTCGAAGCCATTGTCGCACAATTTCTAGCGGGGGCCTAGGGCCAAATACTTGGCCGACTAGGCAAACTTTCTTGAGCTCCTCCTGAGCAGACAGAACTGCGGGTCTGCTAAGGGACACGACGGGGGATACAACACTTTCGGAAGCCTCAGGGGCGGCACACGACCCCCCCTCCAGCAGAGCGGCCAGGAAATCGGTCTCCCTAGGGGGAGGGGCCCGATTACTTTTCACGAGAGAGGCAGCAGCCACATCCATGGCCAAAAGGAACTTGCACCACTTTTACTTTTCAAAACCCAAGGGGGGGCCCCTCCAACATGGAGGAGAAACTAACCACAGACCAGGAAGACACCGAAGCCAACCACCCCCAAAAACCGAGAAGGGACGCCCAATTCCCCTTTTCGATCTTTCCAATTTTCCTTTTCTTTTTCTTCTTTTTTATATTTTCTTTTCTTTTCTCTTCTCTCTTTTTTCTTTTTCTCTTCTTTTCTTTTTTCTTTTTTTCTTCTTTTTTTTTTTCTCTTTTCTCTTTTTTTTTTTTCTTTCTTTTTTCTCTTCTTTTTTTCTTTTAAGAACTAAAGCGAAAAAAGGCCACGGCGGTCACGAGGGCACTTTTCCAAAATTCCACCCCCAAAATAATTCTCCTCTTCTTCTTTTTTTTAAAAAGAGCTCCTCCTCCTTTTTTTTTTTTTTTTTTCGATCGGCAGGAAGACACCGAAGCCTTGCACTTCCAAATCCACCTCCCCTTATCGACCCTCTTTTTTATATTTTTTATTTTTTCTTTTCTATCTCCTTTTTTTTTCTCTTCTCTCTTTTTCCTTTCCCCCCTTTTTTTTTTTTTTCCTTGGACTAAAGGGAAAAGACGTCTCTCTTCTTCTTTTTTCTCCTTAATCCCCTTTTTCTTTTTTTCTTTTTCTTTTTTCTTCTTCTCTTTTTTCTCTTTTTTCTTTTTCTTCTTTTTTTTTTTCTTTTTTCTGTCGCCCCTACCCGGTCCTGCACTTTTTAATTTATTTTAAGTCCCAAGAAGGCGGACCCCTCGAGCCCCGCGCCACAGTCGCCACAGGTCGTCGACTGAACGGACGGGCGTCCGACTTTAACTGCAAACCCGGCGACACCCGGTGGAGCGTCCGACTTCCGGCGATACCCGGCGGAGCAGCCAAAATCCCGGCGATATTCGGAGGACGCCCGGCGACACACGGCAGACCAGCCGGCGATATGCGAAGAGGCGGCCGGCGATCGGCGATCGGCTAAGGAGCGACCAAGCGAGAAAAACGGTCCGCACCCAGGCGACCGGGCGCAAATATCGGCGATCGAACCGCCCGACGACACCTCACCGCCACCGGCGACGATCAACGATCGACGATACCGGACAAACGGAGAGATCGAACACGATCAGCGATCAAGCGGATCGAGCCTCCACCCGGGGAGGCGTCAGCGATACCTCCAACTGAGGTATCGCGACACCAGCCGCCCGGGGAAGCGATCGCGATCGCTGCCGAACCCTGAAAGTGCGAACACTGCCGCCCGTCTGTTGCCACACTTAGCAAGTCTCCGTCGTCCGTCGCAAGCTTGCACCCGTCTCTAGCACCAGTCCGTCCACTATCCGACGAGGGGACTCGAAGAAGGTCATCGCTTCAGGGGAGAACGTCGCGTCTTCAGTCCGTCGGTCTCAGAGTTCCGCCATAGCCCGCAGTTTGTGTCGATGCAGGGAGTTATGGACTCGCAGCCCATGTCTTCAGTCCGTCGGTCTCAGAGTTCCGCCATAGCCCGCAGTTTGGAGTTTGATGAAACTAGTTCAGTCCCGGCATACAATCTTTCTCACTAAACGATTGACATAATTAATTATTGTTGATCTTTGCATTGCAACGTCATTTGCCTCCACCAGACTACGCATATGATCTTCTCATCACATATATTCTCCCATGGTATTCACATAATGCACATCATACCCAATCACACACATCATTCATGTGCACAATTTGACACACATATTACTGCACTTAGACTCCATATACACACACCCTCTCATATAAGCCATATATCACACATTCCACACACATATACATCCATTATATCTCATGGTTGTATGATAGGTTCAAACATATAGGCACATTAATTAACACCTTGTATACATACAACGATTATGACAACACTTCAAGAAATCCATCTTATATAAGAGAAAAAGTATTGTCAATCATCAGGTTTACATCCATACTCACGGGGCTTCAATCAAAATGATGGATTAGAGTAGTCCATACATCTAAATAAATGTGTAAGCGAACTCATTATGAGTGTCTTATGTAATATTTGACAAACTCGAGAAAGTGGCCAAAAAGTTGAAGTCAAAGAGGTCAAGCCTTTGGTACAAGGATCAAAGATGAATCAACGGCAATTATGAGCATAAAATTGGAGAAAGGGGCCTGCAAATCTTTGCCAACTCAAATTCCACTCCATAATAGGTTTCTTCCCAATTTATACCCAAAATACTTGTAAAAATGCCCTTTTTGTAGTAAAACCCTAATTTCACCCTAAAAAACCTAGTACTAGAGCTTAATGGGCATTATAACATTGTGGACAGAGCTCTTAAAAAATCTATAAATGTGAAAGAGCTCTCATTTATTAAGGTTATCTTGTTTGAGCTTAGAGTTTGTATGAGCTTTGCACTCTTGCCTTGGGTCCATCTTTGTGTGTGTGTGTGTGTCTATGCATGCACATATGTGTGCTTGTCTCTCTCTTGTTATGAATGTGTATGCTTGCTAGTTTGTTTCACATAAAGTCTTCATAACACTGATTGGTCTCTCCATGGATTGATATCAAATAATTCACTCATGCAAATTGTTCTTAATAGTCTTCTAGATTCATATCAGAACTTTGCTTCTACTCTTCGATTGATGATGAAAGGCAATCTAAGCGCCTTAACATTTAAGGACTAGTTAGTCTTTTTCTTTTGCAAGAAGATCACTCGAGACAGAATAGATCAATTATGCATATTGCAGACGAAGCTTTGTTAGTTGGTCAAAAGGGCAAAAGGAAATGGATCTCCTCTAGTAGTAATACAAAATCTAATAATGATATAGTGGAAGAAGGAAGACTAAGATCATGAAAAGAAAACTCAAAATAGAAATAGTGTTGCAAATACTTTTAGGAAAATGTTCATGTCATAAAGAGTTATCTTAAACTAGCTACAAAAGAGGTAAAGAAGAAAAAGGTTGGAATGGTTGTTGCAAAGGTCTCTACACCTAAAAGAGAGTTTACTAATCTTTTTTAATATAAAGGAAGTTCGGCAATAGCCTACTCTCCCGGACTTGAATTAAATTAAGAAACAAAGGTACAATAGAAGGGGACTAGTGCCCACGGGACCCCCCAAATCCCACAAAGCAGGGGAAGCTTGGTTGATTCCTAGGTTGCATTACAAAGAAGGTTGATCACCCTCTCGTCGCCCTCATGCGGGACCCACTTGGGTTTGGGCTTGTTGTTGATCAAAAGGAGGACTTGATGGTGCCTGAAGGGGGGGGATTTCTTACTGTTGACAATCCTTTTGCCAAGGAGGAATAGAGATTTTTCAATCGACCACTCCCTGGGGGGGTCGCCGAAGTTGAGAGCACACCGCTCCCGCCAAATTTTCCACAGGACTTCCCCTCTGATTGCGTTCCAGAGAGCCGCAGAGCATCCAATCGCTTCACCCAAAAGGACTTGTTTCCAGCTAAGCTGTTTCTGAACTCTGATTTTCAGTCCAACCATCTGCCAGATTCTGTAGGAGTTGGGGCAAGTAAGGAAGATGTGTGGGACATCTTCGATTGCACGGTGGCAGCGTTTGCACCACGGAGGGATCCCACAAATTTTGCTTGCCTTATGGTTAGTCCAAATTCCTCGATGAAGAATTTGCCATAAGAGGACCGACTTCTTAATCTCTATAAGTGGGTGCCAGATACCCATGAATTTCATGTCCCACCGAAGCCGCGTCCAGGACAGGCACCACTTCTTGTTGAGGCTGATCTGGAGGTCAGTCGTTTCTTTGATGTTCGGGATTTTGAGTAGGCTATTTCCATTGTGCCATTTGAGACCACGCGCGTTCGGAGCATCATGTCCAATGAGAAGGCGAGTTTTGTGACGATCCCAAGCGAGGCATCTGCTTTGCAAGGTGTTCCATTCTTCGTAGGAGATGTTTATGCGAGGGTCGATATCCTCGTAGTTGATCCAACTGTTGGTGTCATGTTTGCAGAGGTGTTTCCATTTTTTGAATCCTTTGTTCCATAACTTCTTGGCATTTTGAATGTTCCACGACTCCACACTCCGGATGCCATGTATCGGAAACCAGATAGAGTCATTTTGTCTGATTCCGGCCGCCCACTTCCAGTCCTCACTGATTCTTGTGAAGCTTTTGACTTTATTCCAGCCCTTCCAAAGAGAGCATACGAGAGTGGAGCCTTTCGGGAAGACAGGTATCGGGGAGAATAGCAGGGTCATGATGTCAAGGTTCTTCCAGTTCGGGGACCCCGTGAGGGCCAACTCATTTTTGTTTCTGAAGATCAGCTTGGCCCACGAGGCCTCCCTATTGCACCAAGCTTTAATCATCCATTTGGCTGCCAGTTTGTTAGCCATGCACCCAATGTCCAGGATGCCAAGCCCCCCGCTATCTCTAGGGCTGGTGCAGATGGCCCATTTGATTTTAGGCACCCCCCTTCTGTTATGATCACCCGTCCAAAGAAAGTTTCTGCAGATGCTATTCAGTTTGGACAGGCCTTGCTCATTCGGTCTCCAGCAAGAAAGGAAATAGATGGTAGACGAGAGGAGGAACGTGTTGATAACCATCGCCCGTCCAGCGAGATTTATTTGCATGCCTCTCCAGTAATTGAGCTTGTTTTCAAGTTTGGCCAGCACCCAGTTCCATCGCTGCTCCATAGAGACGCCAAACCCCAAGGGGATTCCAAGCAGCCGAAAGATTTGGCCCTGCGGAATGATTTGACAGCCATGATCAGTGAGAAGGCCAGGTTGATGTCCCACAATGGCCCTAAAGGCGGTCTTATTGTGGTTGATTTTGGATCCAGAGGCCTCACAAAAGGTATCAAGACACCTCCAGAAAGTCTCCAGGCTGGTATTATCATTGTGAACGAACGCGTTCATATCGTCGGCAAAAAGTCTCATGATGATTTGACTGTGATCGTGAGGTAGCTGGAGGCCTTTGATATTGCCAGCCTCCACATGATGAGCCACAAGTCTGCTCAGCCCCTCAGTAGCGATGGCAAAGAGAAGGGGGGCAAGAGGGCACCCTTGTCTAATAGATCTTTTAAGATGGATCGCCTTCGAAAGTTTGCCGTTAACGTTAATTTGGGTCGTTGCGTTGCCGAGAAGGGTCGCGACCATCTTGGTGAATTTCTGACTACATCCGAGGTCTTGGAGCGACTGCAGAATATAGTCCCATTCTAGCCTATCGTAAGCTTTGTCAAAGTCGATCTTGAGGAAGACCACATCTTGGTTAGACTCATTTGCAAATTGAATACCTTCCCAAATATCCATAATGGTTTCCAGGATGGACCTGCCTTTGATGAAACCTTTTTGGTCCTCACTAAGCCAAGATCTCAGGTGGCACGCAAGTCTGTTGGCAATGACTTTGGCGACGATCTTGTATCCTGTTTGAAGCATGGTAATTGGCCGCCAGTTCTCGATTCTGTTTTTTTCCCCCTTCTTGTGAATCAGCTTGATAATTCCATTATTTATACAAGAAGGAAGAGCACCAAAATTTAGTGCTTCTTGCCAAACCATCCGAAGAGGGGTGGCAACCACCAGCTTGAAGGATTTAAAAAACTCATTAGTGAGTCCGTCGGGTCCCGGGCTTTTACCGAGAGGGAGGGCATCAATGACCTCAATGATTTCTGATTCAGAGATCGGGGCATGAAGCAGGGAGTGGAGGTTGGGCGGTATTCTCCGGGGGGAAACCCTAGAAATGGCAGCCATGCAGTCCCTTCTATGGTGGGAGAGGGGGTTCGAGGTTCCCAGGAGTCTCGTGAAGTGCCCTTCGATGATGCCAACATTATCTTCTTCCGAGTTGCATACATTGCCATGTGGGTCTAGCAGTAGGGGAATCGTCTCTCTGTTGTGTTTCCTTTTAAGGATACTGCACATCTCTTTGGTGGGTTTGTCGGCTTTTCCAGCCCACCACTCCTTGAAGAAGATTTGCAAGTTTTTCCTTTGTATTTCTTCCTCGTATCTCAACGCCGCTCTGATTTTTCGGAGACCTTTTTGGGCTTGGTGTTTTCCTTTGTTTACTTCCTCCTCAAGTCGCCAGAGTCTGTGGTAAAGCGCTTCCCTACGAGCCCGCCGCACTGTCTCGAGCATCTTCTTAGTTCTGATCATGATCTTGCGAGACTTGTCGACCGCATTTCTCCAGCACTTGGCTGGGGCCAAGCCAGAGGCAAACGCCACCTTCCACACATCGGCAATCTCTTGATGGACGGAGGGGAGAGAGAAGGTGGAAGCGTTGGCATGGAACCACGGAGCCTTGTGGGTCCTGTTGGAAGGTTGAAAAGTGATAACGATCGGGTAGTGATCAGAGATGGTGAGGTCAGTACGTTGCGTGATGGAAGGGTGGCCCCACAGATGAGTAAAACTCTGAGAGATGTAGCATCTATCAAGTCTAGCTTTCCTCAGATCCTCGCCCGCTTGGAGATTTGACTAGGAAAAGCCATTCGAGTCTTTGAATTCGACCAGATCCAAGTGGAGTTTGGTCATGTCCCACGTTTCTTTCTCCCGACTGTCGATGACCCTGCCCTTGCCCATCCATCTGTCCATAGGGTCCTCCACCATGTTGAAGTCTCCACATATAAGCACGTTGTGGGGAAGCGAGTCAAGAGAAGTCCAAGTGTTCAGCCTCTCCAAATCCCCGTTAGGGGCGTACAAAGAAACCATAGTAACACAGAGGGGAGCACCAAAAGAAACCGCAATCCAGCGGTGATTTACATCTTCAATGGAGTTCTCAAGCTTTTCAAGCCAGGGTTGTTTAACACCGATAGCCGTTCCACCGGATCCCCGCTGGTGCTTTGTTGGGATCCACACATGGGCCGAGGAAACCTGTCTGAGCCGTTTCAGAAGGTCTTCTCCGACAATTTTAATCTCTTGAATGCATATAATGTCTGGTTTTAAGCTAATGTCGCGGAGCCATTGACCAATGATGGCCGCTCTTGAGGGGTCGGTTAGCCCCCTAGCATTTAGCGAGATGACAGTCATTTTTGTATTGATCCCTCTTTGCGGGAGGGAGCCTTGTCCTTTCTTCTCTTGGCTTCATCTTTCTTTTTCGCTGGGATCTGATCCCGACTTAGAAATCGGTTCTTATGGGGGCTTTTCCAGGGTAACTCCAAAGGCTGTTTCCCTTTGCGAGATGCCCCCCGCTGGGGAGAATTGGGCCCCGTGCTCGGCATCGTTTCCGGGATCGTCGATCCAATGATGGAACTTTCACTATCCATGTTGTCTTCATTATTAGTAGTGAAACCATCCTCTTTGCTTGTAGTGTAGCCCTCCTGGGGGGTTTCTTTGTTGTCAGGGATCTCTAGGGCTTCGTCGTAGTTGTCTACCTCAGGTGGCTTCCCACCTGGGTAGTCGAGCTCGTTGATCTCCTTTCCAAGATTGCAATACAAATTGCTGTGTGGGGAGATTGGCAGGTTGTTCCTCTCACCGTTGGCCCTCGGACTTCTTTTCCTTCTTCTTCTAACTTCAGTAAAGCCATCGGCATCAGCTTGTGGATTGAGGAGGCCCTTGCCTTCCCCTTCCTTGGTCAAGTGGGTCAAATCGTCAGAGTTGTCTTGAGCAGTTTTGGAGGCTTCTTGAAATCGCTTGTTTTTCTGCCTGAGAGGGCAGTCTTTAATCCTGTGACCTTGCTGGCCACAACGAAAGCACGCGTTGGGGAAGAATGAAGAATAGGCATTTACTAATCTTGTTCAAAATGAAGAATAGGCATTTACTATTGTTTTTAGCTATGCCCTATAAGAAAAAGAGATCAATGATGGATAATTATGAACTAGTGGTGCAACTCTAATACCATATAGGAGTTACCACAAAATATATAGGATCAAGATTATAGAGAATGATAGATATGGTCGTAATGAAAGTGGTCAGAAGATGAGTAGAAGATGAACTCAACTAAAATCTACTCAAAATCACTACTCTAATACAATGGAACTCAAACACTACATAAGATAAAGATGGTTCTATCCCACCATGCACTCCCTATATGGAGCTTAGATGGTGATCTAGATAGAAGCCACGTGAAGGGCTATAGGCGAACATAATGGGTACTAAGATGGAAACCATAGTGTTTCTAAACACTACAAACTATGATCCTAAATGGAGAGGGGATCATACTTATAAGGTCCACCTAGCCTAAGTTACCCAACCCATATTCTAGGGTATAGTAGCTTGCTCCATGCCCATAATAATCTCCACCATTGATTTATGGGGTAAATTCAATGGTAAAAAGGTAGGATCAACAACCATTTGTTTGTAGCCCTTGATCTTGCTTAATCCTCACTTAGGATCAAGTCTAGATCCAATGGCCCACATCAAATAGACATGTTCCCATGTTAAGAAAGCTATGTTTGTTTCTAGCCCTTAATTTAAGTTGATCCTCACATAGGATCAATCCCAAATCTAGTGGCTTATAAGAAACCTTCCCAAGCATCCATCTATGGTGTACTCTAGACCTCATCTGACCTACATTTACCTCCTTCAAACTTTAGTGTTGAATCCTTTAGCTCTTAAGAACTCTAGTGTGGAAGCCTTTGCCTCCCACAAGCGACAACATTGAAGCCTCTACCTCTCAAGAACTCTAGTGTTGACGACATTACCTATCACAAACTCTGAATTTGAAGACTTCACATGTCATAAGCTTGAATGTTGAAGCATTACTTCCACAAATGATACATTTGATTCCTCTGCCTCCACAATCTTCTCCATCTTCTATACCTTCCTAAGATCTGATACCATGTAAGAAAGAACAAATGATGCATAATGAAGAACTAGTGGTACAACTCTAACACCATGTAGGACTTACAACAACACATATAGGATCAAAGGTCAGAGACAAAGAGAGATATTTCTACTCATGGGAAACATGCAAGAGGTATGGTTATAATGGAAAGTGGATACAAGATGAGTAGAAGATGACCTCTTTTGATATATTTTGATAGTGGTGTGTGAACACACTTAGGACAGCCGGGGTACTTCTTTCCCTTTTCAGGAGGTTTTTTTCCCTCGGCTTTTATAAACACCTATAACGTGAATAGGTTATTAATCTTTGTGTATTCACTTGGTAATTGATTCAGATTGTGTGTTGTGCTCCACACTTCTTCTTCTTCCTTGTGGTGTTCATGTGCTTTGGCAGAACTCAAATTCCAATAGTTGGTATCAAAGTAGGTCACATCTTCATCTAGGGTGCCGTTGATACCCCTTTGGTCATAGTCTCACAATCACAATAAGTTTGTAAGCATAGTTAAGCAATTAGGAGTTCAAAACAACTTTGCTATGTGGTGTCGAAATTTGGATATGAGCTCTTTTTAGCCTCTACATGCATTATTGCAGTGCCCGTGGAGGTAATTTTGTCCTTTTGTACCAAATATACATGTCTTGGATTGCATGAACACCTTTAGGAATGCCAAGACACTTTTTTGTCTCTTTAAGAGGTTTTTTCCCCGAGCTTGTATATATGCCTATAACCCTTACGGGTTACTAATCTTTGTAAATTCACTTGGTAATACATTCAAAATTATGTGTTGTGCTTCAAGCTTCTCCTTCTTCCTTGTGTTGCTTGTGTGCTTCCACATACCTCAAACTCCAACAACCTCAAATCAATTCAACTCAAAGTCATAACTCTAATACAATGGAACTCAAACACTACACAGGATATAGATGGAGCTCAAACACTACACAAGATGGCTCTATCCACCCATGCACTCCCTATATGGAGCTTAGATGGTGATCTAGATAGAAGCTAGGTGGGGGGCTATAGGCCAACACAATGGGTACAAATATGGATACCTAAATGGTTCCAAACACTACATACTATGATCCTACATGGGGGGGAGACCATCTTTATAATGTCCTCCATGCCTAAGTCAGCCTATCCATGTTCTAGGATCTTGGTAGCTTGATCTTTGCCGATGATTATCTCCACCATTTATCTATGGGGTAGATCCAATGGTAGAAAGGTAGGATCAACAAACACTTTCTTGTGGCCCTTGATCTTGCTTAATCCATAAGATCAATTCTGATCCAATGGCCCACATCAAATCAACCCTTTCCCAAATTTAAAAAGCTACCTTTGTTTCTAAATCTTAATTTACATTGATCCTCACATAGGATCAATCCCAAATCCAATGGCTTAGAATTAGTCTTCCCCTTATATCATCTACAAGTGCTCTTCTTACTCCTAGAGTCTTCATAGAGGGCAATCCAAGTTCCTCATCAAGACTCTTTTTTGAACCGCTTGAATCTCCATCAACGTCTTCAAGACTTGCACATGTTTTATGACTAGCAGAGAGCTTTTCTTTACCTTTCTTGGATGTATTTGATGAATTTGCTATACTGAAATTTCCACGCAATCTTCCACTCCATGGATTTGAGTTTCAAGTATTTCTTGGTGATGCATCCGGTCCACTCAAAACTTGAGATTCTGCACCTGATTTTTCAGCATTTTCTCTGTCATTTGGTTCAAGATTCAGACCTTCTTTGGCATCTGCATAGAAGCTTGACATTTCATCAAATACCACATCTCTGCTCACCTTTACCTATCTTGTGAGTGGGCTATAACATTAATATCCCTATTGCTCAAGGGAGTATCCAATGAAGATACACTTTTTTGCTTTTGGATCAAGCTTTGTCCTCAATTCATCTGGAACATGTACATATGCAATACAGCCAAAAAATTTCAGATGTGATAAGTTTGGATTTTTACCTGTAAACTTCTCTTTAGGTGTAACTTGATGTACAACAGCAGCCAGAGTTCTGTTCATGATGTATACAATAGTATGCATAGCTTCTGCCCAATAACAATGAGGCATATTCTTCTCAGCCATCAAGGCTCTTGCCATTTCTGCAATATGTCTATTTTTTTGTTCAACAACGCCATTCTGTTGTGGTGTGTACCTGCATGAAAACTGATGCTGAATTCCATGATTTTTTAGAAAACTGTTGAACTCATTTGACATGTATTCACCTCCTCCATCAGATCTTAATGTCTGAATGTACTTCCCTGTCTGATTTTCCACCATAGCTTTAAAAATCTCGAAGTGAGTGAACACCTCACTCTTCTCTTTCATGAAATATACCCATACTTTACATGTATGATCATCAATGAAAGTAACATAAAACCTGCAACCACCCATAGATGTGGTCTTTGCTGGACCCAAACATCTGTATGTACTATTTCTAGTACATTCTCACTAACATGCTTGTCATGTGGAAATGATGCTCTTGACTGTTTACCAAATTGACATGTTGCACATACCTTTTGCATCTCTGCAACTTTGAAATTTGGTAGTCCATGGACAATCTCCTTTGACTGCATCAATTTCAGCCTTTGCAAGTTTGCATGTCCAATCCGTTTGTGCCACATTTCTATATCCGCAATAACTCCTGAACCTTTTGCAAACATGGCTGCATTCATTTCAGGAATCTTCAGATTTAAGGTGAACATCCTACCCACTTGGTTTCCTTTGGCAACCAATCGTCCATCCTCCTTGTACTCTTCTACATATAATCCATCTGCATTGAACCTGACTTGTAATCCCTGGTCAACCATTTGTCCAACAGAAACCAGATTCTTTGTTATATTTGGAACATGCAGCACATCAGCAAGATGTTTTACCTTTCCATCCTCCATCGATAGTGCTATGTTTCCTGTATGTTCAATAGGATGTGATGTGTCATCACCTGTTTCCACATATCTAGGAACAAGAAATTTCTGCAAAGTACTAAACCATTCTGCATGACTGGTCATGTGATTTGAAGCACCTGAATCAACATACCAGAAATTATCATTCGATTTTGAAACACTAGCAGACATGGTATTCATCATGTGATGTTGAACCATGAACAACATCTTAGAATCATCTGTACTTGTGGATGCATAGTTGTTTTGGTGCCTTCTATTATTTTGATTCTTCAACCTGCAATCACGTTCAAAGTGTCCATGTTTACCACAATTCCAACATCCTTTACTATCATTACTTGAATCATTTCTTTGGAAATTTTTGCGACCTCTTTGGCTCCCCCTGCCTCGAAACTGTCCTCTTCCTCCTGCATGATTTTTTTGTTGACCTTGGTCTTGGTTATGTTAAACTGATTATGGTTTAATCGTTACTTTACTTCCTATTCAAATGCTTCAAGTTCAACCGGTTCCAAATCTTTCTAATCACAATCGTTCTCTTAGCCACGTGGGTCCTTGGGAGTGGTAGGGGTCTGTTAGACAGAGGCCCTGTACTATTTTCCCAATTTAACACACAATCTTAATGTCATTCCGTCCTTAGCTCAGTATCCATCCCCGAACAACGGAAGACTGTTCAGTGTATGGGAATTCAAACTTCAGGACTGAGGGTAGCAATCTGGTTACGTAAATTACGCGCAAAAGATACTTCAATAACACAGTCACCTAATCCGTACTTCGTCAGGGCAGATAGGTATACCAACTAGACATTATATCGTAAAGTTACGCGGACTCGAACAATCAATCTCCTCGTAATAAACAGCTAATCATGATTCGACGATGTTCTTCTCACATTCCGACCATTACAGCTACTAGTCTTCTAGTAGTTGGAGTAAACAGCAAATATAAGATACAGTAACAAATTCGGTCACTTACAGAACTTTACAGACAATGAGTTCGAGATTACTCCTAGCACTACCTACTTCACCGAAGAACTGCCAAATAACATACCACACTTGTTAACACTCAGAGTCACACTCAACCATCACCGATAGATTCGCCACACAATACAACTGATTCGTCATTCTATATTAAGGTGAGTTTAATCGACTAGCAGGAGTACAGACGGAACAGATCAGGCAGAACTTACCCTAACAACATATACGCGCACACAATGCGTTACAGCACTCTCAAACGAGACGTAATCAAACAACACACTACAATTCCCACAAAAACAGGGCTGCTCCACTCTTTTTTTTCATTGCCTTAAATAGAGGATTTTTTACAAGGGTGCGCACTTCTGTAGTTACCTGCGCGTTCCCTGAAAGATTCTCTTTTTTCATTTAAGCTCCCTGTCCTCGTACTCTTGTCCTTGTTCGGCGGCCGTCCAGCACTTTTACATTTAAGGCACCTGTCCGGGTTCATCCGTCTTGGTTCGGCGGCCCTCTAACACTGGCACGCACGGTGGACTCGAACCCGCAGGTGCATTACTGTCTTCAACATCCTTTTGCGTTGCCTGTAGGTCTATTCCAGGGTTTGGCTCCCGAATCCTTTCTGACCGTACTTGTTCAAGTGGAGGAACAAGTATAGCCAGCCATCTCCTGCGAAAAAGTGTCCAGCTATTTTGAACACGACTATCCAATTGCTGTTTTAATAAGTCTATGTCCACATTTGTCATTAATGTGGCATTCAGTTCTACGCCCTCATCTTTTAATATCTGCCTTTCGAACTCCTGCAAAACCTGTATTCTTGACTGCAAAATTTCATTTTCGGCTTGCAGGTTAGCATTCAGGGTAGAAAAACTTGACATTTCGGCTTGAATCTGTGTTTGGATAGTTTGCTGCCACTGATTAAATTCTTGAAAACACTTTTTTGTGGTGACCAATTCTGCCGTTAGTTGCCGGTTGTTACTCTGTAACACCTGTAGTAAAGCTTCTTTGTCGTCCAATTCCTTTTGCATCTGTGTCATTAATGAATTGGACTCAGTCATCGTGGCGAGTAGTAATTCGTTTTTGTGCTGAAGCGCTTGTTCTTGTTGCCGCAAATATTGAGAAACCTCTTGTAGTTTGTTTTGCATCCCTATGACAAAATCGGGTTGGAGATCGTCCGGTAATTGCTCTGGACTGGCAGTTGGCAAGTTGTCTTCCATCCTTCGTTTAATGGACAGCCGAAACGGCGTCCCTACGGTCTGCTTCTGTGCGCTGTTACCTGTGTGGAAGAAATGTGCAGACGAGGTGGAGGCTTGAGCTGCTTCCTCAGGCTCTGTTTGGTGTCGTGTATCTATTCTATCATGTTCACCGGAATAAAAATGGGGGGACCAGTGTAGCTGCTCATCCTTTACTGATTGGACAAAATTAAATATAGCAGCTAAATAGGCTGCTAGTCTGCTGTTGGTGTGGGATCTTCGTTTATCCCCGACAATGATTTGTGTGTAGAGGTGGTTATACAGCCAATGTGTCCAGCTAACCCGACCTCCTTCTTCGGCATGTAGTAGTGGTGAAAATTTTTCTTTAGACATTAAATCGAATTTCACTAGTAAACAGAGCTTCTCTAAGTACCATTTAAATTGTTCTCGACGGTGATATGTGGCATTTTTCAACATGTAATACCGTCGGGGGCCTTCACAGTCGCCAAATTCCTTTCTCAGATCCTCATTCGAACATTTAAGATATCGGGCGCCATCATAGAGTGGTAGTTTAAATACGGCTGAGACTAGCTGGGGCAAAAATTGTACCTGATTTAGAATGAAGCCGTTTGTTTGTCGCATGCTATATAATTGATTCTCTGCATCGTCATTAGCAATCCACTGCTCCCATGGTAATTGGGCAAACTGGAGGAGCCCTATCTTTCGTAGCCAGTCCTCATTCTTTTTCGAATTGATGTCGAGCTCGATTTTAAATTCGGTGGAAAATTTATGCTGAGTCTTTACTGATGCAGAAGTTACTGCGTCATCTACATCATCTTGTAGGGTAGTATCTGTTGTCGTCACAACGTGGGTCTGTGTACTGGCGCACTTCCTGAGTTGCCATCTGAGTATGTCAGATTTCGACATGCTTGTTTAAGGGTTGCTGAGAAGAATATGCTGGAAGTTGCTAACTGGCGCTGAATCTCGAAGAATACTAATGAAGAATGCTATGCTCTGTATACGCATTTTATAAACACCAGTGCTTGAACGGCCATTTGCTATACTGATTGTATGTGAGTAGGACATGACTCTTCCCTCCCTTGTCAATATTTGTATCATGAGTAAGAATCATTATGCCGCGTGTTACTCCGTAGATTGGTGCTAGACTGAACAAGACTTTACATGTGCGAAAAATGTCAGAAAACCAAAACTTGATTATCATACTCATTTCGAATCCATCATTACATTATGAATTCGGATGGGCGAATATACTTATTCTTCTATGAGACCTTCGAGATACATATTCCTGGCTGATCTAAATGTGCGAGCTATTTTTTTCTTAAGGGTTTCTAATAATTGTTTTAGCGTGTCGGGTTCTAAAACTTGCGCATCTATTCTAACGGAGCTAAGCGCAATTGCTTCGGTAAGCACGTTTTCGGCCTGGGTCTGCAAAAAAGCCTCCTGTAGATAGAAATCGTTGGATAGTGCGGCGTCCCTGGAAGTCTTCATTTCGGTGACCTTCCGCTGCATCTCTGTGACTCGATCCCTTTGATTTCGCAGTTGGTTATCGAGGCGCTCGAATTGTTGGTTGTGAAATTCAATCGTTCGGGAATATGCATCTCGTTCCCGTCGAGCTTTTGCCATATATTTTTGATGTTTTGCTTCCCTGGTTAATTGTCGTCGCAGCATTCGGTTTACATCGTCTAAACATTCCTGAGCTCTGCGTAGCTCGTCTTGGACTTGCGCTGCTTCTCGTTGTTGTTCTTGATTCTTTTGAATTGTTTCCTGCAGCTGGGCCTTCGTTTCTTCGACCATTTCTTCGAGGGAAGAACTGATCTCTTCTTTTTCTTGGATGGCAGTCTTGAGTTCCCGGATTTCTTCGTGTGCTTCGTGTAATAGCTTGTCTTTGGCGGAAAGCTGCTCCAATGCCGCATCTCTCTGCTGTGTCAAAGCCTGTTGTTCGAAAATTGGGCTTGGAGGGCAGCTAGTTGTGTCTGCAATTGATGATTCTCCGCTCTTACGGCGTCGACTTCTTCTTGAAGGGGGGTGATGTCGGCTTCCAGGAGGTCTAGCTTGTGCTGCAGGTCGTGTCTAATGGTGTTTGCAACCTCAGTCATTTGTACTGGAAGTTGTTGTGAGAGGGCGATGAGTAGTTGGCCCATGTTGGCCAGTTCGGAAAAGATCGGAGTAGAGGAAAGGAGGAGTGGGTGTGGTGGTGTAGATGTTTGGGTATGGAGTTGGGGGGATGTCGGGGGTGAATAATTGGGAGAGGATGAAGAAGATTCGGAAATTGGCGGTGGGAGAGGGTTGATATGCAGCTCCTAAACCACGAAGGCACACTTCCACCTTATCATCATCATCTACATTCATGCCAATAGATGAAAGTGACTCATATATGCTTTTGATTTTCAGAGTGTAGTCACTTACGAACATGCCCTTCTTCTCCAATGTATGCAGCTCGTTCTTGAGTTGCAATTTCCATGCCTTTGTATTGGTCTCATACAATGTGACCACTCATACAAGTGACCAAACTATTCCAAGCCTCCTTCGATGTCTTGGCATCCTATATGTGTCCAATCATGCTATCTTGTATGCTAACAGATAGCTAGTACATTACCTTTCGTGCTCCTTGATTCCATTCCTCATATGCTCTTAACTAGTATGCAGTCGGATTCCTCTCTGGCAACTGCGGAGCATTTTCATTCCCTCCTCCGATGTACTTCTAGTAGCCTTTTCCCATCAAGAAATTCTTCATTATGAATCTCCAAGCATGGAAGTTGTTCTTGTCTAGCTTATCGCTCATAAGCTGACTCATTCCATCTGTGTTTTCCATCTCTACAACAATTCTCAACACTGCAAAACACTACAAGCAGCACTTCTGCTTGAACACTGTCGCACTATGACGTGACAGTTCCATCTCAGAAAAACACAGTTTTCGTGTATCAACAGTACACGGAATCACTTGAAATTCTGGATTTGGAATATATGAGTGTTGCCGAACACAAGGCAAGTTAGAGTTTTTGAAACTGACCTGATTTTTCTATGGGCCCCACCTTATGGGCTCGAAATGAAGGTCGAGATGGCTCCGAAATGGAGGTCGAGATTGCCCCACCTTCATGCTGATTTTCATAACCAATGAAGGTCATTTGTGAATTGCGTTTTCTCCACGCCTTGTGTACTCTTCACTGTCGCCTTCTCCACGAGCTCTCTACAGCCACACTGGCTCTGATACCATGTCACGAGGAAGGAGATAAGAAAGAGAGATCACACACACACTCTCATTCTCAAGGAGAAGAACACACACACAGATTGAGGCAAGGAAGAATGATCTTCTTCTTCTTCTATTACATAAAAAGGAATGTAGAAGAATGACCTAAAACAAGAATACAACAAGTGCAGTATATAAAGACTAGTACATAAGGAAAAACCTAATGTCCGCGAATGAGTGAGCTGACAAGGAAAAAATGTGCCATCACTCTCGGTAGATAAATCTAATAAAGCTCAATGAAGTATCCTGACATATACCGGTGTGACCACTACACATGTCAGAGAAACAAAAAACTGGTAAGTGTCATCCTAGATCATCACATGTTGAGCTTGATATCTCAACAATAGAGGGGGAGAGAGGAGAGGAGAGATGTGCAAAAATGCATGAGAACTTTGAAATCCACATAATGATCTTGTTGAGGCAATACCCTAGAGGGAGAGGTACTAGAGAGAGGGACAGAGGAGGAAAGCAAGGTAGGGGAAGATCCTACAACACTTCATCTTGCAACATTTGTGGGCTAAACAACCACACCACAGAAGAATGCTTCAAGAACACAAGGAATCAAAGGGGAAGAGGCTTCCATAGAGGGAGCTATGGACAATCCAAAGGCAAGTTCAATAATGGAGGAAACAATTACAACCACAACTACAACCAAGTCTACAACAACAACAATTATCAAGGAGGTTTCAGAGGAAGAAGAGATTATAACAACTACATAGAAGACCTAGAGGATTCATTATTGATCATGAACATGACATCCAAGCAAGGTAAAGATGATGAACACATTTTTTATATTGATTTTGGTTGTTCCAAACATGTGGCTAGAAATGTAGCATTGTTATCTAATCTTGAAGAACCCAAAGGGAAGCATGAAGTGCAGATAAGTGATGACACTAGACACTCTGTTAAGAAAATTGGAAATGTCAAGGCTTCTGATGGTAACATGAACATCTTAAGTAAGGTTTTATATGTGCCAACCACAACAAAAAACCTAATTAGTGTTGGATAGAGTGTTGAGAAAGGCTTACAAGTCCAATTCACAAGGTATGGGGCTTATGTGGAAGACCCTCAACAAGGCTTCAAAAGAATTGCAAAAGGTGAGAAATCTAGTAGACTCTTTACATTTGAGATTGAAGACACCAGAAACATTGCACTCTTCAACTACAAAGATCAAAATATATCTGAACTAGAGATATGACATAAAAGGCTAGGTCATATTGGAGAAAGAACACTAAAGCAAATATGCAAGGATCAAAGTGTGCTTGGCATTCCAAATGTGTCCAAGCAACACATGATATACAAATGTGGAGCATGCCAATTTGGCAAAGCTCACACGCAACCATTCAACAGAAAGGGGTACATGTATGAAGATTAGAACTTGTGCACATTGATGTGTGGGGTCCTACAGAGAATCATCAATCTTAGGTTCAAGGTAATATGTTTCATTTATAGATGATTACAGTAGATGGAAAATTCTTTACTTCATGAAGCATAAGGATGAAATGTTTACATGTTTCAAAAAGTATTTGGCATTGGTTGAGAGATAGACAGGTAGAAGCTTGAAGAGGAACTGATCTGATGGAGGTGGTGAGCATTTTTCAAATCAATTTGATTCATTCTTATAGGACAGAGGCATAAAGAGAGAAGTCACAACAAGATATACTCGTGAACTACATGGAGTGGCAGAGAGAAGGAACAGATTAATAATGGAAGGTGAAAGGTCAATGTTGAATGAGAAGGAACTACCCAATTACCTATGGGCAAAGGTTGTTTCCAAAGCCACATACTTTGGTTAACAAGCTCGCATCCAAATCCTTGGATGGAATGACACCCTATGAGGCATAGAATGGTAGGAGACCCTCATTGGACCATTGTAAAATCTTTGAGTGCATTGCTTATGCACATATACCCTCACAGATTAGAGAGAAGCTTGATCCAAAGCTGAAAAGTGTATATTCATTGGTTATCATCGAAACCAGAATGGTCATAGGTTGTACAATCCCAATAATGAAGGGTTTACAGTTAGTAGGAATGTAGTGTCTGATGAAAATATTTCATGGTTTGAAGATGATTGCAGGAAGATCAAGTTGCCTTATGATTTGGAAAGTGATTTTCCAACTCTCACTCAAGAAGACCAACACATACCAAAAGATGTCAATTCAGACGATGAAGAGTAGATTGACTTCAAGGCTTGGAAGTAAAAAGGCAAGACCAAGTTCAAGCAATTGGAAGACATCCCAGATTCTTCCAACCAAGCACTCAGAATATCTCAAAGGGAGAGAAAAAAACCAATAAGTTACGGCTATGACACATCACTAGTCACCAAGCATTCTGTGTACATCACAAAAGACTCTATGATAGAAGAAACTTCTTCATTTGAAGAGGCAAATGATAAGAAGGAATGGAGAGAAGCCATGCAGGAAGAAGTTGAAGCACTTCAGGAAAACAATACTTGGGATTTGGTTCCCAAGAAGCCTAGTATGAAAGTAATAGGATCCAGGTGGATATATAAAATCAAGAGGAACTCAGATGGTTCTATAAATAGGTACAAGGCAAGGCTAGTAGCAAAGGTTTTTGGTTAAACCCATGGAGTGGACTAAGAAGAAACTTTTTCACTTGTGGCTAAGATGCTAACAATTAGAATTTTGGTAAGTATTGCTACTGCTAAGAATTGGAATCTATATCAGTTAGATGTTAAGAATGCATTCTTAAATTGATGGATATCAGAAGAAGTGTGCATGGCTCAATCACCAGGGTATGAGGATGAAGACAAAACAGGTTATGTATGCAAGCTAAGGAAGGCACTCTATGGCCTAAATCAAGCTCATAGAGCTTGGAACCATAGGCTTGTTACTTATTTGCAGGGTCAAGGATTTGTTGCAAGAAAAGTAGATTCTTCCTTATTCATAAAGAAGACCAACTCAAAAGTTATTTACTTATGTGTCTATGTGGATGACATTATCATTATTGGGAATGATGCTAATGGCATTAAGCAGGTTAAAGCTCAAATGACGGAGGAGTTTAAAATCAGTGATCTTGGTTTGTTAACTGCAAGAGAATGAGAATTAGGACCACCACGTGCTTGAGAGATGACTCTCATCCCAACCTTATGACTGTATATATAGCTGCTCAAATCAACGAGGACCACAAATGTAACTAGAGTCCACAAGTGCATGTGCAATCTCCTCCACTCCTTTCATATCTACCACTAGAGTGTACAGTGGCTGGAGTGATCTCAACCACTGCTTTAGTACCTTCTTCTAGCATCCACTAGTGGTTGGTGTACTCACCTCTTGAATTAAGTCTCTGTTGCAGAGCAAAGAGGCACGAAAGAGGAGTTTTCAAATTAATGGGCATATTTTTCTTCTTCAAAGTCTTAGGAAATTCCCTCAAGCTATGTAAATGCACTAGAGGAGTCCTCTAGATGCATAATCCCAAACCATTGTAATATATTTCTTGTAAAATAGTAGGAAAATAGAGATTCGTTAATAAAGTGCCAGTCTCTTGTGTGAAAGGACCATTTTTAGGGCACATGTATATAAGTCACTTGGTGGCTCTTTGTAAACACTTTTTGCCATTGTGAAGAAGGAGAGCTTGAATTTCGAAATTGCTTCTTTCCTGCATATTTTCATCTTCTCTTTGATCTTCTATGTGTGTGTAATGCTTGGAATGTGTGTGTCGGACTGTTTTCTACCCCTCCCCACTATTTTTGAGCTACTGTAGTGTGTGTGTGAGCTAGTACAAGTTGTGGAGTGAGCGTGTGTGCTTCCTGCCATTCATTGTTTTGGTCATAACTTGAAGCACGGTTGTCAGAATTGAGTGAAACTACCTCCAATAGATGCGTCTCATTGAGAGCTTCAAAATGAACCCACATGGGCCATATTCAGAGTTTGGAGCTGGGAGAAATCCTCGATTTAGTGAAAACTACTATAAGTGGTATCGCGATAGACACTTTCGGTAGTTAAGTGAGTTGGAGAGGTAGGTTAGTCTTTTCTCATGCATGTGAGCTGAACCACTTCATTTTCCATCACGTGAGCACAAGTACTCATACGCTTGGTTAGGTCCGTTCATCGGATTGACAAATAAGCGTGTGTCAATTCCCCAGTATATGCACTTGTGTGGCAAATGAGATTTAGTCTATTTGGCACAAGTCCCTAAGACTTCTTGACTTAGGTACACACGTTTTTGGTGCCGTTGCCGGGGAGAAACTCAACCAAGGTGCCTTTGTGATGGTTGTAGCTCGAGAGTGACGAAATGGTACTTGTAGAAGTGAATTCGTTCAGTGGCAAGTAGTCAACCGCTTCAACACTTGTTACTTCACATCCTGGAGGTGTGTGTAATGATTTTTTAGGTTTAGGGTTAGTAGAGAGGGAGAAGAAAGAGTTAGGGTTAGATAAGGAAGAGAAGTGGAGTAGGAGTAAGCCAAGATCACCAAGAAAAATTCCAAAAAAATTTGCCAAATTAGTAGTTTTTGTCACCAAAAAGTATAAAAACCAAAAAACTTTAGCTCATTTCTCATTTGCTGAGAAAGTGGTATCATCTCCAGGTAGCGATCTGTATCATCTGTGTAGTATCGCGCTCTCGAGGCCTTCAAAGCTAGTTAGTGTGCTCAAGGCACAAGCAGGACATCACAGACATAAGCTCCCATAAGATTCCAATAGCAAAACCACAATAGAAGTGCACTCACACGTGATTAAATGCGCATTTGGTATCGCGGGGTGGGACAAAGTGTTTTTTGAAATTCTTTGAGTGAGAGAGTAGGCCAGGAGTGAAGAGGGGTGAGAGAAGAGCAAGGGGGGAAAAGCTTTTTTGAATTTGGAGGTATTTTTGGCTTGAGTATCGTGATCGGTTGAGTTTTTGGTATCGCAATACCAAAAATTCCCTTGTATCGCAATACTCACCAAAGTATCGTATCGTCGATTAACAACCTTGGTATCGCGATACCACTTGTGGTATCGTATCGCTTGGTTGGTATCGCGATCGCACTTTACCAAAGTGGTATCGTATCGCGGTCCACTTTTGGTATCGTATCGTCTCACTTCCGAGTATCGTATCATGATACCATTTTAGTATCGTATCGTGCAAGTTGGTGGTATCGTATCGCCACTTGCATTGGTATTGTATCGTGCAGTTTTGCGGTATCGTATCGCCACTTGTATTGGTATCGTATCGCGTGCCTTGCTAGTATCGTATCATGCATGACTCAGGTATCGTATGGTGGGTGTAGAGCCCTAACCGGTTGAAACTAAAGGTGCAAAGTATTTTTTTTAAGGTTCAAAGGATGAATTTAAAATCTTAAGGTGCAAAAGTAAAGAATTAAAAGGAAAGGTGAAGGTATGGAAGGCCGCGTACGCAAAGGTGGAAATAGGCCGCCCAATCAAAAATTTTATTTTGAAAGTCAATCTTGTTCTAAAGTCACTACAGGACAAAGTAGCGAGTCGTTGAGGACCAGTTCAAAAGACAATCTTGGGACATTGAAAGGACACCAAGATCGTATTGCAGTTAGAGTGCGCGAACCGGCGGACTCAACAAAAGAAGGACAAAGGCTATTCTTGGGGACATTGAGAGCTAGGAGCAAGGGAGAGCTTCAGAGGAAGCAAGAGAGAAAGCAAGAAGAGCCTCCAGTGTGCGACGACACTCAAGAGTGCAAAAGGTGTCAAGAGGAAGGTGTGCAGAGAAGGCGGGTTGGATTCCAAGAGTCCCAAGGTCTATTGTGTGTGTGCACCGTGATACCAATTCCTTAGCTTGGTGGAAGCTTAGTGCAAGGTGTGCACAAGGGAAGCGGGAAGCAAGTGAAGGATTGGTGCAGGAGAGGCCGCTGCCAGGGGACTTGAGATAATTGGTCTTCAGTAATTAATATTCTCCGAAGTTGTATTTAGTCATTGATTAGACTGTGTGCAGTCATTGTAATTGTTGAAAGATAATCAATAATCAAGGTTTCCAAGAGTATTCCTTTGTAGAAGTTCTCACTGTTATTCCATTTTCATCATCTCCTTTTTCTCCTACAAACCCTCAAACTCCTTCTTGTCCACGAATCCCCAACAAATTTGGCACGCCCGGTGGGACATCCAAGGAGCTTTGAGCATAGGAGACTATATATTGCCATTGGAGGACAATATTCCAGTGTCGACAACATTACTCCAGTGGGCCAAAAGGTACATACTTTTATCAAGTGTCTCATTTTAAGTGGACTATGAATAGCTCATGACCGCGACCCGGTCACAAACCTTGAGAATCAAGTGCAAGCAGACAAGAAGAAAGACGAACAGAAGATCATCGAGTCCACTTTCATCGACTTCATCGGTAGGAAGCATGGCAGGACAGGTGGACCTAGAAATCTTGCTCTCCAGATTAAACATAAAATTTCCCTCCTTTAGAGGTTTAGCCCATGAGGACCCAGATGAGCACATTCGAAGATTTCTTGCATTATGTAAGACTAAGGGGCTAATGGGTAGGGAAGATGCTTTCTTGATACTCTTCCACGCCACATTGGAAGGTCTGGCAGACAAGTGGTTTAGCCAGTTTGCTAAAAATCACTTTACCTCTTGGGATTTGATGAAAGAGGCCTTTAAGAATCAATTTCACCATGGCAACACGGCTAAGATCATTATAGAAGAATTGGAAAACTTGAAGTTGGGTCCAAGAGAGAAGTTCCCCGAGTTCGTGACCAGGGCCAAAGCACTAATGGCTAAACTACCGGATCCACCACACGACTTCTTTGTCAAGAAGTGGTTAGCCAAACCTCTACCTGTGGTCACCCAATGCAAAATAAAAGAGTTAGTGCTACCTACTGCCTCTGTTGAGGAGTTCATCAATACGGCCACCCGCTTGGAACAGATAAGGCACCAGTATGGTGCATCTTCTTCCCAACCATCATATGGTACAGAACTGGAGGACCCAGTGAGCCAGTTAAGAAGGGAACTGGAGGGCTTGAAAAGGAATAAGCCCTACACAGAGGAGGAGACTACTGTAGCTCAGCTGAGAAGAGAGATTGAAGCCCTCAAGCTCCAAAAGGAAGAGGAAGCCCAAGCAGAGGAACTAGCTCAGCTGAGGCAGGAGTTGCAAGAACTAAAAGGGGGCGGCATTAAGAACGGACTCTGGTGCTCCATGTGCAGAAAGCAAGGACACATAATAAGTGAATGTCCTTTGCTAAATGTGACTTGTCAATTATGCAGGAAGATTGGGCATGAGGCCCATGAATGCCAAGTAAGGGGAATACCGACAACGACATATTGGACACAAGGAGGACTTTTGCCACCAGCAAATGTAATGGTAGCAGCAGCAAACCAAGGTAATAACTATAATCCTAGACCGAGATCTAACTTTGCAAATGGGCCTAGAAGGCCAATTATTTGCTTCAGGTGTGGAGAATGTGGGCACTACCAATCTAGGTGCACCCTCCCAGAAAATGCACCTCCCTATAGGAACTGTCCAGAGGCCAGGGATCACTATACAAACTGTTGTCCTAAGAATCAAGCCTCTACTTCCGGACCCCATCTCCAAATGATCTCTGTATTCAAGGAGGAAACACTCCCTGAGGTGAATGAACCTTCACCATCTACTAGAGTGGTACAATTAGAAGAACTGGAATCTTTTGCAGTACAGACAAGAAGCAAGGGAACGGCAAAGGTGGTAGAAAATCAAGAATTGATAATTAAGGAATTGAACAAAGACAGAGTTGCGATTGAAGACAAAGATACTACAAGTGCAGACACAAACCACAATGAATGTCTCATAGGCACCAGTGATGCCATTGGGCATGCCTTCAACAGGGCTCAAGAAGAGTTTGGCAAAGCACATGAAGCTCACTCTCTTAAAGAGTGAGAGGCTTCAGAACTACTTAAGTCAATGAAGAAGGAGGTTAGTACTTTTTATTTAATAAAGATGGATGGGAAATTCAGGTCAGAATTATTGCAGATAATTGATGAGGCTTCTACTACAAGCTTAGTGGCCAAGACTGCTATCTTACATAAAGGGATAATTAAGGGGGAAGCACCCCTTACAGATTATAAAAGTCCTCGGCTTACAATATCAATCAAGGGTCATGAATTTCAAGGTGTTATTGTAGATGGTGGTTCTGGCATTAACCTGATGCCTGAACATACCATGAAAAGGATTGGACTCCACCCTTCAAGACCTGCAAATTTCACGGTTACTTTGGCAGATCAGAGCAAAGTAAGGCCTTTGGGGGTAATCCCAAAAGTTCGACTTGAAGTACAAGGTAATCTATTCATTCTGGATTTTGTGGTTTTAAGATTGCCCCAGGTTGAAGGAGGATTTCCTCTCTTGATTGGAAGACCTTGGCTGAGGCATGCCAGTGTCATCCATGATTGGGGTAAGGACACTATGTGGGTACAAAAGAAAGGGCAGGAGCTGACCCAAATTCATTTAGAAGAAGGCCCAGACAATCAAGGAAACACTAGTATGATGCAAACAGTGAGCATTTGCATGGAAACAGAAGAAGAGGATCAACCCCAAATAGATTTTGAGGAAGAAGAGGATATTCTAAGTTGGCTCCATGCAGGCAACTCTTCTTCTTGTTTTGGAATCTTTCTTGATAATCCTGGCACGACTGAGGATTATGATGAAGATAAAGAAAAGGTCCAGGTTGATGGATTAGGAGAGCCCATCACTGACCACAGAAGAGGCAGGAAGATACCCCTCAAATACAAATTGGAGGAGGATGTGTCAACAACGGATAACGAAGTTTCTAAAGCTAAAAACAAGGTAAAAAATTCTGAGGTTGAATGTTCTTTCCCAATTCAAGAAATCCCTGCAGGATGGATGCAGGACAAGGAGGAACACATCGTAGTCCAAAATACACCTGCTTATGAAGCAATGCACGAAAAGCTAGTAGAAGAAGACAAGGAAGCAGATGCACACGGAGATAATATGGTAACAAGAAATCCGGTCCAAGAAATACACTTATGCACTCAAAACAATAATCAACCAGTTCTGGTGGCCACTTGGTTGTGGAGCCACCCACAGCTCCTGGAAAAGGTAAAATCATTCTTGACCCAGTATGCAGATGTTTTTGCCTGGCATTATAAAGACTTAGAAGGAGTGCCTGCATCTTATGGAGAGCACATAATCCCTCTGGTTGATGGAGCCAGACCCATCAGAGGAAGGAGTTATAGACTTAATCCAAGGTATGCCGAAGCTGTCTATGTGGAAATCCAAAAGATGGAAGATGCAGGAATCATCATTCCTGTGGAACACTCAGAGTGGCTCTCGCCTATGGTTATAGTACCAAAGAAGAATACTAATAAAATCAGAATTTGTGTGGACTTTAGAGCTCTGAACAAGGTGACCATTCCAGATGGGTTCCCTATGCCTTTTGCAGAACAGGTCATTGAAGAAGTGGCTGGGCATGCATTATATAGTTTTATGGATGGATTCAATGGCTATAATCAAATATCAATACATCCAGAGGATCGTGAAAAGACTGCTTTTATCACACCTTGGGGAACATATGTGTATGTAAAAATGCCATTTGGGCTCAGAAATGCTCCAGCCACCTTTAACAGAACGGTCAATCTCATTTTTGGCCCCCTATTGCTGGAATCACTTAGAATCTTCATGGATGACTTCTCTTCATTTTCAGGATCTCACAAGGAAACTCATCTAGATTGTTTGGACCAGCACTTGAGGCAGCTGCAGAATATTTTCCAAAGATGCAAAGAAACTAAGTTAAAGCTCAATCCAAATAAATGTCATTTCCTTGTGACAGAAGGAACCCTTTTAGGACATGTGGTATCGGCTAAAGGTATGGCCCCAGATCCCGACAAAATTCTTTCTATATTAAAGTTACCTAAACCTAAATCTCCTAAAGAGATCCAGAGTTTCTTGGGGCATACCGGTTATCATAGAAGGTTTATAAAAATGTATGCAGAGATAGCTAGACCTCTGACTAGAATCACAGGTAAGGAAGTATCATTCAAATGGGAAGAAGAGGAGGAAACGGCATATCAAACATTGCGGTCAAGGTTGGTGTGTGCTCCTATCTTGGTCACACCCGAGTGGTCAAAAATCTTTCATATACATGTCGATGCCAGCGCATATGCGGTAGGGGCAGTTTTGACCCAACCCAGTGAAGAATTTAAAATGGACAGGCCAATTCAATATGCAAGTAGAATCTTAACCAAGGCTGAGAGGAATTACAATACGACTGAAAGGGAAGCCCTGGCAATGGTCTTTGCCGTCCAAAAATTCCGTCATTACTTACTGGGGGTAAAATTTATTATTATATCAAATCACCAACCACTAAAATATCTACTCAACAAGCCCCAAGCCACCGGTAGAATATGGAGGTGGTTATTGTTGTTCCAAGAATTTGATTTTTCTGTAGTCCATAAACCAGGGAAAGACAATGTTATGGCGGATCACCTATCCAGAATAAATATGATGAATCAATCGAGTGGAATCAATGATGACTTTCCAGATGCTCATTTGTTTGCTGTAAAAGCTCACGGTTGGTATTACGACATTAAAAATTTCATTAAAACTGGATTGTATCCAGAAAAGGCTAGTGCTGTACAAAAGAAGAGCCTGCTCATCAAGAGTAGACCATATACCTTCATCGAGGATAAATTGTACAAACAGGGCAAAGATGACCGGTTCAGGAAGTGTTTGGAAGAAGAAGAAGTGAGGGAAGCCCTTCACTCTACACATGAAGGAACAGGTGGTGGGCACCTCCCAGGGCATATTATGAGTCAGAGGATACTGGATGCGGGTTTATGGTGGCCTACACTTTTCAGGGATGCAGATGAATGGGGTAAGGCATGTGATATTTGCCAAAGGTGTGGACCTAAGCCAACAAAGCAGAGAAATAACCCCTTGGTTATTTCCACCTCCTGGCAACCATTTGAGAAGTGGGGGCTAGATTTTGTAGGGCCCATCTACCCTCCCGCTTTTCCAAAAAGAGAAAAATATCTCCTGATAGCTACAGATTATGCAACAAAGTGGGCTGAAGCTATTGCCTCCACAGATTGCACTGCCCAAACTGTTGCTGATTTCATTTATAGTAACATCATTTGCAGGTTTGGTTGTCCACTTGAAATTTGTACTGATCAAGGTACCCATTTTGTCAATAAAGTCTTGCAAGAAATCTTCAACAGGTATAGAATTCTTCATAGGACCTCTTGTGCTTACTATCCACGAGCAAATGGTCAGGCTGAGTCCACAAATAAGGTTTTAATTGCAATGTTAAGAAAGGAGTGTATGTTACAACCAACTTCATGGGGCATTGCGTACCTAGGTACACTTTGGGCATACAGGTTAGCCTACAAAGAGGCCACGGGATATTCCCCATTCCAATTGGTCTATGGCATATTACCCATCGAGCCCTTTGAATTTTTACACGGATCACCTAAGATAGCGTTCATGCAGGGAAAGAAGGATTGTGATACCTCTCAGAGGTTAGGAGCACTACATAAAGTGGAGGAGATTCGTCTACTTGCGACCAAACAATTGATAGAGACTTAGATAAAAAGAAAGGAGGCTCATGACAGAAATTTATGGCACCACAACTTGAAGCCAGGTGATTTAGCTCTATTACACAGACCACAAATTTATAATCAAACCAAAGGGAAATGGATCCCTCAATGGGAAGGGCCTTTTCGCATTACAAAGATGCTGCAGTGGGGTGCTGTGCAATTAGAAACTCTGGCTGGCGACACCCTACCCTTGGTAAACATCTCCAGACTCAAGGGTTACCACCAAAAGCAATAAACCTTGCATTTTCATTATTTTGTTCCTAAGTGGTTTGGAATGCTTTATAGGTACAAATAATAGGTTGTTTGTCCAATAAAATGCTCACGGATTTTTCTTTTTGGGCGCCATTTTCTTTGTTGCTCAGTGCACCACTCAAAATTAACAAAAATTCGTTGCTAAATAAAGTAGGCGCATATTTTTGGATGGCCTTTAGATATGCAAACTACTTTCAATCATACCCCTATCTTTGTTCACTTCTTGAGCGGATGTTAATTAAAGTTTGCTTCTCCACTCTTTTGGAAACTCTTTTATGCTGATCCATTCACTTCTGAGAGGTCATTCTTCGTTTCCCCTAGCTATATAATATGGCATTCTCCTCATACCTGCTCCCCTCAACATCAGAATTCCGAAAATCATCATTGCTCAGGCCAATTTGTGCTGTAGAAGAATAAGCTAGCGAAGAAGGAAGAAGCTGTATTTACCCTCTCCTCCAAACCCCTCAGCACCGCCTCAATACTCCCCCCCTCAACCCTCCGACCCCGCCTCTAAACCCCTCAAACCCCCTCCATCCCCCTCCGTCACCCCCTCTGCACCCCCCAATGCCCCCCATCAACCCCATCCATCCTCCCCTCGGCACCCCGCAGCGACCACCCCCCCTCACCCCCCATCAACCCCCTCAACCCCCTCCCCACCCTCCGCCTCCAACCCCCTCAACCCCCCCCACACCCTCCGCCTCCAACCCCCTCAACCCCCCTCCACACCCTCCGCCTCCAACCCCCACCTCCAACCCCCTCAAACCCCTCCATCCCCCTCCGTCACCCCCTCTGCACCCCCCAACACCCCCCATCAACCCCATCCATCCTCCCCTCGGCACCCCGCAGCGCCCACCCCCCCTTACCCCCCATCAACCCCCTCAACCCCCTCCCCACCCTCCGCCTCCAACCCCCTCAACCCCCCCCACACCCTCCGCCTCCAACCCCCTCAACCCCCCTCCACACCCTCCGCCTCCAACCCCCGCAAACCCCCTCCACACCCTCCGCCTCCAACCCCCTCAACCCCCCCTCCATACCCACCCGCCTGCGCCCTCCATACTCCCCCGCCTCCATCCTCCTCAACCCCCTCCCCACCCTCCACCTCCAACCCCCTCAACCCCCCCCACACCCTCCGCCTCCAACCCCCTCAACCCCCCTCCACACCCTCCGCCTCCAACCCCCGCCTCCAACCCCCTCAAACCCCCTCCATCCCCCTCCTTCACCCCCTCTGCACCCCCCAACGCCCCCCATCAACCCCATCCATCCTCCCCTCGGCACCCCGCAGCGACCACCCCCCTCACCCCCCATCAACCCCCTCAACCCCCTCCCTACCCTCTGCCTCCAACCCCCTCAACCCCCCCCCACACCCTCCGCCTCCAACCCCCTACCCCCCTCCACACCCTCCGCCTCCAACCCCCGCAAACCCCCTCCACACCCTCCGCCTCCAACCCCCTTAACCCCCCCTCCATACCCACCCGCCTGCGCCCTCCATATTAACCCGCCTCCATCCCCCTCAACCTCCCCCACACCCTCCGCCTCCAACCCCCTCAACCCCCCTCCACACCCTCTGCCTCCAACCCCCGCAAACCCCCTCCCCACCCTCCACCTCCAACTCCCTCAACCCCCCTCCACACCCTCCGCCTCCAACCCCCGCCTCCAACCCCCTCAAACCCCCTCCATCCCCCTCCGTCACCCCCTCTGCACCCCCCAACGCCCCCCATCAACCCCATCCATCCTCCCCTCGGCACCCCGCAGCGACCACCCCCCCTCACCCCCCATCAACCCCCGGCCTGCGCCCTCCATATTCCCCCGCCTCCATCCCCCTCAACCTCCCCCACACCCTCCGCCTCCAACCCCCTCAACCCCCCTCCACACCCTCCGCCTCCAACCCCCGCAAACCCCCTCCCCACCCTCCGCCTCCAACTCCCTCAACCCCCCTCCACACCCTCCGCCTCCAACCCCCGCCTCCAACCCCCTCAAACCCCCTCCATCCCCCTCCGTCACCCCCTCTGCACCCCCCAACGCCCCCATCAACCCCATCCATCCTCCCCTCGGCACCCCGCAGCGACCACCCCCCCTCACCCCCCATCAACCCCATCAACCCCCTCCCCACCCTCCGCCTCCAACCCCCTCAACCCCCCCCACACCCTCGGCCTCCAACCCCCTCAACCCCCCTCCACACCCTCCGCCTCCAACCCCCGCAAACCCCCTCCACACCCTCCGCCTCCAACCCCCTCAACCCCCCATACCCACCCGCCTGCGCCCTCCATACTCCCCCGCCTCCATCCTCCTCAACCCCCTCCCCACCCTCCACCTCCAACCCCCTCAACCCCCCCCACACCCTCCACCTCCAACCCCCTCAACCCCCCTCCACACCCTCCGCCTCCACCCTCCGCCTCCAACCCCCTCAACCCCCCTCCACACCCTCCGCCTCCAACCCCCTCAAACCCCCTCCATCCCCCTCCGTCACCCCCTCTGCACCCCCCAACGCCCCCCATCAACCCCATCCATCCTCCCCTCGGCACCCCGCAGCGACCACCCCCCCTCACCCCCCATCAACCCCCTCAACCCCCTCCCCACCCTCCGCCTCCAACCCCCTCAACCCCCCCCACACCCTCCGCCTCCAACCCCCTCAACCCCCCTCCACACCCTCCGCCTCCAACCCCCTCAACCCCCCTCCACACCCTCCGCCTCCAACCCCCGCAAACCCCCTCCCCACCCTCCGCCTCCAACTCCCTCAACCCCCCTCCACACCCTCCGCCTCCAACCCCCTCAAACACCCTCCATCCCCCTCCGTCACCCCCTCTGCATCCCCCAACGCCACCCCATCAACCCCATCCATCCTCCCCTCGGCATCCCGCAGCGACCACCCCCCCTCAACCCCCATCAACCCCCTCAACCCCCCTCCACACCCTCCGCCTCCAACCCCCTCAACCCCCCCCACACCCTCCGCCTCCAACCCCCTCAACCCCCCTCCACACCCTCTGCCTCCAACCCCCGCAAACCCCCTCCACACCCTCCGCCTCCAACCCCCGCAAACCCCCTCCACACCCTCCGCCTCCAACCCCCTCAACCCCCCCTCCACACCCTCCGCCTCCAACCCCCTCAAACCCCCTCCATCCCCCTCCGTCACCCCCTCTGCATCCCCCAACGCCCCCCCATCAACCCCATCCATCCTCCCCTCGGCACCCCGCAGCGCCCACCCCCCTCACCCCATAACTCCCTCCCTCTCCCCCTCCATCATCCCCTTGGCACCCCGCAGCGACCACCCCCCCCCTCCCCCCATCAAACCCCTCCAACCCCCTCCAATACCCCTCAATCACCCCCTCCATCATCCCCTCGGCATCCCGCAGCGCCCACCCCCCCCTCACCCCCGAACCCCCTCCATCACTCCTCGTCCCCTTCCGTCACCCCCTCTGCACCCCACAACGCCCCTCCATCACTCCCTCGGCCACCGGAGCGCCCACCCCCCCTCACCCCCCCAACCCCCTCCATCAACCCTCCATCCCCCCTCTAACCACCTCCATCACCCCCCTACCTCCCCCCGCCCTCTACCTTTCCCCTCAGCCACCCCGCTAAATTACACTCTCAGCCCCCCACTCATCTCCCCCGCCACCCTCCCCCTCGCCTTGCGCCCACACTCCGCCATCTCCCCCTCTGCCTCGCCGCAGCCACCACCCGCTCCTCAATTCAACACTATTCGCACTATTCGCCTTCAAACGCCTACACGCGCCCTTCTTCGTCGACAACTATGGCCGACCCCTCCGCTCCGGGTGATATTTCCGATCCTCCGTCCCAGCTTCCTCCAAACCATCACAATCAATCCTCTCCCACCTCCAAGATTCCTTCTGACCATCACAATCCACCTCCTCCCTCATCGGCAGAACAATCTGTTCAAGCTAACCCAACGCCTCCTACTGCCATTCTTGATAGTCCTATTTATTCCATACACTCTGATTCCACCGACCTTTATTCCCCACCTCCCATCCCGCACCCTCCTTCTCCCTCCCCATCTATGTCTCATTCATCCCACCCATCTTCACCAACCGGGGATTATATGCGCCTGTTTCTTCCACCTGACTTAAACCTGCAAATCCGAATGCATTTATCCCTACCTATCATTGCCCTTCGTCAAATGTTTTCCATTGAGGATCTTCAGCAGGCGGGCTTGTGGGGCTTGGCTAATGTTTTCTTCAATAACCCCGCCAATTTTACCCAGGTTTATGAAGCTATCCGCCTCTTCCCTCATTTTAGAACCGGTACTCTCTTCATCCTAGACATTGCCGCCAGTATTGGGTCCCCCCTATTACATTTTCGTGCTCCCCCTTTCCTATACTCTGGACTGTCCGCAT
This sequence comes from Ceratopteris richardii, assembly GCA_020310875.1. Classification (NCBI taxonomy): domain Eukaryota; kingdom Viridiplantae; phylum Streptophyta; class Polypodiopsida; order Polypodiales; family Pteridaceae; genus Ceratopteris; species Ceratopteris richardii. Next base: position 117,732,586 of record CM035419.1, on the reverse strand, counting down.
CGGCTACTATTGCCTTTTGTACCACACACTTTCAAAGTAATGCTAGGTTTTCACTCCGCATGACCACCCTTCTCAATGCGTTCATCTTTTTCTTCTTACTTCGTAGTCAAACTTCTTCGCTTCCCTGGTCAGATATTCGTATCGCCGATCCGCTTTTCTGCTTTCTCCATAGCCGTCCTTACCCTTACGCAACCCTCATTTATAGTTCCTTGACTTTGCGCTTCCGTCGACTCCGCGAGGCTATCTCTAGAGGCTCTCATGCATTTTCCATCTATTCTGCACCCTTCTTAGCTTGGCTCTATCACATTCCCGCACAATCTGCCCACAATGTTGCTTATCTCCCTACCCACCCTGGGCTACCGTCCATTGCTCCATCTCCCTCCCCCCCTCTAATCTCAATCGACTCAGCTTCCGCATCGACACCCGCATCCGCACCCCCTTATGTCCCCTCCTTCCCTCCCCAATCTTCTTCACCTATCCCTCCTGCATCTCCCACTTCTCCATTCATGACTACCCCCACTGACGTCCCCTCCTTCCCTCCCCAATCTTCTTCCCCTATCCCTCCTTCATCTGCCACTTCTCCATCCATGCCTACCCCTTCCCCCCTCTTCAGCTTTCACGCCACTCATTCAAACACAGCTCAACCCTCAAAACCCCACCTGTATGCCCCCACTTCCCCCGGATTCCACCTCACCCCCTATCATTAATATCCCTGTCAGTCAACCACTTCCCTCCCCCAATCCTTCCCTTCCCAATCCATCTTCCATTCCAACCCTTCCTCCTCCTCCGCAGGTCATTTCCCCTTCCCCTCCCCCTCCTACTCCAACGGCCAATCCCCCTCCGCATTTTGACCTCCCATCAACCCCTTCCTTTTTGCAATTACTACAGGACGCGAGTGTAGTCGCTCTCGGCAATGCTCAGGCCTCCCAGATTTCCTTGGATTCGGTATCGGCCGCCGCTTCGGTTCATCAACAGTATATCTCAACAATAGAAAACATCAATCGCATGGCCAACTCTCAATGGCACTCTCTCACCGAAACGGCGCGATTACTCAAAGAAGAGAGAGATCATTATCGCGATATGGCCGACTCTGCGATGAAAGCCTTAAAAGATCTTCAAAATCGCTCCAACTTAGGGCTTTGTGCTAATGCTGCATGCCGACGTATCCGCAGGGAAAGGGATCATCTTAGGCAATGCCTTAGTTCGCTACAGCATACGATCGAACAAGCTTCTGCTCCTTTGCCCCCCTCTCCACCGACCTCGGCTGACAATCTCAACCATCCTACACAATAAATTGCCATCCACATAATAATTGCTCTTATATTCCATTATCGCTTTGTCAATAATTTACTCCTCACTTTGATTTCTAAATAATTCTTGTAGGGTGCCTTATACTTTTTCTTAATTAAATAATATACACACCCTTTATCTCTTTTCTTGCCTCCCTTTCTCGTTGTTTTCATATCTGTGTCCTTGCAATTTCTCAGCTTTGTATTGCTGTTGTCTCTCCGGGACGGAGAGATCTTTAGGTGGTGGGCATCTGTAGAGCCCTAACCGGTTGAAACTAAAGGTGCAAAGTATTTTTTTTAAGGTTCAAAGGATGAATTTAAAATCTTAAGGTGCAAAAGTAAAGAATTAAAAGGAAAGGTGAAGGTATGTGTAGCTCAGTGATGAGTAGCACCTCCTTTAATGTCAATCCGGGAAGACGTGAGGATGGTATGAAGACCTCGAGCAAGTGGCGGCACAAGTGCGTGAGTGAGAAGCACACAAGCATGCACACACATACACACACACGCGCACACAAGGCAAGACAAAGAGTGAGAATCAATGGAGCGTTTAGATTACTTTCACAAGCTCTTACAAGTTCGTTTCAATTACAATCTAACCCCAAAAATGAGCTCTCTAGCTCTTTTTATAGTTTTTGACTAGCTTTTGGCCCTGTCCAGACCTAGTGTCCGGCCTAGTTAGAAATTAGGTTCCAGGGCTTATTTGGGGGCTCAAACGAGATCTAAAAATTATGAAAATTGGTACGCAACTACTTCTAAGGCTCCTCAAGCTCAAGGACTCCTTGGCTTGCACAAAATGGAGCTACAAAAATGTGAAATGATATTTACAAATGATTGTTAGTGATAAAAATCACTATTGTTGTAGGGATTTCTTCTAGTGATCTGCCATACATATCTTCGAGCTCCCTACTTGCTCTTCCTCCCTGCATGTCCATCTCTTGATTTGCATTAATGTCTTGAAAAAATATTGGCCTACTTGCCAGATCTTCTTTGACTGCCCTGTTTGCTTGTGCTGTCCCTTCGCTCTGACTCCCTTCTTTGACTTTCACGTTTTGTAAGTCCTGGTGTACCTAGGCTACTGCCAACACCCCCCCCACTCTCGCGTCTGTCGCCCCTGACAGACCCTTGTCTAGCTGCTTTTTGGACGTAGTATTGTACAACATCGGCGGCGAGGTGGTGTTCTTCTAACCTCAGTCCCCTTGCTAGATCTGTCAGCAATGCATCCCAATTGACTGGCCCTGGGACATCTGGATGTGGCACCCGTAACTGCTCTGAGTGAATGGTTCGCTCCACAGCAAATAAATGGAGGAGATGTGAGGGTCTGGGTACAAATATTTCTGAGTGGTATTCCCAGAACCCTGTTATGAACATCTCTTCGAATGTTTGTTTGAAGCAGGCCGGGAGGTATTTTATTCTGGCGTGCCAAGCGTATATCACCTCTATGGAAGGAGTGGTGCTCATGTCATAAACTAAGTCTTGGTTTCCTGTAAGGAATCCGACGCCTGAGAAGTGTGGGTCCTTGATATTCTTGAATGTCCTGAATGTAATAAGCATTAACTCAAAAATTTTCATGCACATCTGGGCCATTACATCAGGGGTATTCTTTAATCGGATGCTCCAGTGCCGTATAGTGGAAATCATGTAATTGACGGTGGGAGGCCCTTGAGGGGGTGCTAGATAGACGTAGTTTAACCATTTGGCGCATCCCTTGATATTCTTGACTGCAATGGTAAACTCTGGCCATGTGCGTCTGCGGAGTACAGGAACATAACAAGGGTTATATTTAATAAACAGAGGCATATTAGTCCAGGTGCGAACCATCTCCGGATAGGTTTCGAGGAGTCGGATCCTCCAAGTGGGTTGATGAATGGATCCTTTTTTAGCGCTCTCTGGGATGTCATCTGGCCCAAATTGTGTAGCAAACGTTGGAGGTTTGCCACATCTGTGTTGGATTTCTGCATTGTAGTCCGCCAGAAGTATACAATATGGCACGTATTGATCATCATTGGTTCCGATCCATCTATGGTGGGACATGCTGCGGAAGTATTCTGATTTAATAATAGTGTCCTCTATCTTTGCCATAGATTGGATTTGAACTGCCACTCGATCTTCATGAGTAGATGCCGTTTTCTCTAGAGTTTGGAGCCACTCAGGTACTTCGATTTCTAGCGTATCCATTCCTTCGGCGGTTTGTTCACCACCTGGCATTGGCATAGGAACGTAAGGTTCCTCATACGTCTCATCTACCTCGATGGGTACCAAATCCTCAGGTTCTGGTTCGACAACTAGAGAGGGTTGCCTTTCATGTGTGAGTAATCTTGCCTGTAATTCGGCCACCTGCTCTTTCAATGCCTTGACTTCCTCTGAAGTCGTGGTCGTTTCTGTGACTTTGGGTGCTGTCTGTTGCTCTTGGAGTTGATTGCGCAGCGCATCCCGTTCCCTTTCCAAGTCATCATGAGCTTCTAATAGATCTGCATAGCTGTCCAAGATGGTCTTCATTGTCTCTGAGGGCACAGCTTTAAACTGCTCTGGATCAATTTCGTGTGGAGAGCCTTCCATTGCTGCTTCTAGATTTGCTTCATTTTGCTGCTGCAGCCTCTTGTTTTCTTCTAGGGCGGCGGCCATGTGTTTTCTGAGAAGTGCCAGGTTACGCCGGACTTTGAGATTATCGGCTTGGTATACCTCGAGCAAAGCTTCTAGTTGTTTGGCACCTGATTCTGTCGATGGTTGGGGGGCCGCCAATAAGGTTTGGTGAGCCTGCTCAAGCGTCGTGTAGCGTTGATTCAGTTCTGCATTTTCTGTTTGTAGGTCGAGAAATTGTCTTTGTAAGTTTTGATGGTGCGTTTCCAGATTCTGATACCGGTTGTCCAGAGCTTTGTACTCATGCTGGAGCTGGTATACACATTGGTTTAATGCTAAGAATATGTTATTTACATTAAATAATGCTGGGAAGGGTGAAGATGCAGGGGGAATGGGGGCGGGAATGGGAGAGGTGAATGATGTGGATGTTCGTGGAGATGTGGGTGGAGGGGGTATGGGTGATGAAGGTGGCATAGGGGGAGGGAGCGGTGCTGTGGCAGGTGATGTTTCCATCGTGTCAACTGTTTGAGTGACGGTGTAGATGGGAATCGTTGGTGGAGTGGATGTGACATCGGTGAACAGGGTGGTGAAGGTGGGCATGGTGACTCCCCCGTATTGGATTCCCGGAGAGAGTGGGATGCCCATGACCACGGTAGTGGTAGTGGATGTGGTAGTGTTAGTGTCCTGTGGTGGAGTGAATTGTGTAGTGTGAGGTGGGGATGGTGGTGACAACGGTGCTTCGTGATATTCTTCTGCTTGCGCTGACTCGCCTGGTGCTGATGTATTGATGTGAATTTGCTTTCCGGACCTCCTGGGACGAGCAGGAACTCTTTTTTCAAACCTGTGGATGTAGGCCATTGCTTCATGGATGGCCTCGTCCAGTCCTACAGCGTCGGCATGAAGGTTCCTGGGCTCAATGAACAACTCATCCACACCTTCCTCAGCTAGCAAGTCGTTCATGAGTCTTTTGCCCTGTTCTAGAGACATCTTATGCTGTTCCTGAACCAGTCGCATGGTTCGATATAGTCTCTTGATCTGTGCCGAATATGCTGGGGCACTTGCTAACTCGGAGAGTTCGTCATATTCTTGATGTTGTTCTTCGTCGGCCTCTTCTTCATTTCCTCCTGCCTCTTGTTCATCTACATCGACTTCTACAGTTTGTGGTTGGGTGGGGGCCGATGTTGTTTGGGGTCGCGGTTCCTGAGCTCGCGCTGCTTCCGCTTCGAGGTTAGAGTCATAGATTAATCTGGCAATTTCTTCATCCGTGAGGTCCTCAAGAGTAAATCCCTGCGGAAATTCCAAATCGGATGGAATGGGTGGAAACACCAGATTAGGCCCCTCTGTGCTGGGTCTTGGTAACCGGATTGTGAATGGCCTAACTCGTCGTGTCTGGGGAGGAGTGATTTCTGGTGTAGCGGTAGCTCCCCTTGGTTGAGCACAGGGTAGTTGGACTCCCCCCCTCATCTTCTTTGATGGGGGACCTGCTGCTGATAGTCTTCTTTGGAATTCTTGGACTCGGGACCATACGAGTGCCCGCTGAACAGGCACATCATAAGCCAAGCATCTATAGATTATTCTGGTCAGAGCACAACACCCGTGGAGCACATTCTTCTGTTTCTTGTTCCACCTTTGATGTGCTAGGTGGATCTGGTCTATGATCCAGTGTGGCACATTGATGGGCAGGCTTTCGGTTTTTGCTAGATATAAACTGAACCATATTTTTTTCGGGGGCATTGTGAATCGTTCTTGGGCGGGAAACGCAAAATGTTGCATGATGGTTCGCAGGTGAAGCGCAATGGTAGGTGTCATCGCCACCATGTCCTTGAGCTTATTAAGATCCTTGTGCTTCATTCGACCTGGAACCATGGTTTCCTTTTCTGTTGGGATGTGCATGCCATACATACCCAACGCTTCTCTTACCAGATTGAGGGTCAACTTGAATCTTTTGAGCTCATTACCCAGCAGCAGTGATGGCAACACAAAGGTGCTGTCACCGCCCTTGGCTCTGCTTGGCGTGATGGTACTGATCAGATAAGAGCATCGTAAAAAATCCGGCTTTGGTATGTGGGCCCTGAAATAACTTTCCACACCCGCTTTGACCCAAACTGATCTCATGACTTCGGCATTTTGGTAGCTTTCAAATTCGCGTGTGAAAAAGTGGTATCGACCCCATTTGCCATTGAACTCCAATTCTGCTTCCCAGAAGTAGGTTCCATCGCCCAGTGGTCCAGCAACATCACTGAACCAATGCGCATGCTTACCTACTTGAGAAGTGTGTCCTTGAGGAGGATCCTGGATGGGGAGCACATGCACTTCTTGAAGCTCTTGCGGTCTTGCAGTGAGATGTGGCTCAAGGAGAAGTGTTTCTATGTCCACGATCTGGGGACCAGATCCGGCTTGAGAGCTGGTACCTGCTTCTGCCATGGCCCTGTTTGCTGATTGGTTCTGTGAGAATATAGAACCAAGTGTTAACATTGTAATGGACAAAATAAATCCGTTGTTGTCCCCGTTACAACATTAACATAAGGTAGATGGTGAGTTAGTGGTTAGTAAGTGCATGAAGACAGTGTGTGTAGTTAGTGATTGTGTTGTCCTAGGAAACTATTGCAGTTAGTAAGTGGGTTATGAATTTACAAATTGGGGTCGGGGGGTTTATTACAGGCCCTAGGCTGCCAAATGCAGTGAATGGGCTTTGCTTTCGGTTTCGGAGAGTCTCTACAGAGCTTTCTTGGTGTCGTGGTTTGAAAACGAGGCCTTTTTGGGACCCCTATACAATTGATTACATGCACGTTCTTGGGTTTTGGTGTGTACATGAGTGTCGAGAACGAGTGAAATCTGGCAGCATGCATAACTGCGTTATGCCGTTTAGGTTGTGGCCTCAGCGTAGCAACTTGTGCCATCAAGCAAGCCTTAGGCACCCAAATTTGTCTTGATTGTGGGCTTGCCTTCATCGACTTCTTGGGCACCCAAATAGATTTTACTTTAGCAGAAGAATTTCTGAAAGACTTCTTATTAGCGTTGCGTTGTTGGTCACTAATAAGAGGCTTTGCCCCTGTAGTTGACGGTGGTGCAACCGGTCGTTCGCCTTTCCGCACCCATACCTGGTCTATTTTCTGGGCTGTTCTGCTGCGCAGGTACTTTTGATCTCTGACATAGGTAGTACCCTGCTCCTTCTGCCTTTGATCCACCTTGGGTTGCTGCCTCCTTCTAGCCTTTGGAAAAGAAGGGAGTTCCGTTGCATTCCTGACTCCTTTTTTGCAAATATCATTCCTCTGCGACACATAGTTTTGGACAAGAACAGCATGGTCATCTTCATGTGTACCCCTGGAAGGACCAGGAGTCTGTGCCTTTCCTAGTTCCTTGAGTGCTCCATTGTCTAATTCTACTGTAACTCGACTATGATTGACCCAAACCTGGAGAAGTCCACTTCTTAGGTTTAGATTGACTGCTTGGTCATAGATCCAATCCTGACCCAAGACGAGAGGTTCAGTGAGATCCTCATCTTGACACACTAGTACTTTAACGGTCATTGCCTCCTCGTGAATGTAGAGGGGAAGTTCCACCTCGCCCATGCAAGGGGTTTCCACGCCTCCCAATCCTATGAGGTATGCTTCCACAGGATGGACAGTTAACTGTAACTCTTGACAGTAAGACAACTTAACAGCGCTAGTGGAAGCACCTGAGTCAATCAAGGCTCTTACGGTCCTTGTACTCTTTCCTTGTCCTATGTCTATGGTTATGAAAGGACGTCTATCAATTATTCTATTCGAGCTTGTTCCTGCAACTTCACACATGGCCATAGGAAATCCATGGTCTGCATAGTCATTCGCTCCAGGCTGATCTCTACCTTGCCTTCGTAATTTCATCCTTCTGATGCGTTCTAAAGCTTCAGCTTGAGCCTCTTCTCGAACTCGCTTTTCTTCCTCTTTGCGTTTCTTAGCAGTGTTGAGTCGACTGAGCATTTCCTCCGTGAGGGGTTCCTGATACAACTTGACTCTGCAACCGCTAATATAATTTGGGAGAACATCACCCTCTAATGTGGCCAATTGTACTGCTCCGCTCGTGGAGATCCTATTGATGATCATAGGTCCGTAGCCTCTCTTTTCTAGCTTCCTCGCGTGTTGTTTTAGTGTATAGACTAAAACTAGATCTCCTGCTTTCAAGCCTTTATCCTTCACGTGGGCATCAAAGTATGCCTTCTGTCTCTTCTTGGCTGCGTATATCCCTGCAGCGGCTCTCAGTCTCGTTTCCCCTAATCGTTCAAGGTCAAAGATCCTAGAGGAGAGCTCATGACCTGTCCATTCGTGCTCTTGTGCTACTCTCAATGTAGGGATCAGGAAGTCCAAGGGTAACACAGCGTTTTGGCCAAATACCATCTGAAAGGGGGTGGCTTGGAGTACCGTTTTGTAGGCAACTCGGTATGCCCAAACAGCATGGTGTAGCTGTTTGTCCCAGTCAGAGCGTTTAGTGTTCACTAATTTTGTCAATACATTGCATAAAATCTTATTAGTGCTCTCAGCTTGTCCATTAGCTTGAGGGTGATAAGGGGCAGACTTCTTGTGTATTACCAAGAATTCTTGGAGCAGATTTTCAATCACTTCGTTCAAGAAATGAGTGCCTCTATCGCTTACAAGCTCTATAGGTAGCCCATATCTCGTGAATACATTCTCAAACAAGAATTTGGCAGTTGTTTGAGCATCGTTCTTGGTTGTAGCTTTTACCTCTACCCACTTGGTGAGATAATCTGTTGCCACAATGATGTATTCCGCATGAGAACCCTTAGCTGGGGGATTAATAGGACCTACGAAGTCTATTCCCCACTTAGAGAATGCACGTCCACCCATCATAGGTTTCAGTGGCATCTCATCTTTGCGTATAGGATACTGAGTCCTCTGACATACATCGCACCGTTTCACATAGGTATGTGCATCCATGTGAAGGGTCGGCCACCAGAAGCCCGCAAATAGAATTGCCTTGATCACCCGATCCGGTCCAAAGTGTCCTCCTGCTACACCTTGGTGAGCAGTTTCCAAGATCTTAAGATATTCACTCTCATGGACACACAGTCTCAGGTAACCATCCTTACCGCGTTTGTATAGATTATCACCAACAAGTGAATAATCCTGGGCTTCTTGTTCCAAACTCCTTTTTCTAGCTAGAGTCATGTCTGGGGGGAATGTGTTTGTCCTCAGGAATGATACTAGTGGTTCGCTCCAATCTGGCACAATGGATACTTGATAGAGAGTGGCATGTTCCACAGGTGGTTTAGTGCAACAGATTGGGCATTCCTTGCACAACTTTTGGACATCCGCTTCCATAGTGGGCCAGTGCACTCCGAATCTCTTTAGAGTCTGTAAAGTTCGTTGTTTTGAATGGTGTTGCTCTAATGCACCTACATGTGCTAATTGCAACCATTTAGCGTACTCATCCTCTTCTACGCAACAAGCCAAGATCCCTTGATCTGTGTGCTTGTACATGCTGCCTGCCATGATATGGTACTTTTGGGCTTTTACGATTTCTCTATTCCGTGTGTTCACCACTGGATGATTAGGCCCGTATGTCAATACTGGTACTATTGGCTTGGCCCACTGCGGCACCACTTCCAAATTAAACAAGTAAGCGTCAGGAAGGTCATCTGGCACTCCTTGTGGGGCTTCTCCAGATGTGAGCCTAGAGAGATGATCTGCTCTCAAGTGAGTCCTACCTTTTCTTACCACCACCTCAAAGTCATATTCCATTAGTAAGAGAAACCATCTTACTAATCTACCTGTATTGCATGGCTTGTTTACTAAGTACAACAATGCCTGATGGTCCGTAAAAAATTTAAACTTATTTGCAAGCAAATAATGTCTAAACTTTTTAACTGCATATACCATGCCTAATCCTTCTCGTTCAGTAGTGGTATAATTTCGTTCAGCCGCATTCAATTGTCTACTGGCATAGGCAATTGGAAGATCCATATTACCTTCACCAGTAGGCTGTGCAAGCACACATCCAATAGCGTAATTGGATGCATCAACATGAACATGGAATGGCTTATTCCAATCTGGTGTGGTCAAGATTGGTGCTGAACATAATCTTCGTTTAAGTTCTTGGAAGGAATTCTCACATTCATCCGTCCACTCAAAGTTTGTCAATAGTCCGTACATGGGCTTTGCAATGACAGCATACATGTGTATAAATCGTCGATAATAACCGCAATGCCCCATGAAAGCTTGTACTTCCTTGACATTCTTTGGCCTAGGTAACTCCGCTATGGCTCTCACTTTTTCTTCGTCAGTAGATATGCCATTCTTTGACACTATATGTCCTAGGATCTTGCCTTGCCTGACCATAAAGACACACTTTTCGGGGTTCAGGCAGACTTGATATTCTCTACATTTGTCAAAGATTTGTTTGAGTTCAGGAATATGGGTTTGTCTAACATTGGAATGAGCACAGAGATCATCAACATAGACTTCTAAACTCTTCCTCAGGAACTCCTTAAACACATGGCACATCAGCCTCTGGAAGGTGGCTGGTGCATTGGTAAGCCCAAATGGCATTACTCTAAAAGCAAAAATGCCCCATTCTGTGGCAAAGGCTGTCTTATGCTGATCCTCTGGAGCTATGGCTACTTGATTGTAGCCCGAGAATCCATCAAGGAAACTGTACACTTCCTTGCCTGCCACTCTTTCTAAGAGATGTTCTGTGATGGGGAGCGGATAGTTATCTCGAATCGTGGCGGCATTAACCTTTTTCAAGTTAATGCACACACGCAACTTGCCATTCTTCTTGGGCACCACTACGATGGGGGATACCCATTCGGTGTGCTCAATTTCGTAGATAAATCCAGCTTCAACCAATCTATCTATCTCTTCCTTGATCTTAGCGGCGTAATTATCGTTATATGTATAAGGCTTTTGCTTAGAGGGTTTGGCATCTGAGGTCATGGGGATGGTGTGCGAGCATATGTCCGGGTCAACACCTTTCAAATCCTTGTAACTCCAAGCGAATACATCTCTGTATTCTCTTAGCAAGGCTATCAATTCGTACTCTTCTTCTTCTGTTAGGTCATGGCCTATATACGTGCATCTCTCCTCTCCTTCTTCTATGGCCACTACTATTTTCTTGGTGGTTTCTTTGTTATCATAGGCCTCTCCTGATTGTGCCTCTCGTTTAGGCATTCTTATCATGACTCTCCTGTCATCTATCTCATACTTCTTAAAATTTTCTGGGACCTCAAACAAAGATTCTTCCTCTTCTGGTAAGGCTTCTCTCTTCTTTCGTTTCTTTCCTTCTTCCTTAGGGGTCATATGCGTTGCTAATCTTACACCATTTGTAACTTCTCCATGCCTCTGGGGTTGAAATTCTACTTCATGGAAGTATTCCTCATCTGATGCAAATGGTGGGTCCATAATGATTGACTCTAGATCGGAGTCACTTGCATCCTCAAATGCATCAGGGCTAGGTTCGCATTCTTCTAGAACTGCCTCTCCCATGATTGGCTCTATGGAGAAGACTGAAATATCATAGCCATCCTCATCACAGTGAGGTGTCCATTGTTCTTCATTGATGGCTACGTCCATTGTTGCTAAAATTTCTGCCCAGCCATGGGGTTCAAATTCCTCGTCTGGAAAAACTACAGGTGCATAGGCTGGGTCTTGAATGGGTCTATGGGTTTCGTTTGCACCTATTTCTCTGGCCTTTTCTCTCTTCTCTTCTTCTACTGCTACCTTGCACATCCATAAGTGAGTATCTTCATGCATCCATGAGGATCCAGACCCTATGGAATGCACCGATTCTGTATCATCTTTGGCTCTATGGATGGGATTCCATTGGATAGGAGGGACATCTCTATGAGAATAATCCTTGAGATTGACTTTGGTTGTAACACCTAAGTGCTGCAGGTACAAAGAATTGGTCCCCCAATCCTGTACCACTTGCAAATGTCGCATGAATGGTCTTCCCAAAATCATCTCATAGGCATGATTTTTGCTGAAGTCACATATGGCAAAGGTATGTTCAAACTCGACACCACAAGTGGTGAGAGTTATTCCTTCTAGCAATCCTAGGGGTCTCTCTATGTGACCATCTGCCATTTGCAATTTCATTCTCGTTGGCCTGAGTGCTGGCTTGCCCCAACGCTTCCATAAGGAGGTAGTGGCAATTGCAACTCCTGCACCTGAGTCCAAAATTGCCTTTGTGGTGTAGTCCTGGTAGGTAATGGGAAGATAGGTGTTCCCTTCTTCACCTTCGCACATATCTCCTATCTTGTCCAAGGGAATTTCTGGCACTGTCCTATGGGATCCTACCCGGGAATGAGGTTTTGCAACTTCAGTTACTCGACTGGCTGCATATTTCCCCGCGTTTGGTCTATCCTCAGGCAGTTCTTTCAAAGTGAGATTGCGTTGCACCTTGGTGTTCGTTACTACCTCCGTGTTCCTTGGTATGACTGAGTCGTCGTTCCTTACCATGACTGTGGGTGCTCTCATACACGTGGATTTTGCTTCCCATGGGCCTGTGAAGTGGGGTAACTCTTGTATGGAATTAGATTCAAAGTCCAATCTCTCATGAGATTGAGCACTCTCATGTTCCCCGTAAATTGATGGGATGTCTTGTGGGAATTGGTCGTGTGCATCGTCCACAAGTTCAAAAGGAGGGGCGACCTCACTTTCGTTATCCCATTTGTCTTCTTGAATCTCTCGTAGGAAGTCTGGTGCAAACCGATTCATCGAAGAAGAAGTATCTGGCTCCGTAGAATTAGGTACATATGCTATCTGGGAAGGAGGGCTTATTCTATCGTTGGCTCTTTCCTCGGTGTCATAGATAGCTGAGGCACAAGCTTCTTGGGGAGGATTACTTATGCTATTACTTTTCCGAACAGGCTCATACGCTTTCTGGGAAGGGATATGGGTTACCTGTGGGGGTACATAAGCTTTCGAGGGAGGCTCCTGTGACCTTTGGGGAGGAAGATAGGCTCCTTGAAAAGGCATGTGGGCTTCCTGAAGAGGTTGGCTTTTCCGTTCTCTTACCCTTTCCTTTCTTTGAGGGGTAGGCTCCTTTTCTGGCTGTGCAACTAGCCTCTCTAATCTTTCTAAGGAGGAAAAGGAGCCTGGTTTAGTGGAATTGGCCACATACACTTCCGATGGGGAATGATTCATGTTTTTGCTTGCTTTCTCTCTCTCTTGATTTTTTTCTTCCTTGTCAGATCTTGCAATTATTTCCTCTAACTTCTCTAGGAATCCATCCAAGTGTAATTGCGTTTTGGCTGAGCCCGAGTAATTGAAAAGGCGACTGGCTTCAAACATAGTCTGAGCCAATGCGACCATTTTTGCGCACAGTTTGGTTCTTTCTATCTCTAGGTCAGCTCTAGGATAGCACTTGGCATGATCCGTGACGTTTGGCCCTTCTTGGATTCTGGCCTGATATGCCTTGAGCATCATGTCTATATCTTCAGGAGTGGGATCAGCTAACACTGATCCTACCCTAGGAGATGGTGGAATCGTATGACGTGGTGGGGAAGGTGGTGGGTCAGATGGAGATGGTAGGGGTGGCGGCGGGGTATTGTGAGAGGGGATTTGAGAGGTGATTTCAGTTATCCTAGCTTTGGTTTCTCTTATGCTTTCCTCAAGTTCACTCATCTTCTTAGCCCATTGTCTTTTCATTCTTTCCCGACTATCTTTCCATGCTCTAGTCCTTTTCTTTGTTATGCTCTCGGTTTCACTAGCCTCTGAGTTCTTATCCTGGTTTGTCTCTTGGTTTTGCTGCAATGCCTGAGCTCTAGTGACTACCTGCACTGGTGCAGTGGAAGTGACGCTTCCTGAGGAATCTACAACCAAACCAATCACATTGATCGGAGTGATTTTTGGCATATTATTGGGGTTCTTTGGGCAATCTCGTAAAAGATGCTCTTTTCCACAATCTTGGCAAAAACCTTGGATAGTCACTGACTGGGGTTGTGTAGGTGGGGGCAAGGGACAATCACGAATGAGATGATCTCCTTGGCATCTGTAGCATGGTCCTCTTGGGAATGGAGGTCTTACTTGCCTAGGTTGAGGCCTGGGGTTGGGGTTTGCATACATGACGTTCGTGTAATCTGACTCCCAACTAGGTTCACTTGGTTCTTCACTATAGTAAGACTCACCATGTTCTGGAGACTGCATGTAGTAAGCCTGGGGACTATCGACATGCGTAGAGTCAAAGCTATGGTCACTTGGGTCACTTTCTGAGATCACTGGGGTTACTGGTACAATGGCCCTATTCAGGTTTTCTTCTGCAACAGTATACTTTATTGGAATCACGTTAGCGGGGTTTGGAGGCTGTTGAGCCAGCACCGGTTGGGGTCTCTGTTGGGCCTGATATTGTGGTTGGTAGGTTTGTTGGGGTCTAGCATATTGTGGTGGTGGATTTTGGTTTTGGTATCTGCCTTGTTGGTAGGGCTGCGGGTAGGGTTGCCTAACTGCCTGCTTGTTGTATGGGCAATCTTGTGCGGTGTGATTGGTGTATCTCCGTTCTATGGTGCAGTACTGGCTACTAGGGTTTACTTGGGGTTGAGCCATAATAGGGCAGACATTCGCCATATGGTCACCACCGCATGTATAGCACCTTTTCACAGGGGCAAACCTTGGGATCTGTTTGCTAGTTACACCTAATTTCTGAGCTACCTTCTCAGCGAGTTCCTCAATTGATGTAGATTGCGTGGAAGAGTGGCTAGATGCGCTATCTGAGTCTTTATAGATTTTGGAAAGCTCTAGCTCTTCCCCTAGGTTATCTTCAATGTCAATGCACATGCGTACACACTCTTCTATAGTCCTAGGGTCCTTCAGATACACATAGGATCTCAATTTCGTACTCAGCAATCCATCGAGGAATAAGGCTACCTGTTTAGCAGATGTGGGTAGCTCCGAAATTGGGCACCTTTCAAGATATTGTCTAAATCTTCTTCCCGCAAGTCTCACAGTCTCTTGAGGGGTTTGCTTGAAGCTGTGAATCAGTGAGGAATTATTGTGTCTTATGCCACTCTTAGAGAACTCTACAATGAAAGCCTCTAGGAGTTGGTCTATGCTCCTGAACTGACGCTCATCTAATGGCTGAAACCATGTAAGTGCCGTATTCCTCAGGGTTAGACCGAAGGCATTGTACTGCGTGAACAGATCTTCCACTTGTTCAGCTCTCAAGACTTGCTTGAACTCTGCCACATGATCATAGGGATCTCCTGTGCCGTCAAAGTAATTCTTCATGGACTTAACTAGCTGGGTGGGTCTCAAAGTTCTTGCGTGCTCTCTAGGTCTCGGCAGAGGGAATCCATCTACGTTTCTTTGGTCCCTGTGGGCTCTATGCATCTCAGGTTCTACCCGATTCGTCTCTGTTCTCGTTCTTTCTCTGCCCACTGGGTTGGCAAAGCTCACTTCCGGTCTATCTCTACTTCTGTCTCTTTGCGTACCATGAGTTTGGGAAGTTCCAGCCCCAGGGTGACCATAGGATACATTTGATCTTGGTTGGGGGAAAATAAATTCACCCTTCCAAGTGTAGGCATGCCTATCATTTTCTGTCACCACAAAGATCCGTTCTGAAGCATGATCTAAGTAGGTCACTCTGCCTGGGCTATCCGGATCCTTAAACTCATAGATCATGATATTTCCTATGTCTGTTGGCTGATTAGACTTATACCTCCAAAAGGCTTCATCAGTTTCTCGATTGAGGAGCAACTCTATGCTCTTGTTGTCTTGGGGAACCCATTCAGGCGTGATAATCCTAGTGAGAACTGATTTACCTCGAGGGGTTCTAGGTTCCGCACCCATGTTCCCTTGCTCCAGGTCACCTAAGTCCGCTTCTGAGATTACATTCCCAAAGTCATCGGTCCTATCAGAGTGACTAGTGACTACATATATAGTTCCTTCTTTGTCCAGGTATGCACCATTTTCAAACTTGACAGCTGGGTGCTCTAGTCCAATGGATTGATCCGGGTTTTTAATCTGGACCACAGATCTTCCTAAGCCGTCCTCATAGATGCTAGCACCTAATCGGTTGGTCCTAAGGTACTCCAGCTGCGTTTTGTAAGGGCCTTCTACCCTGTATAGGTAAGGCACTCCTGAACTTCCCGTAGGTCTGTCCATGCCTTGAGACATCCCTGATTCACTGGTATCAGAGCTGGGGTAGTGAGAGTGGTGGCTCAACTGCTGGGCCCAAGACCTTGCAGTGTGATTGACACTAGCCTCTGAAGACCTGAGGCTTTGTCTTTCCCTTGCTAAATGTCGTCCTGATCGAAGGTTCATATGCCTAACTGATTATCCCAATTTTTTCCAGAGTACAACCTCGTTGCCAGTCAATTGGTACCAGTCACTTGATTCTTTTTAGTTAATTATTGTGTTTATGGTCTTGTCTGATATCACGTCGTCAGGAACACTTAAATGTTCTTCGTACTTTAGGTTGATCGTTCCACGTTAGGTTCTTTTTCTTTAGGTTATCGACAGTACAGAGATTATGTTTTTAACTTGAACTTGAGTTTTTAGGTAGTCTTCAACTTGATAGCTGCCTATCGTTGCCCTGACTTACTCCTATCTCTACTCGTTCTTAGCTTGAGCTAGGAAATGACAGAGGGAGTTGAGAATAATCCAACCTTACTTGTTGATCCCTTGCTTTATGGTGCTCAAGAACCCGATTCTCAAGCTTGCAAAGAAACCTTGCTTTGTACGCTCTCAGTTGCTCTCAATGGACCTATAAAGGACCCACGGTTAGCTCAATGCTTATATTCAAAGAACAAAACCAACCACTTTCATTCATGTGACACAAACACACATCTGCATTGTGACTTTTAGGAACATAATTCTAAAGACCCCTGACTTTGATCCCCCTGGGTATGGTCAACTTCAAAATACCCTCTCTGAAAATCAACGCATTATCTTTATAAAAAACAGTTGAGGGCGTGTAGTATATGCCACGAGCTTTCCAACAAGCCCAAGAGCTCAAGAATTGGATTTCGTATGAAAAAGTTAGGACTGTTCAGGGTTTAGGGAGTTAAATCAGAATTCAACACAAGCTAACAGTCAAACAGGAATACTCGAGTAGCTTGTGGCACGGCCTCGCGATGCAATACTACACCCTAGTGTTTGTCCCACACTCAATCAAAATTTAGACCAATAATTTTGCCTTGAAAATTTGACCTAATTTGCCCTTCTAACGCGTTCGCAAAGTCTGTCGGTCGCGATTGACAGGTCAGTCGCGATCGACGTGTCGATCGCGATTGACAGGTCCGTCGTGGCTGTCAGTCGCGATTGACTGGTCAGTCGCGATTGACAGGGGTTACGAAAAGTCAATCAGTCGTGGTCAAAGGGTCGTTGACTCTGTCGGTCGCGATTGATGAGTCGATCGCGATTGACAGGGTGGTCGCGAGGGTCTGTCGATCGTGGTCAAACAGTCGTTGACTGTGTCGGTCGCGATTGACAGAGCCGTCGTGGTCTGTCCGTCGTGGTCAAACAGTCGTTGACTGTGTCGGTCGCGATTGATGAGTCGATCGCGATTGATGGCTCGATCGCGATTGACACGTGTCACGCGTATGGTCAGTCGGTCGTGGTCAATCGGTCGTTGACTCTGTCGGTCGCGATTGACAGAGCCGTCGTGGGCTGTCGGTCGCGATTGACAGGTCTGTCCGTCGTGGTTTGTCGATCGCGATTGACAGAGCGATCGCGATTGACAGAAATCTGTGGAATTTCAAAAAACTAAACACATTTTTGGGAAGCCCTTGGCCTGTAGGTCATGGATATGCACTTTGTTTAGCAATTAGAGCAATTTTTCTGTCGGTCGCGATTGACAGAGCTCGGCGACACACAGACAGTTACTCAGATTTCCGTACCTACGCAGGGTGCTGGGGATGATGATGCGGCCTGTACCTGCAGAATGCTCACAAAACATGCAAAAAACAGCACATGCAAATTCGCTCTCTCGCTCTCTCTCACAAGTGAAATGAGGGGAATGAGGTGGAGATGGGGATATAGTCAAAAAACTGAAATTTTCGCGATGATGGAGATGGATGTGGGAGATGGTGATGATGATGATGGTGATGAAGATGGTGAAGAAAGTAAAAGAAAATCAATGAGAGTGAAGAAAATACCTACAACTCCAACGCGCCAACTCTACGTCTTACCATCACACGCTCGTCCTCAAAGCTCGATCCCCGGCAACGGCGCCAAAATTTGGTGTAGCTCAGTGATGAGTAGCACCTCCTTTAATGTCAATCCGGGAAGACGTGAGGATGGTATGAAGACCTCGAGCAAGTGGCGGCACAAGTGCGTGAGTGAGAAGCACACAAGCATGCACACACATACACACACACGCGCACACAAGGCAAGACAAAGAGTGAGAATCAATGGAGCGTTTAGATTACTTTCACAAGCTCTTACAAGTTCGTTTCAATTACAATCTAACCCCAAAAATGAGCTCTCTAGCTCTTTTTATAGTTTTTGACTAGCTTTTGGCCCTGTCCAGACCTAGTGTCCGGCCTAGTTAGAAATTAGGTTCCAGGGCTTATTTGGGGGCTCAAACGAGATCTAAAAATTATGAAAATTGGTACGCAACTACTTCTAAGGCTCCTCAAGCTCAAGGACTCCTTGGCTTGCACAAAATGGAGCTACAAAAATGTGAAATGATATTTACAGTATTGTAGACTTCATAGGTATCGTATCGTGACTAGATTTGGTATCGTATCATCCAGACTTGAGGTATCGTATCGCTAGAGCATCCAGTATCGTATCGTGCCCAACAACGGTATCGTATCGTCTATTGCCATAGTATCGTATCGTCTGTTGCCATAGTATCGTATCGTTTGTTGCCATAGTATCATATCATCTGTTGCCATAGTATCATATCGTTTGTTGCCATAGTATCGTATCATCTAGAGAAGTGGTATCGAAGGCAAATTTGAGGCATTTGAGGAGCCACTTAGGGAGAGTCTTAGAGACCTAGAGAGCCCCAGGAGGGTGAATGAACTTGAGGTCAAGAAGGGTGCTAAGTAGTCGAAGAAGAGTCATATCTTCCGTTGGAAGTGCCGCTCAGGTCAGTCACCGCTTAGTCTATTCAGACACCTCTAGTGACTCAGAGGAGGAGATACCCATGGCTTCAGAAGACATGCAGGGTCCCACTCTCGGAAGAAACTACATGACCACTGTAGAAGGAGAGTATCGCACTTCTTTACAGTACATTTGTATGAATTCCCAGGAGATCCCCATCTATCTGGACGGTTTAAATAGATCTGTGGCTAGGATGGTGACTTCCATGGATGCAACAATTGTGCCGAGACCGGCTGTTAAGTATGAAGGAGGAGCATACATGGACAAGCTGGGTCACATCTACATAGTGTCTGAATACCCTGATTTGATCAATGAGAGGGGAGAGTTAGTGGGACAAGAAAACGCAGGGAGACCAAACCCTGAGGAGTTAATGACTACCCCTAGAGGCAAGTCCCAAGTGACACGGGTCTTGAGAGGGGACTTGATACCTCAAGACGACTACCTACTAGAATTCTATTTGATCCATGGATCGAACTTGTTACTTCAAACCGACTCACCGGCCCAAGGAAGAGAAGAGAGTCCGATGACATTTTATGAGTTAAAGGATCCGAAAGACGAGTCTAGAGTAACATACCTGGATAAAAACCAAAGAAGGTATTGGCTTGTTGATGCCATAGATAGATCTCGATTAAAGTATATGGGTTTGCCTTTATTCCCCCACGAGAACAGGCAACCACCTCTCAGAACCCCTTCGGAACACAACAGGAGGCAGAACACACAATGTCGGGACAAATAAGCCAACGGAGCATTCTGAACCAAACTCACATGCAATTCACAACACCCGGAGTGCAAACACACAATCAGACCCACCCATGAGTAGGAAATCAATACCGACCACCAGTAAGGCCACAACCACCAATAGGAGTACAGCCAGGAATACCCCCAATTAGATCAGCGGTTCCCACCTTCCCTGTAATGCCCAAGCAGCTAGAACCAATGAGAAGATTGAGACCTATTCAGGTGGCCAAATGTGTGAGGAATCATTATGACAGATTGGGAGAACCTTATGACCACATTGCTGAATTCAAACAAGTTTTAAGAGTGGAACAAGTAGACGACTTCTTCGTGCAGTATGAGTCTTTCTGACTCACCCTCACAGGAACGGCTCTGACTTGGTTCCAGCCATTAGACCCCAACAAATTTGGAAATATGGAGCAATTCTTTCATGAATTCATTGGGGAATTCACTAAGAGAGGGATTAAACACGATTTTGCGTCTTTAATCCATAGTTTCAAACAAAACCCTAATGAAACCGTGAAAACAGCTGCGCGAAGATTCAACCAGTATGTGGATAGATGTCCGGTAGCAGAGAGACCCATGCAACAAAAAATGATATCATTATTTTTGGATGGACTAACAAATGGAACTCTAAGAACTCTAGTTTATGTGAAGAGGTTACAAACCCTGAGTGAATGTCTTCAAGAGTGTATCGACCTAGGAGACAATCTAGCAGAGGATCTCAAGAGTACGCCCAACCCCACTAAATCAGAAGACTCTCGGAGTACAATTACATCCAACTCCAATAATGTGGAGGAATTAGCAAAGCTGGTGGCAAAGAAATTGGGAGTCCAACGATAGAGAAATTACCAACAGCCTTAAGAGTGCCTATGTTACGAAGATGTAGTCTATGTGGAGGAGATCACCCCACTCACTTGTGCGTCCGAGGAGGAGCCGGAGTACCTCAAACATACCCCTACAATAGACAACATTACCCTAGAACTGTGTTGTACTGTCATATAGAACAAAAATACACCAATCACACCACGGAAAACTGCCCATTCAATAGACAGGCACGACCTCTACAACCACCTCAGTATCGGCCATATGGATATCCACCTAGAGAGCCAGGTAGAGATATGCCCAGGTACAATCCCTACCCAACACCAACAGGAGCACCGAGGCCACAGGAGCAAGCACACTATCCACAACCCCAACCAATGTTAGGACAACAACTGTCACAACCCCAACATGTGGTACCTGTGAAGTACACCCAACCAGAAGAAAACTTGGAAAGAGCCATAGTACCAGCCTCAATGATGACTAGTGTAGAATCAACAAACCCTCGATACGAGCTATCCCAAGGAGATTACTATCCCTATGAAACCAATATGTTTGAGTATGAACCAGCATCTGACCCAGCATACCATGGATATGAAGGCTATGACCAGGCCTATGGAACTGAGGTGGCTACTTTAATGTACACTACACCCAAGGCACCTGCACCTGGGAGACCATCCATTAGACCTCCAGTGCCGAGAGGACCATGTTATAGGTGCGGAGGAGATCATTTTATTAGAGAATGTACTTGACCTTACAACCCATCACCTCCTAGGACTTGGGAAAGTATTGCAATGATTGTGGGAAGGAACATCTTTTTAGAGACTGCCGAAAGAATCCCACCAAAGCCCAAGACACTGCACCTATTAATGTAATTGAAGTGATAGAAGCACCTGGAGGTGATAAGCAATACACTGTGCCAAAGGCCATTACACGAGCTCAAACAAAAGAACGAGAAGAAAAACAACTAGATCTGGAACAAGAAAACAATAGAACCGTAAACCCCAAAATTCAAATAGTAGAAGATTCAGAGGACCCACACGAGAATACCCAGAACATGAAAATGCAAAAATGGAAGGAAAGAAGAGAGAAGCTCAAAGAGAAATGGATGAAAAACAAAAGTCAAGACAATAAGAAACAAACCAGAAGTAGTAAGAAGCATAAGGAACCAGAGATTTGGGAAGAAGTTCTCATTCCATCGCTTATTCGAGAATCAGAGAAACCAGGATCAATTCTAGCCGATACAAAACCAAACGACTTAGACATGTGGTTAAAAGCATACCAAGCTAGAATTAAGGACGGACCGAATATGGAACAACATGAAAAGCTTTACCCACAATGAGAATTAGAAAAAGAGAGGCTTTCTATATGCAGGAAACTTATAGAGGTAGCACAAGCAACCCTAGAAAAGACTATCCTAGCCCTTCTAGAGACAACGATAGCAGAGGAGCAATACAAGGAGTGTGTTAAAGCCAAGGATAAAGAAGTTAAAGAGAAGGATGATAAATGTGAGCGAGTGAAAACCCAGGACGAACCTATGTCAACAATACCTGATTTAGAGGCTGACTGGCCAAAAGAATTATGGAATATAATCCGTGAAGAACAATGGAAGAGGAATGGAGTGATTAAGCCTCCCTTTGAGGAATTAGATGTGGAAGTTTATCAACCAAATTCCAACATGGAAGAAGTATATGAGGAAGTATCAAGACTAGACCAAAATAGAGAAGAAGCTCAGAGCATTTCAACCCTACCAAATTACATGGGAGAATACGAAAAGGAATCAATTATAATCCGAGCACCCATAGTACAGGGAAAAGTAAAAGGAAACTCAGATAAAAATTCACACAATCTAACAGAACTTAAAAAGACAAAAGTACAATGCAAACTGACTATGGAAGAACTACTCCGTGTTAAACCGCAATTATGGAAACAATTAGCAAGTCAACTGGAATTAGGGAAGGAGAAGGACGAAAAGGAAAACAAGGGGAAAGAAAACCCATCCAAGATACAAATCCCAGTAGATAAGGTGGGAGAATTTAGTGAAGGAGACGAAGGTAATACATGTCTACCTGTCACTTACAATGGGTACATGACCAAGGCTATACTAGACACAGGAGCAGGAGTAGGATTTGCCACCAAGAAGATTTGGGAGAAATGGGGAAAGCCTGCCTTACGACCCACATGCATGAAGCTCCAATTAGCAGACGGTCATGTGGAGAAACCCTTAGGAATATTAGAAAAGATCAAATTAATCACCTGTGGAGTTGAATTTGAACACACTTTAGCCATCTGTAAATTTGAAAAGGATAACAACTACGAAATGAAATTAGGATGACCTTTCATGAGACAAATGCGGATAGTGCAAGACTGAGGACGAGATTCATTATATCTGCAACATCAAGGAAATACCATCAAGATAAACTTGCATACATTTTCATATAGAGATGTACCCCCACTATAATGGAATCCCATACACAAGGAAGAGGATGATCTCTCTATTCATAGCATTGGAACAAGCGATAAATTATGGAAGTATGAGGATAGCCAATTATGGATGTGTAAAAAAGCCAAGAAAGAGGACAATAAAAGGCAGTTGTGGCCAATAGGAAATCCTAACTATCGACCTGTAGAGGACCCAATGTATATGCCTCAAATCTTCCCTGATGAAACATTTGAACCGCATGGATGGATGGAAATCTTAGCAAACTTAGATGTATGTGTGAATGAGGAAGTTCTCACTATGAACGAATGCATAGACGAAGAAGGCTATGATGTAAATTTGTACATGGTTGTCCTTCAAGAAGTAGAAGGAGGGGAAATCTTAGAAAAAGAGTGGAAAGAGGAATATGAGAGTATAGAAATGGAACCAAAATTTGATTCAAAAGAAAGCTATCTAGAAACCATTCGAACCAAAGATAAGCAGGAACCAACCAAGATCTTGACGATAGAAGCTGCCCCCATAGTACCGAAGCAGGAGGAAAGAGTGAGTGAGATCGAACCAATTCCTAATCTTTTTGAGGTTTCGGAGCATTTTAAAAGGTACAAAGTAGAGGAGAGAAAAATAGCCATTCAAATGCCTAAGAGAGAGGCTAGAGAAGGAGAAGCATACGATAACAAAGAACAAACAATAAAAATCGTAGTCACAGTGGAAGGGGGAGAAGAAAGATGTACATACATAGGTAAAGATGTGTCAACTAAGGAGGAAGACAATTTAATACAATTGATCTGAGAATATCGAGATGTATTTGCATGGACATATAAGGATCTCAAGGGTGTGGAACCCTCTATTTGCTCTCATAGAATACCAATGACGGCGGAGGCAAAACCATATAAACAATGCCCTTATACATATAATGAGGTCTATGCTGCTAAAATGAAAGAAGAAATCGATAAGCTATTAGCAGCTGGATTCATTTATGAAATAGAACACACTGAATGGGTATCACCACTAGTGGTTGTGCCTAAGAAGAATGGAAAACTCAGAGTATGCATTAACGTGAAGAAAGTGAATGCAGCTACGATTCATGATAGCTACCCATTGCCCATCACTAACCATTTATTGGAAATCGTTGCAGGAAAAGAAGTCTACAGCTTCTTAGACGGATTCTCTGGATACAACCAAGTGGCTATTGCTATTGAGGATCAACATAAGTCCGCATTCGCGACTGAATGGGGAGTCTATGCTTTTCGAGTGATGCCTTTCGGACTCACTAACACGCCTGCTACTTTCCAACGATTAATGTGTCATGTGTTCAAAGAATTTCTGAAGAAGAGTATGGAAGTGTATGTGGATGACCTATGCACATACTCAAATCAAAGACAAGACCACATTCCTGAATTGCGGAAGATATTTAATAAGTGCCGACAATATAGAGTGTGCTTGAACCCTGAAAAGTGTGTCTTCATGGTAACACAAGGGAAGGTCTTAGGACACATCGTGTCTAGGAACGGAATATCTACAGATGAAGATAAAATCAAGGTCATTTTGGAACTTCCTAGACTGAAGAATGCAAAAGAGGTGCACGCATTTATGGGACATTGTGGATACTATCGTCGATTTATCCACATGTACGCCATAATTGTCAAACCCTTGTATGGACTCCTAACTCAATTCACTTGGTCTGATGAATGCAAAAAGGCATTTAACAAGTTAAAAAGGCAACTTAGCACGTCCCCAATTCTGAAAACACCAAATTGGAACAAGCCTTTTCATATTCATGTGGACATTTCTAATTACGCAATAGGATGTATCTTAGCTCAGCCAGCAGACGAAGGGAAGTTAGATCACCCAATTGCCTATGCGAGTAGACAATTGAATCAAGCTGAGAGGAACCATACAACAACACAGAGAGAGGGATTAGGAATGGTCTATGCAGTGAAAAAATTTAGACACTATCTCTTAGCCAACAAGTTCAAGCTCTTCATAGATCATCAAGCTTTATTGTACCTAGTCAATAAGCCTTGTAACACGGGAAGACTTGTAAGATGGTTTCTGCTATTGATGGAGTTCGACTTTGAAGTAATAGTGAGAAAGGGAAATACCCATATAAGAGCAAATCACCTCTATAGATTAACACATGGAGAACCACCAAATGGAGTATCCAACCATCTATGAGACACTTACCTATTTAATCTGGAAGTGTGTCCAAAATGGGCAGAAAAACTCATTCCGATACTCACTCATGGCCCACTACACTCAATCAATAAAGAAAGTAAGAAGGAAATTCTACAGTCAAGGAATTTGCACATTATTGCGAGAAGTGTGTACTATAAGGAACCCAACGGTGTACTCTCTAGATGTGTTGAGGAAGACGAACAAGTGAAGTTAATTGAACAAGCTCATGTGAACAAATGGGGGACACACAAAGGAATTCACGGAACTCTAAGAGACTTGAAATGATTAGGAGTATATTGGCCTAATATGCCTAAAGCTATCCATGATTATGTTAGTAACTGTGCAGAATGCCAGGAAACCACCCCCGAAGATCATACATCCTTACCTTTCTCTACAATAGCACCCGAATGGAGTGAAACACTAGTGAAATTTCTAAGGACAGGAGAACATGAGAAGGGAATTAGCTTGACAAGGAAGGGATCCCTAGAAGAATTGAGCAAGGATTATGTACTCATGGGAAGACACTTATTTAAGAGAGGGAAAGATAATCAATTACGACTATGTGTACATGAAGGAGAATATTTACCCATATTAGAGATGGCGCATGCGGGTGCTGCAGGAGGTCATTTTTCCGTGGAGAGAACTATAAAAATGATCCTCTTTGCGGGCTTGTGGTGGCCAACTCTGCATATGAATGCGGAAACCTATGTACAAACTTGTGAGACATGCTGTAGCTCAGTGATGAGTAGCACCTCCTTTAATGTCAATCCGGGAAGACGTGAGGATGGTATGATGACCTTGGGCAAGTGAAGGCACAAGTGCGTGAGTGAGAAGCACACTAGCATGCACACACATACACGCACACGCGCACACACGGTAAGACAAAGAGTGAGAAGCAATGGAGTTCTTAGATTACTTTCAAAAACCTCTTACAAGTTCAAATCAATTACAAGATAACCTCAAAAATGAGCTCTCTAGCTCTATTTATAGTTTTTGACTAGGTTTTGGCCCTGTCCAGACCTAGTGTCCGGCCTAGTTAAAAATTAGGTTCCAGGGCCAATTTGAGGGCTTAAACGGAGTCTAAAAAATACGAAAATTGATATGTAGGTACTTCTAAAGCTCCTCAAGCTCAAGGACTCCTTGGCTTGCACAAAATGGAGCTACAAAAATATGAAATGGTATTTACAATGATGGTTAGTGATAAAAATCACTGTTATAAAGATGTTGATTTGGAAAAATTTGAAGGCCTATCTGCCAGATCTGCGTTGACTGCTTCGTCTACTTAATCCTTCGCCTTGCTCTAACTCTCTCCGTTGGATTCCTTGTCTCCTCAGTCCTTGGGTGCCCATACTGCTCTCAACACCCCCCCTCTCTCGCGTCTGTCGTCTCTGACAGACTCTTGTTGCTAGGAGTGCTGGATGTAATAGTCCACCACATGAGTGGCAAGTTGATGTTCTTGTATGCGTAGTCCTCGGGCCAAATCCGTCATCATGCGATCCCAATCAATTGGTCCTGGAATGCCCGGATGTGGCAAACGTAACTGATCTGCATGGATGGCTTGTTCTACTGCGAATAGATGTAGCAAATGTGTTGGTCTGGGAATGAAAATTTCCGAATGATATTCCCGGAATCCCGTAGAGAACATTTCCTCAAATGTCTGCTTGAAGCATGCGGGTAAGTACTTTATTCGTGCATGCCAGGCAAAGATTATAGTGACCGAGGGAGTGTGGCTCATGTCGTAGACTAAATCCTTGTTACCTTGAGAGAATCCAGGGGCAGAGATGTATGGAGCTTGTACCTTCCGAAAGGTTTTGAAGACAATGGTCATGAGCTCGAATATTTTCATACACATTTTCGCTGCTATGTCGGGTACATTATTTAGACGAGTAGACCAGTGTCGAATTGTTGATATCATGTAGGCTACGGTTGGGGTCCCTTGAGGCGGAGCAAAATATGGATAGTTAACCCAAGCCGAGCATTCTTTATTGTTGTGTACCTTGATTGCAAATGCTTGCCAGGATCTGCGACATACCACTGGGCAATAGCATGGATTATACTTGATATACAGTGGCATGGTTGCCCATGTGCTCATCATCTCAGGGTAATCGGTTAGTAGACGTGCACACCAATTAGGTTGGAAGATCAAGCCAGCACGGGCATCTGCCGATAAGTCCTCTGGCTCAAATTGAGTGGCGAATGTGGGCTCCTTCCCTGTATGCCTTTTAACTTCTGCATTATAATCATGTAGCAAGACAAAGTAAGGCATGTATTGCGTCTCTGATGTTGTGATCAAACGTTGGTGGGATAGGTTCTGAAAGTAAGAAGATCGAAGGACAGTTTCTTCCAGATTTGTGAGAGATTGAATTTGCACAGCAACACGATCATCATGTGTCTTTCCTACTTTCTCGATCCTTTTAACCCAATCTGGAACTCCTATTTCTAAAGTGTCTTGTCCTTCCTCTGTTACCCGACCGCCGGGTGTGGGCATCGGCTCGTACGGCTCTTCATAGCTGTCATCGACGGGGATTTCCACCACTGTTTCAGGTTCTGGTTCTTCAGTTGGCGAGGGTGGCCTTTCATATGGTAAGAGACGTGCTTGGAGTTCGGAGGATAGAAGGGTTGAAGTGTACAAGGGATTGGTGACGGAAGAGAAGAGGGTGTCTTGTGAGGTGGGTTCTCGAAATGAGAATGATGTGAATGAGGGTGGGTTATAAGTGAAGGTAGAGGTGATGACTGTCGTTTCTTCCATGGTGGGAGGTGGTGGTGGAGGTGGAGAAAGTGGTGATGGGGGATGTTGGGGTGAGATGGGTGATGTCTGAACGAAGGTTTCAGCAGAGAAATCAATGGTGGTGGTGGGGGTAGTTGTAGTTTCAATGGGTACTTCTTGTTCTGTGACGGGTATCCTGATGGTCTTACCTGCTCGTGGTAATGTGTCAACTCTACGTTTGTCATACCTCACAGACTGGCAGACTGCCGTGTGGACAGCCTCCGGAACTCCTAAAGATTCTGACACTAATTTGAGGGTGTCAATGAAATGTTGATCCACCCCATCATCTGATAACATTTCTTGCATCAAAGCTTGACCTGACACAAGAGAGAGTTGATGGCTTTCTTGTACTGCTTTGATTGTGTCATATAACTTTTGTAGTTGAGCTGTATATGCAGGTGCACCTACAAGTTCTAGCACTTCTTGTTGCTCACTTTGATGTTCTTGATCATAATCCTCCTCATCTTCCTCCTGTTCTTCATCTTCATCATTCTCTTCATCCTCTTCATCCACTTCAACTGTGGTGACAGGTACTTGGGAGGTTGTCGCCTGCGGTTGAACATTCTCCACTTGTTGTGCCTCTTCTGCCTCCAGCTCTACGTCCTGTAACAATTGTTCAAAGTCTTCATTCGTGAGTTCTTCCAAGGGTGCATCACCAGGAAATTCAAGATCTGTTGGGACTGGAGGAAATATCAAGTTAGGCCCATCGGTGCTGCGTCTTGGAAGTCGTAGTGTGAAAGGCCGAACTCTCCGGGGTGGAGGGGTAACGTCTGGTGTTAGGGTGGCTCCACGTGGTTGAGCACCAGGGACTTGGACAGTACCTCTCATCTTCTTAGAAGGGGGTCCAGTGGATGTCCTGCCTCTGAACTGTTCCACTCGATTCCACATCAGGGCTCGTTGAATAGGGATGTCATAAGCCAAACACCTATAAATGATTCTCGTCAAAGCACAACATCCATATAAAACCTGTTTCCGCGGCCATCGTTTGTGAGCTAGGTGTATCTGATCAATTATCCAGTGGGGTAAGTTGATGGTGAGGCTCTGTGTCTCTGCCAGATACAAACTAAACCATATTTCTTTGGGCGGCATGGTGAATCTATCTTGGGCAGGAAAAGCAAAGTGTTGCATGCACATGCGAAGGTGTATTGCAATATTAGGCGTCATGGACACCATGTCCTTGAGTTTGGTGAGGCTTCGATTCTTCATGTAATCTGGCACTAGGGTCTCCTTCTCTGTAGGAATATGCATTCCGCGCATATCTAGGGCCTCTCTCACCAAGTTGTTGGATAAACTAAACCTCTTGAGCTGATTTCCTTTTGTTAGAGATGGGATCACAAATGAGCTTGCACCTTTTGGGTTCTTGTTTGGATTCAAGGTGTTGATGAGATAGTAGCATCGCATGAAGTCAGGCTTTGGGAGCCGTGCACTGAAATATGCATCCAATCCTGCCTTCTCCCATACCGAACGTAGACCTTCTGCATTTTGTAACTTCTCGAATTCTCTTGTAAAGAAATGGTATTTACCTTGCTTCCCATTGAAGTCCAACTCTGCTTCCCATAGGTATGTTCCCTCTCCCAAGGGTCCTGCCACTTCACTAAACCAGTGGGAAGCTTTTCCTACGGGCATGGTATGGCCACTGGGAGGGTCCGCAATAGGTATGATTTTGATGGCCTGCAATTCTTCTGGTTTTTCATTTGTCTCAGGCAGAACGGGTAAACTGTCTAAGTCCACAACTTGCTGGCTCGTTCGTGTTTGAGAGCTTGTTCCCGCAGCGTTAACCATGTTGCAGAATTCGCTGCCGGTTCTGTGAGAATATATGAACAAACGTTAACATTGCAATGGACACAAAATGACACTGTGTCCCCGTTACAACATTAACTTGATGAATTGTGATGTAGTTAGTTGGTTAGTTAGTGCTCGCGTGGATGTGAGTGTGAAGTGTGGTTAGCTGATGCTGAATACCTACGAGCTAATGGGGGGTCGGGTGCAGTGTGAGGGTGATACAGTTGGTCAGTGGTAATGAATTTACAAATGGGGTCGGGGCTTTGGTACATGCTTTGGGCTGCCAAACAAACTGATTGGCTGTTGGTCTTGATTTTGTGGAGACTCTGGAGGGTTTTATAAGAGTGTCTGCCTAGAAATGAGGCTTTTTAGGGACCCATTTACAAGTGATTCTGCTCGTGCTCATGTGCCAATGTGTGTTCGCACGTGATGAATACAAGTGGGTATCGGTTGTGCGAGTGAGTGAACCATGTTGTACAGGGTGTGATCTTGGTGTAGCTATTTGAGCCCGCAAGCAAGCCTTAGGCACCCAAATTTGTCTTGATTGTGGGCTAGCCTTCATCGACTTCTTGGGTACCCAAATACGCTTCGCTTTTGCAGAGGAATTTCTGAAAGACTTCTGATTAGTGTCGTGTTGTTGATTACTACTAAGAAGCTTTGGTCGTGGGATTGGCCTGGTCGCAACAGGGTGTTTGCCTTTCCGCATCCATACTTGTTTCAACGGCTGAAACAATCTGCTTTGCTCCTTTTTTTGGCTTCCAGTATAGGTAGTGCTCTGCTTTCTCTGTATTTGATCTGCCGTTGGTTGCTGCATCCTTCTGGCCTTAGGAAAAGAAGGGAGTGCCGTCTTATCCTTGACTTCGTTGTTGAAACAATCCTCTTTCTGCATCATACAGCTTTGGACAAGAATAGCATTGTCAACTTCATGTGTGCCCCTGGAAGGACCAGGAGTTCGTGCTTTACCTAGTTCCTTGAGTGCTTTATTTTCTAATTCAACTGTGATTCGACTATGATTTACTCATACCTGAAGAAGTCCACTTCTTAGGTTTAGGTTGACTGCATGATCATAGATCCAGTCCTGACCCAAGACAAGAGGCTCAGTGAGGTCCTCATCTTGACACACTAGTACTTGGACTGTCATTGCTTCGTCTTGAATATAGAGGGGAAGTTCCACCTCGCCCATGCAAGGGGTTTCCACACCTCCCAATCCTATGAGATACGCTTCTATAGGATTGACCGTTAATTTCAACTCTTGACAGTAAGACAATTTAACAGCACTAGTGGCTGCACCTGAGTCAATCAAGGCTCTTACAGTCCTTGCACCCTTTCCTTGTCCTATATCTAAGGTTATAAAAGGACGTCGATCAATTATCCTATGAGAGTTGATACCTGAAACTTCACACATAGCCACATGATATCCTTGATCTGCATATGCATCTGGCCTAGGTTGCTCTCTGCCTTGTCTTCTTAATTTCATTCTCCATATGCGCTCTAAAGCTTTTGCTTGAGCTTCTTCTCGAATTCGCTTTTCTTCTTCTTTGCGTTTCTTAGCAGTATTGAGTCGACTTAGCATTTCCTCTGTGAGAGGTTCCTGATATAACTTGACCCTGCATCCGCTTATGTAGCTTGGGAGAACATCGCCTTCTAATGTGGCTAGTTGCACTGCTCCACTTGTTGAGATTCTATTAATGATCATGGGCCCGTAGCCTCTCTTCTCTAGTTTCCTCGCATGTTGTTTCAAAGTGTAGACTAGTACTAGGTCGCCTGCCTTCAAACCTTTATCCTTCACGTGGGCATCAAAGTATGCCTTCTGTCGTTTCTTAGCTGCATATATCCCTGCAGCCGCCCTCATTCTTGTTTCTCCTAATCGTTGAAGGTCAAAAAGTCTAGAGGAGAGTTCATGACCCGTCCATTCATGCTCTTGTGCTACTTTCAATGTAGGTATTAAGAAGTCCAAGGGTAGCACTGCATTTTGGCCAAATACCATCTGAAAGGGGGTGGCTTGGAGCACCGTTTTGTAGGCAACTCGGTATGCCCAAACAGCCTGGTGTAGCTGTTTGTCCCAATCAGAGCGTTTATTGTTCACTAATTTTGTCAGTACATTGCATAGGATCCTATTGGTGCTCTCAGCCTGGCCATTTGCTTGAGGGTGATAGGGGGCAGACTTCTTATGTACTACCAAGAATTCTTGGAGCAGACTTTCAATAACTTCATTCAAGAAGTGAGTGCCTCTGTCACCGACTAGCTCTATAGGTAACCCGTATATGGTGAACACATTCTCAAATAAGAACTTAGCTGTTGTTTGAGCATCGTTCTTCGTTGTGGCTTTTACCTCTACCCACTTGGTTAGATAATCAGTGGCCACAATGATATATTCAGCATGAGAGCCCTTAGCTGGGGGATTAATAGGACCTACAAAGTCTATTCCCCACTTAGAGAATGCACGTCCACCCATCATAGGTTTCAGTGGCATCTCATCTTTGCGTATAGGATACTGAGTTCTCTGACAAACATCACACCATTTCACATAGGTATGTGCATTCATGTGAAGGGTCGGCCACCAGAAGCCCGCAAATAGTATTGCCTTGATCACCCGATCTGGTTCAAAATGTCCTCCTGCTACACCTTGGTGAGCAGTTTCCAAGATCTTGAGATATTCACTTTCATGGACACATAGTCTCAAGTAACCATCTTTATCACGCTTGTATAGATTATCACCAATGAGTGAGTAATCATGGGCTTCTTGTTCTAAACTCCTTTTCCTAGCCAGAGTCATGTCTTGAGGGAATGTTTTCGTCCTCAGAAAGGATACTAGTGGTTCACTCCAATTTGGCACTATGGACACTTGATAAAGAGTGGCATGTTCCACATGTGGTTTAGTGCAGCAGATTGGGCATTCCTTGCACAACTTTTGGACATCAGCTTCCATAGTCGGCCAATGCACTCCAAGTCTCCTTAGTGTCTGTAGGGTTCGTTGCTTTGAGTAGTGTTGCTCTAATGCACCTACATGTGCTAATTGCAACCATTTAGCGTACTCATCCTCTTCCACACAACAGGCCAAGATTCCTTGACCTGTGTGCTTGTACATACTTCCTGCCATGATGTGATACTTTTGGGCTTTCACTACCTCTCTATCCTGTGTGTTTATTACTGGGTGGTTAGGCCCGTATGTCAATACTGGCACTAATGGTTTAGCCCAGTGTGGCACCACTTCCAAATTAAACAAGTAAGCATCAGTAAGGTCATCTGACACTCCTTGTGGGGCTTCTCCAGATGTGAGCCTAGAGAGATGGTCTGCTCTCAAGTGAGTCTTACCTTTCCTCACTACAACCTCAAAGTCATACTCCATTAATAAGAGAAACCATCTTACTAATCTACTTGTATTGCATGGCTTGTTCACGAGATATAGCAGTGCCTGATGGTCAGTAAAAAATTTAAACTTATTTGCAAGCAAATAATGTCTAAACTTTTTAACTGCATATACCATGCCTAATCCTTCTCGTTCGGTGGTTGTATAATTTCGCTCAGCTGCATTCAATTGTCTACTAGCATAGGCAATTGGAAGATCCATATTACCTTCACCCGTACGTTGTGCAAGTACACATCCAATAGCATAATTGGAGGCATCCACATGAACATGGAATGGCTTGTTCCAATCTGGCGTAGTCAAGATTGGTGCTGAACATAATCTTCGTTTAAGCTCATTGAAGGAATTTTCACATTCATCAGTCCACTCAGAGTTAGTCAAAAGTCCATACATGGGCTTTGCAATGACAGCATACATGTGAATGAACCGGCGGTAGTAACCACAATGCCCCATGAAAGCCTGTACTTCCTTGACGTTCTTTGGCCTAGGTAGTTCTTCGATGGCTCTCACTTTCTCTTCGTCAGTGGATATGCCGTTCTTAGACACTATGTGTCCTAGAATTTTGCCTTGCCGGACCATGAACACACACTTTTCTAGGTTCAGGCAGACTTGATATTCTCTGCATTTATCAAAGATTTGTCTGAGTTTAGGAATATGGGTTTGCCTAATGTTGGAATGAGCACAAAGATCATCAACATAGACTTCTAAGTTCTTCCTCAGGAACTCTTTAAATACATGGCACATTAGTCTCTGGAAGGTAGCGGGTGCATTGGTAAGCCCAAATGGCATTACCCTAAAAGCAAAAATGCCCCACTCAGTGGCAAAAACCATCTTATGCTGATCTTCAGGAGCTATGGCTACTTGATTGTAGCCCGAAAATCCATCAAGGAAGCTGTACACTTCCTTGCCTACTACTCTTTCTAAGAGATGTTCTGTGATAGGAAGCGAATAGTTATCTCGAATTGTGGCTGCATTGACCTTCTTTAAGTTAGTGCATACACGCAGCTTTCCATTTTTCTTGGGCACCACTACGATGGGGGATACCCACTCAGTGTGCTCCATTTCATAGATGAATCCAGCTTCAACCAGTCTATCTATCTCTTCTTTGATCTTAGCAACATAATTATCATTATATGTGTATGGCTTTTGCTTAGAAGGTTTGGCATCTAAGATCATGGGAATAGTGTGAGAACATATGTCTGGATCAACACCCTTCAAATCCTTGTAACTCCAAGCGAATACATCTCTGTACTCCCTTAGCAAGGCTATCAATTCGTTCTCTTCGTCTTCCGTCAGGTCATGGCCTATGTACGTGCATCTCTCTTCTCCTTCTTCCATGGCTACTACTATTTTCTTAGTGGTTTCTTTGTTATCATAGGCCTCTCCTGATTGAGCCTCTCTTTTAGGCATTCTTACCATGACTCTTCTATCGTCTATCTCATATTTTTTAAAGTTTTCCGGGACCTCAAACAAAGATTCTTCCTCTTCTGGTATGACTTCTTTCTTCTTCCTTTTCTTTCCTTCTTCCTTAGGGGTTACATGTGTGGCTAGCCTTATATCATTTGTAAGCTCTCCGTGACTCTAGGGTTGAAATTCTACTTCATAGAAGTATTCTTCATCTGATGCAAAAGGTGGGTCCATAATGATTGACTCTAGATCGGAGTCACTCGCATCCTCGAATGCATCAGGGCTAGGTTCGCACTCTTCTAACACTGCCTCTCCCATGATTGGCTCTATGGAGAAAACTGAAATGTCATAGCCATCCTCATCACAGTGGGGTGTCCATTGTTCCTCATTGATGGCTACATCCATTGTTGCTAGGATTTCTGCCCAGCCGTGGGGTTCAAATTCTTCGTCAGGAAAGACTACAGGTGCATAGGCTGGTTTCTTTTGCACCTACCTCTCTGGCTTTTTCTCTCTTCTCTTCTTCTACCGCTACTTTGCACATCCATCTGAGTGGGTGTCTTCATGCATCCATGAGGATCCTGATCCTATGGAATGTACCGATTTTGTATCATCTTTAGCTCTATGGATGGGATTCCATTGGATAGGAGGGACATCCCT
The DNA here is from genome assembly GCA_020310875.1 of Ceratopteris richardii. Taxonomy (NCBI): domain Eukaryota; kingdom Viridiplantae; phylum Streptophyta; class Polypodiopsida; order Polypodiales; family Pteridaceae; genus Ceratopteris; species Ceratopteris richardii. The sequence continues at coordinate 117,697,521 of CM035419.1, read as the reverse complement.
ATGAGAGTAATCTTTGAGATTCACTTTGGTCGTAACACCTAAGTGTTGCAGGTACAAAGAATTGGTTCCCCAATCCTGTACCACTTGCAACTGTCGCATAAAGGGTCGTCCCAAGATCATTTCATAGGCATGATTTTTGCTAAAATCACATATAGCAAATGTGTGCTCAAACTCTACACCACAAGTAGTGAGATTTATTCCTTCAAGTAGTCCTAAAGGTCGCTCTATGTGACCATCGGCCATTTGCAATTTCATCCTAGTGGGCCTGAGTGCTGGCTTGCCCCAACGCTTCCATAGGGAAGTGGTAGCAATTGCAACACCTGCACCTGAGTCTAGAATGGCCTTGGTGGTGTATCCTTGATGGGTGATAGGAAGATATGTGTTTCCCTCTTCACCCTCACTCATGTCTCCTATCTTATCCAATGGTATTTCTAGCACTGTTCTCTGGGATCCTACCTGGGAACGAGGTTTTGCTATCTCTGGTACTTGTTTGGCTACATGTTTCCATAGCTCTGGCCTTACTTTGAGTAGCTCTTTTAAGGTGAGGTTGCATTGTACTTTAGTGTTTTTCACTACCTCTGTGTTCCTAGGTATGACTGAGTCCTCATTTCGTACCATGACCGTGGGTGCTCTCATACAAGTAGACTTAGCTTCCCATGGGCCTGTGAAGTGGGGTAATTCTTGTAGAGAGTTAGACTCAAAGTCTAATCTTTCCTGAGAGTGGGTGCTCTCCTGCTCCTCATAAATGGAAGGGATATCTTGTGGGAATTGGTCGTGTGCATCATCCACAAGTTCAATGGGAGGAGGGACTTCACTTTCTTTAGCCCATTTGTCTTCTTGAATCTCTCGTAGGAATTCTGGTGTGAACCGATTCATAGAAGATGATGTGTCTGGCTCCGTAGAGTTAGGCACATAGGCTTCCTGGGCAGGAAGACCTGCCCTTTCACTTGCCTTGTCCTTGTGTTGAGAGGCGGGTTCCTTTTCTGATTGTGCAATTAGCTTCTCTATTCTTTCTAACAGTCCATCAAAGTGCAACTGTGTCTTCGTTGAACTAGAGATGTTAAATAGGCGACTGGCTTCAAACATGGTCTGAGCCAATTCCACCATCTTAGCACAAATTTTGGTTTGTTGTAGCTCTAGTTCTGCTCTAGGGTAACACTTTTCATGATCAGTTACGTTTGGCCCTTCTTGGATTCTGGTCTGATAGGCTTTAAGCATCATATTAAGGTCCTCGGGAGTGGGATCTGCTAGGACTGATCCTACTCTAGGGGGTGGTGGGATTAGGTGAGGCGGGTTGGAAGGTGGCGGGTCGGATGGAGTTGGGAATGGTGGAGGTGGGGTAGTGTGAGAGGGAGTTTGAGATGTGAGTTCAGTTATCCTGACCTTTGTTTCTATGAGGCTTTCCTCGAGTTCACTCATCTTTTTTGCCCATTGCCTTTTCATTATTTCACGACTATCTCTCCAAGCTCTAGTCCTCTTCTTGGTCATGCTCTCTATTTCACTCACCTCTGGGCTCTTTTCCTGGCCTACACTTTCGTTCTGCTGCAAAGCTTGGGCTCTAGTGATCACTTGTATCGGTGCAGTGGAAGTGACACTTCCTATGGAATCTACCACTAACCCAATAATGTTAATGGGAGTGATTTTTGGCATATTATTAGGATTCTTTGGACAATCTCGTAAGAGATGCTCCTTTCCACATTCTTGGCAAAAGCCTTGAATTGTCACTGACTAGGGTTGTGTAGGTGGAGGTAAGGGACAATCACGAATGAGATGATCTCCCTGACATCTGTAGCATGGTCCTCTAGGGAATGAGGGTCTTACTTGCCTAGGTTGAGGTCTAGGGTTGGGGTTTGCATACATGACGTTTGTGTAATCTGACTCCCAACTAGGTTCATTCGGCTCTTCATTATAGTAGGACTCACCATGTTCAGGAGACTGCATGTAGTAGGCCTGGGGGCTATCAACATGTGTAGAGTCAAAGCTATGGTCACTGGGGTCACTTTCTGAAATTAATGGTGTTACTGGGACTATAGCTCTATTCAGGTTTTCTTCTGCAGCAGCATACTTTACTGGAATCACATTAGTAGGGGCAGGTGGTTGTTGTGCTAACACAAGCTGAGGCCTTTGCTGGGCTTGATATTGTGGTTGGTAGGTTTGTTGGGGCCTAGCATACTGCTGTGGTGGATATTGGTTCTGATATCTGCCTTGTTGGTATGGCTGAGGATAGGTTTGCCTAACCGCTTGCTTATTGTATGGGCAGTCTTGTGCTGAGTGATTTGTGTATCTTCGTTCTATGGTGCACTGCTGGCTACTAGGATTTACTTGGGGTTGAGCCATAATAGGACATACATTCGCCATATGGTCACCACCGCAAGTATAGCATCTTTTCACGGGGGCAAATCTTGGGATCTGTTTGCTAGTGACACCTAACTTTTGAGCTACTTTCTCTGCAAGTTCCTCAATTGATGTGGATTGCGAGGAAGAGAGGCTAGAGGCACTATCTGAGTCTTTGTAAATTTTGGAAAGCTCTAACTCCTCCCCTAGGTTATCCTCGATGTCAATGCACATGCGTACACACTCTTCTATGGTCCTAGAGTCCTTCAAGTACACATAAGATCTCAATTTGGTACTTAGCAATCCATCCAAGAATAAAGCCACTTGCTTAGCTGGTGTGGGTAGCTCCAAAACAGGGCATCTTTCAAGGTATTGCCTAAATCTTCTTCCTGCAAGTCTCACAGTCTCTTAAGGGGTTTTCTTGAAGCTGTGAATCAATGAGGAGGTATTATGTCTTATGCCACTCTTAGAGAATTCAATAATGAAAGCCTCTAGGAGTTGGTCTATACTCCTGAATTGTCTCTCATTCAATGGTTGAAACCATGTAAGGGCTGTGTTCCTAAGGGTTAGACCAAAGGAATTGTACTGCGTGAATAGATCCTCCACTTGTTCAGCTCTCAAGACTTGCCTGAACTCAGCCACATGATTGTAGGGATCTCTAGTGCCATCGAAGTAGTTTTTCATGGACTTAACTAGCTGGGTCGGTCTCAGGGTCCTCGTGTGCTCTCTCGGTCTTGGCAAAGGAAAGTCCTCGGCATTTCTTCGGTTTCCTAGGGCTCTATGACCCTCAGGTTCCACTCTATTTGTTTTCGTTCTCGTTCTTCCTCTTCCCAAGGAGTTGGCAAAGCTTACCTCAGGTCTGTCTCTCTTTATGTCTCTCTGAACTCCATGAGCATGGGACGTTCCAGCTCCCGGGTGGCCAGAGGACACGTTAGATTTTGGTTGGGGGAAAATAAACTCACCCATCCTAGTGTAAGCATGTCTATCATGTTCTGTAACCACAAAGATCCTTTCTGAAGCGTGATCTAGATAGGTCACTCTGCCTGGGCTATCCGGATCTTTAAACTCATAGATCATGATTGTTCCTATATCAATTGGCCGATCAGATTTATACCTCCAAAAGGCTTCATTAGTCTCTCGGTTCAGAAGCAGATCTATGCTCTTGTTGTCCTGGGGAACCCACTCGGGATTGAGGATTCTAGTAAGAACAGATTTCCCTCGAGGGGTCCTGGGCTCCCCTCCTACGTTTCCTTGTTCTAGGTCATCTATGTCCGTCTCAGGGATCACATTCCCGAATTCATCTGTCCTCTCCGGGTGACTAGTGACCACGTATATGGTTCCCTCTTTATCAAGGTATGCACCATTTTCAAACTTGACAGCAGGGTGCTCTAGCCCAATAGATTGGTCTTGGTTTTTGATTTGGACCACGGATCTTCCTAGGCCGTCCTCATAGATGCTAGCACCTAATCGGTTGGTCCTAAGGTATTCCAGCTGCGTCTTGTACGGGCCTTCTACCCTGTGCAAGTATGGCACTCCTGAACTTCCCGTAGGTCGATCCATGCCTTGAGACATCTCTGATTCACTAGTCTCAGAGCTAGGGTAGTATGAGTGGTGGCTCAACTGGTGGGCCCAAGACCTAGCAGTGTGGTTGACACTAGCCTCTGAAGACCTAAGACTTTGTCTATCTCTCCCTAGATGTCGCCCTGATCTAAGGTTCATAAGCCTAATTGAATAGCCCAAATTTGCCCGAGTACAACCTCGTTGCTGAGTTCTTTTGTATCAGTTACTTGATTCTTTTTAGTGGTTACCGTGTTTATGCTCTTGTCAGAAATCACGTCGTCAGGAAGATTTGAGTTAATTTTTGCACTGTAAGTTGATCGTTCCACGTTAGATTCTTTCCTTTAAGGTTATCGTATCACGAAGAGATTATGTTTGATCTTGAGCTTGAGTGCATAGGTAGTCTTCAACTTGATTGATGCCTATCGCCGCCCTGGCTTACTCCTATCACTAGTCGTTCTTAGCCTACGCTAGGAATTGACAAAGGGAGTTGAGAATTTCCAACCTTTTGTTTCCTTCTTGGTTGCCCTTGAGTGCTTAGGAAGCATGTTCCCAAGCTTGCACTTACTCTGGCTTAGAATGCCCTCAAGTGCTCTTACTGGACCTGTAAAAGTCACACGGTTAGCTCAAGACTTAGATTCAAATGACACAATAGACCACTTTCATGCATGTAACTCACATACCAAATTATCCTTTGCCTTTATTGAAAACAATCCCAAGGATCCCTGAGTTTTCCTACCTCGGGGTATGGTCAACTTCAAAATACCCTATCTAATAATTCTGATATTAATTTTCACATAACCAGTGGAAGTTTTGGTTGTACTCCCCACGAGCTTTCCAACAAAACAAGAATCACAGCAAACGGATTTCGTATGAGAAAATAATGTCAGTTTAGGATTCAGGGATTAAAACAGGGTTCAAACAGGCTACCAGGCAAACAAGACTTCTCAAGTTATTTTCTTATGGCCTCCTTATGTGCTGTAGAGTGAAATGTTCATGCCCAAGATTAGCCAAAATCCTCAGATTAAAAAACCCTAACAAATTGGCCGAACTTGGCTGTCAATCGCGATGGACAGGGCTATCAATCGCGATGGACAGGGCTATCAATCGCGATGGATAGGGCTATCAATCGCGATGGATTGGTATCATTCGCGATGGACTGGTATCAATCGCGATGGACTGGTATCAATCGTGATGGACTGGTATCAATCGCGATATACTGGTATCAATCGTGATGGACTGCTATCAATCGCGATGGACTGGTATCAATCGCGATGGACTGGTATCAATCACGATGGACTGGTATCAATCGCGATGGACAGGTGTCAGTCGCGATTTTTTTCTGTCGGTCGTGATGGACAGGGGTGTCTGTCGCGATGGACACGTGTCCGTCGGGGTCTGTCAGTCGCGATGGACAGTGTCAATCGCGATTGATGCTATCAATCGCGATGGACAGAGAAAATGCAAATTTTTTTGAAATTTTTGTGGATTTGTGAAGTGCAAGGTCTCTAGTCTACTGTGGTGCACTCAGTTTTACCAAAAGATGAAATTTTCTGTCAATCGCGATTGACAAAGGCCTACGACACAGAGACAGTTCTGCACATTTCCGTACCTGCGCAACGTGTTGGAGCTGATGGGATAGCCAATACCTGCAAGCAAACTCAAGAAACATGCAAAAAATAGCACACAACAGTTTGCTCTCTCACTCTCTCTCACAAGTGAAATGAGGGAAATGAAAGGAGGAAGGAGATATAGTCAAAAAACTGAAATTTTTGCGATGATCGAGATGGAGGTGGGAGATGGTGATGATGATGATGGTGATGATGATGGTGGGGTAAGAAAGAGAAAACTAAGAAAAGTAAAGAGATTACCTACAATGCCAACGTCTCAAATCTACGTTTTACCATCACACGCTTGTCCTCAAAGCTCGATCCCCGACAATGGCGCCAAAATTTGGTGTAGCTCAGTGATGAGTAGCACCTCCTTTAATGTCAATCCGGGAAGACGTGAGGATGGTATGATGACCTCGGGCAAGTGAAGGCACAAGTGCGTGAGTGAGAAGCACACTAGCATGCACACACATACACGCACAGGCGCACACACGGTAAGACAAAGAGTGAGAAGCAATGGAGTTCTTAGATTACTTTCAAAAAGCTCTTACAAGTTCAAATCAATTACAAGCTAACCTCAAAAATGAGCTCTCTAGCTCTATTTATAGTTTTTGACTAGGTTTTGGCCCTGTCCAGACCTAGTGTCCGGCCTAGTTAAAAATTAGGTTCCAGGGCCAATTTGAGGGCTTAAACGGAGTCTAAAAAATACGAAAATTGATATGTAGGTACTTCTAAAGCTCCTCAAGCTCAAGGACTCCTTGGCTTGCACAAAATGGAGCTACAAAAATATGAAATGGTATTTACAATGATGGTTAGTGATAAAAATCACTGTTATAAAGATGTTGATTTGGAAAAATTTGAAGGCCTATCTGCCAGATCTGCGTCGACTGCTTTGTCTACTTAATCCTTCGCCTTGCTCTGACTCTCTCTGCTGGCTTCCTTGTCTCCTCAGTCCTTGGGTGCCCATACTGCTCTCAACACATGCCAAAGGGCTAAATACCCGATTCGGAGAGATGACATGCCATTGAGACCCATGGTCTGTGCTAGAGCATTTTCCAAATGGGGTATAGATTTTATAGGACCCATTAATCCATCAGCAAAAGGGTCTCATGCTGAATACTGTTGATATATTTAGGTAGTGATGTGTGTGAACACACTAGGACCGTCGGGGCACTTTTTTCCCTCTTTAGGAGGTTTTTTCCCCCGGCTTGTATATACGCCTATTGCCCTAATGGGCTACTTATGTTTGTACATTCTCTAGTAATACATTCACTATTGTGTGTTTGTGCTCCAAGCTTCTTCTTCTTCCTTGTGCTGTTCGCGTGCTTCCGCAGACATCTATCTCCAACAGTTGGTATCAGAGTAGGTCGTCGCTTCATCTAGGGCGCCATCGACACTCCTCCGTTTGAAGTCTCAGAATCGCACGAATTTTGGTGAGCATACTTAGCGTGTTTCCGAGATCAAAACTACTTCGCTTTGTGGTGCCGAAATTGCGATCTGAGCTCGTTTCGGCCTCCGAACGCACTATCGCAGCGCTTGTGCAGGCTATTTCATCTTTTTGTGCCAAAGGTATATACCAGTTTCTGTTCGCCAGTTTAAGCGTCTCAAAGTCTGCTACAGGTCTAGCAGAACTCGTCTGGGCAATTCTGTTCAACTTTTTGAGATATAGTCAATTTTTCGCATCAAGGTATTTGAGTCACCGGCCATGGCTAAAAGCAGTGATGTATTCCGTATGTTGGCTGTTGAGGATAAGTTGGATGGTACCAACTACCCATTATGGGCTTATATGATGTGACATGTTTTGGTTGCAAAAGGATTGTGGAACATTGTGCAGGGTGTTGAAAGACGTCCTGTTACATCTGTAATGACAGGTACTGCAAATACAGGTGTTGGAGCTGATGAAGATGGCGTCGAAGATGATATTCCGCAGATTCCTGTTCGTGCTGCTGTTTCTGTTGCACCTACTATAGAGCAAATTCGTTGGGATGGCACAGATGCCCAGTCACATGCATTGATAGCTTTGTCTGTCAAACGTGCCATTATTCCTCATACTCGCTCTTGCAGAACAGCTAGGGATGCTTGGGATACACTAACCACATTGTACCAAGCTAGGAATGAGGCTCGTGTTGCTTACCTCCGAAAACAGTTGGAGAGTGAGCACATGAATGAAGGTGATTCTATGGACAATTTCCTAACAAAGATCAAAGATTTGAAGGAACAGTTGATTTTTGCTGATGAGGTTATACCAGATAGCTCACTGGTGCAGACCGTTCTGAATGGTCTTCCTGATTCATATCAGAGTTTTGCTTCTACTCTTTGGTTGATGATGAAAGGCAATCCAAATGCCTTATCATTTGAGGATTTAGTCTCTGTTCTGTTGCAGGAAGATCAGTCCAGGCAGAACAGGTCCATTATGCGTATTGTAGATCAAGCTTTCCTGGCTAGTCAGAAGGGCAAAGGAAAATGGAGCTCTTCTACTAGTAAGCAGAAATCTGCAAATGCTGCACATTCGAAGACGCAGGATAAAGATGAGAAGAAATCAGAAAAGAGAAATTGTTTTGCAAGTATTGTAAAGGGAATGATCATATCATAAAGAACTGTCCAAAACTGGCTGCAAAAGAGGCAAAGAAGAAAGAGGCTGGAATGGTTGTTGAGAGGCCTCTACACCAAAAACAGAGTCTGCAAATCTTGTGCAGGAAGAAGAATGGGCGTTTACTACTGTTTGCAGTTTTGACCCATCTTCTCATGAGCAGTGCATGTGTGCAGTGGACTCAGATGTTTGGTACTTTGACAGTGGGGCGACCAAACATATTACCTCGCAGCGTAGTTTCTTCTCTTCACTCGAGCCTGCGCCTACAGGGAATACTGTCACATGCGCCAACAACTCCTCTTATCCTGTTATGGGAGTTGGTAAGATCATTCTGACTACTGCTGATGGTAGTTCTTTCACCTTGTCAGATGCTTTATTTGTGTCAGGGATCAAGAAGAATCTGTTATCAGTTTCTGCATTAGCCAAGATTGGCTTGGTTGTGAAATTTATTGATGACAGATGTACAATTCATGATCTGTCAAATGGCGATGTTATTATTGCTTCTGGCATTTTATGTCGTGGACTGTACAAGCTCATAGACTATGAAAGATCTGTGAATGATTCGGCATGTGCAGTTCATGATTCTCAGGCTATCTCAGATGCAAAGCTTTGGCATGCACGCTTTGGTCATCTGAATTTTGCTAGTTTGCTACGCCTGCAGAAATCTGATATGGTGTCTTCTTTGCCCAAGCTTGAGGCAACTGGAAAACATGTATGTGAAGGCTGTATTTTGGGCAAAATTCTGCGTTCCTCCTTTCCAAAAGATGGTTCAGTTCGGGCTACGCAGAAATTGCAGCTTGTACATAGTGATGTCTGTGGTCCTATGCAGACACCTTCTTTTGGAAACTATCTTTACTTCGTGACTTTCATTGATGATTTTTCCAGGCGTGCATGGGTATATCCATTCAAGGCAAAGTCCGAAGTGTTTTTGTGCTTCAAACAGTTTTTGGTTTTGGTTGAAAATCTGTCAGCATGTAAAATGGGCACCCTCCGTTCTGATTGAGGGGGGGAATATATGTCTTCTGATTTTAATGCATTTTTGGCTGAACGTGGGATAAAACACCAACGTACAGTGCCGTATACACCTCAACAGAATGGAGTTGCTGAACGAAAGAACAGGTCACTCATGGAGATGGCGAGGTGTATGGTTAAGAGTCAGGCTTTACCACATAGTTTCTGGCTTGAGGCTGTCATGTGTGCAGCATATGTACTTAACAGGTGTCCCACTAAAGCACTACAGTCTATCACTCCATATGAGGCTTGGCATGATCGCAAGCCATCTGTTGCTCATCTGCGGGTTTTTGGTTGTTTGGCATATGCACTAGTGCCTGAACAACATCGTAGAAAATTGGATGATAAGGCAGTAAAATGTATTTTTGTTGGGTACAGTTCTGAAAGTAAAGGCTATCGTCTATATCATCCACAGACTAAACGCATTCTGGTTAGCCGTGATGTTGTCTTTGTGGAAGATGCTATTCAGCCATTGCTTTCATGTACTAAGGAGACATCTGTTAGCTCTAAAGGCATGTATGATACTTTGATGCCTCTTTTTACAGGTGGACAGTCTAGTGCTGGTACTAATGAGGCAACTTCTCAGCCTTTGTAGGTTTCATATGATGATGCAGATCATTCCATTTCTGATGCAAATTTACATGATGCACTTGTTGATGAGAGAGCTGATATTGAGCAGGCAAAAACTATGCCAAAATGGCTGGTGCAGACTTTGCGTGACAACAAAATAGATGCACCTTTGTCATATCGTACTCGTTCAGGCTCTCATAGTGCCTCCTTTGCATCAGATTGCTATGCTATGGCTACGTCTAGCCTCTGTGATGAGAATGAGCCTGTTTCTTTTGATGAAGCACAGAATTCAGAAAATTGGATGGCTGCTATGCAATCTGAATATGATGCTATAATGAAGAATGGTACATGGTCTTTATGTGATTTGCCTCCTAGCAAGAAGGCCATTGGCACTAAGTGGGTATACAAGCTGAAGCATAAACCTGATGGTACAGTTGACAGGTATAAGGCTAGGTTTGTTGCAAAGGGTTATGCGCAGGAAAGAGGCATTGATTTTGATGAGACCTTTGCACCTACATGCCGTACGACTACTGTTCGGAGCATTTGTGCACTTGCAGCCCATCATGGTTGGAATGTACATCAGTTGGACATTAAAACAGCATTTCTGAATGGTGACTTGCATGAAGAAGTGTATGTTTTTCAGCCCCGTGGCTTTGTGCAGAAAGGGCATGAAAATCAGGTGTGCAGGTTAAAGAAGGCATTATATGGTTTAAAGCAAGCACCACCTGCTTGGTATGAGAAGATACATGCCTATCTGGTTGCACATGGTTTTGTGAACAGTCCAACTGAAAGCACCTTATATGCTAAGCGTGCTAATGATGTGCTTCTGATCATTGTTATCTATGTTGATGACATGCTGCTCACTGGTCCTATTGAGAAGCATATTGCTGATTTCAAGGCTGATTTGCATGCCTCATTTGAGATGTCTGATTTGGGGCATTTGCATCACTATTTGGGCATTCAGCTTATGCAAGTTGATGGTGGAATGGCTTTGTGTCAAATGAAATATATTGACACATTATTGTAGCGTTTTGGCCTTGAAGCCTATAAGCCTATTGCCACTCCTATGGAGACAGGTTTACGATTGAGTCTTCATGATGCTGGAGATGCATTTGATGTTGTTCTCTATCAGTAGGCTGTTGGATGCTTGATTCACTTATGCATTACTCGGCCAGATATTCAGTTTGTTGTGTCACAGATGAGCAGGTTTATGCATTTCCCAGGAGTCACGCATTGGAAGGTGGTTAAGTGCATCTTTAGCTACCTGAGTGCTACTCGGCTACTTGGGTTGTTTTATCCCAAGGGGGGATCACTACCGCCAGATTTGCATGCTTTTTCTGACTCAGATTGGGCTGGTTGCTATGACACTCGTGCATCCACTAGTGGTTTTTGCTTCATGCTTGGTAGCTCATGTATATCTTGGTTGAGTAAGAAGCAGCCTACTGTGGCCACTTCTAGTTGTGAGGCTGAGTATAGGGCAGCTTTCACATCGACTGTTGAGTGTGTGTGGCTCAGACGCCTTATGGCTGATTTGGGTGTTGGCCAGTCTTCTGCCACCACCATCTTCACTTACAGTCATAGCGCATTGGCAGTTGCGAGGAACCCTATGTTCCATGCTCGCACTAAGCACATTGAGGTGCATTATCACTATGTCAGGGAGAGGTTCTCTACTGGGGAGATCAGCTTGGCATATGTGCCCACGCAGGAGAACATTGCAGACCTTTTCACGAAGGCTGTGCCTAGGGAGAAGTTTGAAGCTTTCCGCAAAGCTTTGGGCTTACTTCCTTTTGTGGAGTGATTTCCACATAGCTTGGCACTTCCTTATACATGAGTGCCAGCTCCTTGTTCACCGCATCACTCCCAGGGGGGATTTGTTGATATATTTAGGTAGTGATGTGCGTGAACACACTAGGACCGCTGGGGCACTTTTTTCCCTCTTTAGGAGGTTTTTTCCCCCGGCTTCTATATACGCCTATTGCCCTAATGGGCTACTTATCTTTGTACATTCTCTAGTAGTACATTCACTATTGTGTGTTTGTGCTCCAAGCTTCTTCTTCTTCCTTGTGCTGTTCGCGTGCTTCCGCAGGCATCTATCTCCAACAAATACATCATAGTAGCCACGGATTAGTTGAAAAAATGGGTAGAGGCAAAGGCTACTAGAAGAAACCATGCTCAAACCACTGCTAAGTTTCTTTTTGAGCATATATTCACTCGTTTCGGATTACCAATTGAGATTGTGAGTGACCAAGGAACACATTTCATTAATGAAGTAATAGAGTCGTTAATGAATGAGTTCCTAGTGATCCATAAAAAATCAACCCCATACCACCCCAAGCCAATGGTCAAGCAGAAAGTTCCAATAAGGTAATATGCACAATGTTGACAAAGATCGTTAATAATGGGAGGTCTGACTGGGACAAACAATTGCATCATGCAATTTGGGCCTTTCGAGTTGCTTACAAGACTACCATTGGAACTACCCCATTCAATCTAGTATACGGACAAAACGCAATCCTGCCAATTGATTTTTTAGTACCCACTTTGAGAGTAGTCGAATAGTATGAATGGACAGGACATGAATTATCCAAGCAATTAGACCGAATTGAGAAGCTACATGAGACTAGAATACAAGCAGTAGCAGGTATTTATGCAGCTAAGCGAAGACAAAAAGCATATTATGATGCACATATAAAAGTCAAGGGACTAAAAGAAGGAGACTTGGTCCTAGTCTACACCTTGAAGCAACATGCCAAGAAATTACAAAAACGTGGATATGGACCTCTAATCATCAATAGGATCTCCACGAGTGGAGCAGTTAATCTAGCTACTCTAGATGGAGATGTTCTTCCTAACTACATAAATGGATGCCGAGTAAAACGATATATGGAGCCATTGATAGATGAAATGTTGGCATGCCTCGTAGGTGCACAAAATAGGAAGAAAGAGGAAGAACGGATTAGAGAGGAGGCACGTCAAGAAGCCTTGGAGGGTATTAAGAAACGGAAGGAGTGGATAAAGCAAAGAAATGAATGGTATCTCCAAGGAGAAGAGCCTATTCCTATGGCTAATTACCAGGTTCATAAGTCTGGCACGACTAATGTCAACATGTCCCAACCTTATTTAAACCTAGGAATTGGAACAATGGAGTACCGGCTGATAGATGCCTTGATAGACTCAGGAGCAGGACTCAGTTGCATACGAAATACGGTCATCCGAGATCTTCAAACGATTATGACACCCATGAAAGCTCATATGATAGGTATCCGAGGTCAAGTCATAGAATGCATTGGAGAAACTACTATATCCCTCCACCTAGGAAATTCCTCCATGGAACAACGAGTCTTAGTGTGTAAAGATGAGGATCTCATAGAGAATCTAATACTAGGGCAAGAGTGGAAACTCGAGAATGAAGTGAGTATTCATCTAGCTCAAGGATACATCTCTGCCAAAGTGGGACACAAAGAAATCTTTAGCCTGTTAGAAGAGAAACCATCTCATGGACCAAGCATCTTCAAGAATGCTAAGCACAGTACTGAGAAGGACATAGCAACTGAACCCATCAATAAGCTGCAGGAAAGACAACCAAAGTTAGATTGGATTATAAGCACCAAAGCGACAGAGGAGGAAGCAGGTTCACTCCACGCAAATCGTAAACAAACAAAAACAGAGCTAGCCAATGCCACACTAAAATCATCAACATGGGATTCTATCGGTAGAGTTCCACAATAGAGACATCCAATCCAGAAATGGGTTTGCAAGGATCAAACGAATGGATCAGGGGGAGCAACACAAACACAAGTCAATCATAATCGGAAGGTGCAGACAGATACGAATTCCTCATCACAAAAACCAGAATCAAAGGATCTATTGAGAGTTTGGCTACCAAACTCATTAGTGCGGCACAAAGGAACCACCGAAAAATATGGATTCCAAAGAATGTACGACAAGTGGCACGACAAGAAATGAACAACCAAAAAGAAACAGCCTATCGACGCGACAACAGTGCAAAACCAAACAAGTACATCAAAAAAGCAAGATTGTAGCTAAGAAGACACCGGCGATTCAGGAAGCTACACCAAGGAAAAGGCGACATGTTGAGAGGACGAGAGCTCATACTTCAATGCTCCAGTGGATATGGAAACCAAAGAAAGCGCATGAACCTGAACAAGAGAACCATCAGGCTCCCAATTGCACTCATGAAGTATCGAATGCACCTGAAGTATGCATAATAGGGCCACATTACGAGGCCAGGCATTCGGCACTTGATCTACATAATAGAATTAGTGGTGCACATCCTCCAATGGGAATAGGTCATAGCTTCAACTTCCTTAGGAATGGACCTACTATGTAAATAAATAAATGCTTCGGCTTTACTAATCCTTGTTTTCTTTCAGAAAAGAAAAGAAAAACATGCGGTAAGAGACTTTACTTGTGCAAGCTAGGGGAAGGGAGTGACAAAATGAACGACATGTCACTGCAATTCATAGCACTAATGCTATGCCTTCTATTGAAGCTAATGATCTTTTCAATACAAGTGCAGATGGCTTCTGAAGATTCTGAAGCAACTATTTAGGGAGAAGTATTGGAATTCCCTTTACAAAGTGTGACAAAAGCAAAAGGACACTGGTTTAGAGAAGATCAACTAGTGGGGGATTATCTATTTCTAATAACAATCAAGATCATGGACACGGATCATCAATTCCCAATCATGTCTCGAGATTTTAAGGTGGTACATGAGCTTCCATCTATCACTGACATCACGAAGAAAGCAGACATCCACAAATATTTTGAATTACCGATCTACAAACCTGACTTTCAAAGCTGCACGCAATGAATACATTGCAACCAACACT